>CM042140.1:35255249-35265249 GCA_023376005.1 Doryteuthis pealeii | reverse complement strand
ACCTCCCAATTTCTCGTTTGAAATATCCATTATTATTATTATTATTATTATTATTATTATTATTATTATTATTATTATTATTATTAAACAGGTGTTTATGAGCGAATGAGTGAATGTTTCTCTTTTATTAAATGAATTAATATCTTTTCAATAAAACAAGTTTCTATTATTTCCTTTGAATATTAAATTTGTTGCGACATAATTTCTAGCAGTTGTGTATTACTTAGGGTAGGTCACAGAAATTGTTTTGTTATAAAAATAAAATAAAATGAAAACTTGTGCAGTCACCCAGAAATATTCAGATCCACCCCCACATCCAATTTATGCACCCTCCCCACACATAGACATGAACTCACACGGAGAGAGAGAGAGAGAGAGAGAGAGAGAGAGAGAGAGAGAGAGAGAGAGAGAGAGAGAGAGAGAGAGAGAGATGGGAAGAAAAAGGAAGGAAAAAAAAGGAATATATAAATAAATTGAAGGAAGAAAACGAAAAATGAAAGGTGAAAAGAAAGATAGATAGAAATAGATAGAGAGAAGAGAGAGAAGAGAGAGAGAGAGAGAGAGAGAGAGAGAGAGAGAGAGAGAGAGAGAGAGAGAGAAAGGAGGAAAAGAAAGGAAAGAAAAGAAAAGATATATGAATAAATTGAAGGAAGAAAGACGAGAAAATGAAAGGGTGAAAAGAAAGAAGAGATAGATAGATAGATAGATAGATAGATAGATAGAGAAGAGAGAGAGAGAGAGAGAGAGAGAGAGAGAGAGAGAGAAGAGAGAAGGAAGAAACGAAGAAAATAAAGGAAAGAAAAGAAAGGAATATATGAATAAATTGAAGGAAGAAAAGACGAGAAAATGAAAGGGTGAAAAGAAAGAAGAGATAGATAGATAGATAGATAGATAGATAGATAGAAGAGAGAGAGGAGGAGAGAGAGAGAGAGAGAGAGAGAGTAGTATATGTAAATGAAATCTTTCAGATCATGTTTTATCGCAAGCACACAAACACATACACAACGCACTACACACGAAAAGAAATGTTTTAAGTAGTTATATATTTATCACTTACAACTATAAAAACATTTACCTACAAACACACCTACCAACCCACACACCCATACACACGTTTATGCATATTAAAATAAATATTTTATGTAGGTCTGTATTATCTCCCTCTCTACACCACACACTCTCACACACACCGTTACACACACACACATACATACGAATACAAATCACCTGGTAACAGGTAAAACAATAACGTCTTATAAATCTTTATTTAAAAACAAAACCATTCCTGTTTTATTGGAGTTATTAATCTACCTATCAAGATATGTGTGCACGTTAGTGTATATGTGTATATGTCTGTGTGTGTGTGTGTATATATGCACACACGCACACACACACACAACATATATATATATAAATATTTGTTCTTTGTCATTGTTTTACTTAAACACGGCGAATTTTACTTAACACAGACAAACATACATACACATACACACACACACACACACACAACACACACACACACACACACACATATATATATATATATAAATATATTTTTTTCTTTATCATTTGTTTAACTTAAACACAGCCAATTTTACTTAACACAGACATACAGACAGACAGACATAAATACGTACACACATACCACACGCACACACACACGCACACACACACATATATAATAAATATATAATATATATATATATATATATGTGTGTGTGTGGTGTGTGCGGTATATTGGTATTTTGTATTGGAGAAAGTAAAATAAAATGCTCAATTACAGGTGTAAAAGTTATATTTAGATAAACTTATTATCCGCGGTTTGGGAAACTCTTCCCGCGGATAACAGAGGATTACCTCTACATAATCAAAATTGCAGTTTTGAGAGATTTGAATAAATGTCGCAAACAATTATTTTAAATTCAATCACACTCTTTCACATCTCAGGTAGAAAGAAAGAAACGAAGAAAGAAAAAAAATGTCACTAAGCTTTCTTCATTAGGACCCACGACCGCATTTATGTACACTAGTACTACTTTTATTCACAGTTTCGCTTTCCCATATTCAACAGGAAAAATAAACAATTCATAGTGTTACTTAATATTGGATTCAAAATACAAGCCAGTCAGCCAGCCCTAGCACCTATATGATTGTCCCAACCCTATTGGCCTTTTGGTAAGCCTAGCCCCTTTTTTTTTTCATATATGTGATAGAAGACGATAGCTGAGGAGCTTAATGTTCTGGGAATGACGGTAAACTCTATCTGATGGTGAAGTTCCAATTCTGGAGCTCTGGGGAATGTGGAGTACCCCTTCAACACCATTACTCCCCGGTCCACTCTGACCTGGAGTGGTAGTACCTTTTAGGATTCATTTTATGTGTAGATTAGAAAAAAAATTGTGTTTAAAAAAAAGTTTGAAAAAAATTGAGTTTTTAAAAATATTGAGTACCCATCAAGAATGAATAAAATAAAAACGTCGACATAAAATAATCCAATAAGGGTTGACATGCCGTAAAATCCAAAAACGGAAAAGAATAGTAATGCAAGTAATTCCCATAAGCCAAAGAAAAGCCGTAAAGTAATTCTCTTGAGTGAAAAAGTGAAAGTCATTGACCGATGAGAAATTTAAAAAAAACGTAAGTTTTTATCAAAACCTATGAACAATATAAAAACAATTGAGTTAATTGGAATAATACAAAAAAAAACACCTAAAAAGAGCCCTAGGTTAAAGTGGCCTGAAATTGTGCTTATACACTATAAAGATGAGGACAACAGTCCGAAATATCAAAATTATTCATATCAAGCCTCATCTTATAAATACACATAAAAAAAATAGTTACCTAGTAAAAAAAACAAACAAAAAAACACCCATAAATTTCAAAATGTCGTAAAGAACCCTATTATTACCTAACCGCTTTCTTGGGAAATCGTCTGAAGATTAATTATTTTAAGGTAATTTAAAAAAACAACAACATCTGAACAAAGCCCGAGGTTACTGTGGCCTGAACGTTTTACACAATAAAGATGCGGACAACAGTCCGAAATATCAATAATTATTCAATGTAAGAATAATTCTATAACAACTTTTCATTATTGTATATTGTTATAATAACTCTATTTTCTTATTGATTATTATTGTTATTCTCTTATTATGTTTAATTGATAAATTAAACTTTAATATAGGTATGGATATGTAATAATCAGTTGGAGTCTTACCTATAAGGTAAATAATCTATAGCAGAGTGACAAACCCATCCGGGGTCTCATTATATATTTTTGTTTTATCATTTGCCTTTTATCGTTTAACACTAATTAAACAAGTGTGCGACTGTGTGTGTGCCGTGTATGTGCGTGCGCTAGTATATATATATATATATATATATATATATATATATATATATATATATGCACTCAAACATGTATAGGTATAATTTTTTCTTTATTTGTTTTACTTAAAAACACAGACACAGACAGACAGACAGACAGACACATACACACACACGCACACACACATACATATATATATATATGTGCGCGTGTGCGTGCGTGCGCGCGCATCAGCGTATATGTGTGTATCTGTGAGTGCGTGTTTATATATATATGCATACACGCACCCACCATACACATCACATATATATATACTTGTATACATATACTACAAAATACCTATATATATATATATATAATGAAAAAACAAACGATGTTTACAACTTATTCATACTGTCGGATTAATTTCCATTTTATTTTCACACACACACACATATATATATATATATATATATAATAATATATATATATACACATATATATATACAAGTATTTTGTATTGGAGAAAGGAAAATAAAGTGTTCAATTACAGGAACTATATTTATGTAAAACAAAAGTATTATCCGCGGTTTGAGACACTTATTGAAGGTTTGAGAAACTATTCCCGCGGATAACAGACGATTATTTCTACGACATCATAAACCGCTTTTGTGGGAGATTTTAATAATACAGCGAACAATCATTTTCACAAATTTGATGATATTCTTTGATATCTCAGGTAGAAAGAAAGGAACGAAGAAAGAATGAACGAACGAAAGAAAGAACGAATGAAAGAATGTTGTAAATCAAATTACTTACCTTTGTATTCTTGGCCAGGTACGTATTGATCCTTATCTGTGAGTCCGATTACTTTGATGTGAAATCCATGAGTTCCTTCGGATTGCGAAGCGGTTGTGTGTATTGGCCGGCGTTCACATACATCAATCGGTGACATAGCCCCGATTATGGCCCACCAAACGGAGGTGGCGAAAAATAACAAATATTTTACATTCACAAACGACATTTTTACTTGAACATGTATTTTCGATCGAGCACGTTCACTTTTTTTTTTAAATTTAAAAAAGGTTGGTTCTTTTTTTTTTTTTTTTCTTTTAGCCTAGTTTGAACTCGGCAAAGGCACGTAAAGGCATCGGGGATTTTTTTGTTTTGTTTTGTTTTTGTGTGTGTGTTTTTCTTCTTTTTTTTCTTTCTCTGTTGTCGTTGTTATCAGTTTGTTTTTATTAAAACAAACAATTCTGGCAGAAAACGTGTAAAATCCTTCAACAAGCAGAGATAAAATAGTTGTCTATTCTACTTTTTTATGTAAATATATAAATATATATATTTATAAATTAACTTTGAAATTCAATATCTATTATTATTATAGTTATTATGATTATAATAACTTTAATAGTATACAAAAGCCCCACTATTGAGCAAACATAGCTGCGAATACGGCAGCGGAGGCCACTATTATTACTGTGTGCAGCGTTACAGTAGCATTCGTTATACGATATCTTAATTCTTCTCTCGTTCTTTGATTATTTTTACGTCAAAAATCGATGTGGGGTGGGGCGGTAAAAGAATTTGGATTTAACTTATATAAACAGACACACATACATACAAAAAAGATATATATATATATGTCAAGTTAAATAAATATACATATAGCTTGCTATCATTTAAAAAAAAAAGTAACGAACAGTTAAACTCTGATTTTGATAACGTAAGTAAATATTAAATTAATGTTTTATAAGATATTAAAAAAAAAAATTAAAAACAAAAAAAATATATATCTATATCTATATCTCTCTATATATGGTGCTTTATAGCAGTTACTGTTTCACTAAAATGTTTGTTTCACATTAATTCAACGTTTAAATTATGTTTAAACACTTATATATATATACGTATAAAATCCATTTAAGTCATTTTTAAAAGGCTAGATGAACTCCCGTCGATTTAGATGTTGTCATATATCTGCAGACGACTCCAAGGAATTATGTAATGTGCATGTATATGTTTATGTGTGTTCATATATATATACATATATATATATATATATATATGAAAATATATATGTATATATATATATATATATTAGAGGTCCATGAGGTTATCTGTTTATATAGCGATAACTTTCCCTAGGGTCTGTTCTATAACTGGACACTTCACGCTGTGAGTTAAAGTAAGTAGTGGTTACACAAACCATTAACTTTACGTCCGTCCATGCAGAGACTAACGTCCGATTCTGTCAATGTGTCTGTAGACATGAGCATCGTTTCTGATTGGCTTATCCCGATAGTTCGCACCGCCTTTTTTTAGTGACGTAGAAAATATTAGCCCCGCCTTGACAAGTGCGCTTTCTCATGATTTTTTTTGTTTTTCTTGTTTTTTTTTTAAGGATTACTTTTTTTTTTTTTTTTAAGTTTATATCACAGAGGTTTGTATATGTCTGTACGTACGTTGTTTCGCCATGTGGCTTTTTTTTTTTTTTTAGTAACACAGATCTTTATTTTTAATTTTTAATTTTCGTTATAGGGTAAAAAAAAAAGTAAAAAAAAAGTCGGACAGTGCTCGCTTTTTTTTTTTTTTTTTTTTTTTTTTTTTTCAGGAAAGGGAGTTTGTTTTTGGGTGGGGTAGGGTAGGGTTTAAAAAGTGTCAGTCTAGAGGGACGATACAGTTAGTTTCATGCAGTTTTTTTTATTCCCATGTTGATCATTTTGTTGTTCATATCATTTCCTCTTTCTTAGCAAAATATACACGTAGTAATTTAAAAAATATAAATAAAAATAAATAAAATCGCGTGCTTTCTAGTGCCCCCACCAAATCTTTTTGTGTACTAATACAGAATACCGCGCAAGAGATACTATCATTAGCGGTAGAGCACCCACCGAGCTCCCGCAAGGTTCCTGGTTCAATACCAGTCCCCGCCAACTTAATGCATGAGTAGCGCAGATTGAGTATTCTGATCTGTGCAATAAAGTTGGGAGCTGACAGTAGGTGGAGCGCTCTACCTCAGCAAAAACAATCTCCCCAGTCTAGCGTTAGCGAAAAGGGGATAGACTCTTTCGCTCTCCAACTGAGACCGACAATATGCCATTCTGCCAAATTTACTTTTTTTACTTTTTACATATAAAAAGCATTACATTTCATTGCATTTCACTGAAATACCCAAAACCTTTATGACGCTAGGGTTAGGGTAATTATTAGGCTTTGTGTTAGAGTTAGTGTTAGGGTTAGGTTTAGTGTTAGGCTACTTAAAGAGTTTCCGTAATCTAATGCTATTCATACGTAAAATGCGATTCTACTGATATATTCACTTGCGCGCTATTCTGCTTTTGTATCACGTTTTGTCACAAACATAAATCACCCTGCTTCCAATTTAATTAAATATTTTTATTTATTTATTTATGTGTTTATCTTTGCAAGTCAAAATTAGGGTGCGTTATCGAAGCCAGTAGATACGATGAGTTCCTTGGAAACTTAATTAGGGGTCGTATTGATGGGCCAATTTATATTCTTACGAAGGTCAAGAGTCATTCGAAGAGGCACGGAGTTATGCAATTTTGGGAAAAGAGAAAAAGAAATTTAGTAAATATCTACAAATGTCCACAGGTATGCGTCCAACGGCAGAACAAGGGAGGGGGTTGCTTAAAATCGCTGTAAACCAAAAACCTTTCCGTTGCTAAAATATTGAAATATTGCCTAACTTTTGCCACCATACTCCTGGACTATACTTACCTAGACCTCGAGCTCTGTGTCCAGTTGCTTCGGCCATTGAAGCGGTAAGATATTCAGTATCAGCGTGATCCGGGGGGTGGGGACTATCTTCCCAGGCAACATCTGCCCTATTGATTTAAAGGGGCTGGGCTGGGTTACTGCCCAGTGCCTGAGGCACCTCAAAAGAAGAATGCGGGTTCAGGCAATTTTTAAACACTAGCCATACATGAGCTTCGGTTTATGCGTGGTTACCAACTACAATGATCGTTGTGTTCGACTGACAAGGTAGTATGCCAGGAATACTTACGATAACTATCTATTTCTTTCTTTTTTTTCTTTTTTTCAGCGTGATCCCAGGGAGCTACTGACTTAAAGGGGCAGGGTTGGGTTTATTGCCCAGTGATTATGAAAGTGGGCAGGTAAGGGGATGCTTTGAAAAATCTGAATCAGTATCTATTGCCCACTGAGTGTGGGGGAGGGGAGCACCGGGCCGAGATCTTGCTCCCACCCCCGGGATCACGACGTTGTCACGTCACTGTGTGCGTCAGCTCTACAGCAATGGTGAGTAAGATCATTGCTCGTTTCGCGGATGAAACTATTAATGGACGCTCCAGTACTGTGGTCTTACGCCCTGTCGACTGGGGCGTTAGAATACACCGACTGCACCTCTGCAGAGGGGTAAGACTCCCCCAATGGGGCTGCCTGTTGACCGTGGGTGGCGACTCGTGATGCTTAAGGATGGAACCCAGGTGGATGAGCAGACCATGACATGGGAGAGGCCCCCTCCGATCAATCGGCTGATCACGTCAAGCTCTAGCACCTATAGGACTGCCCCAACCCCATTGCTCTTATGGCAAGCCCCAACACTTTTTATCATATGAGTGCTAGAAGGTCGAAGCCGAGGGTCTTCATGTCCTGGGAATGACGTTAAACTCTATCTGATGGTGAGGTTCCATTTCTGGAGGCTTGGGGAATGTGGAGTACCCCTTTATCACCATTGCTCCCTGGTCCACTCTGACTCGAAGTGGTAGTACCTGTTAGGGTCCCCTATATGGGTTAGATAGAAAGAACATGACTTTATAAACAAAACTGATTATCCATTAAGAATAAATTTATTTAAAAACTTTGTCGGTATTAAATGACCCACTGAGGTTGATATGCCGTAAAACAAAACACACCACCAAACTGTGGCCTTGTGCCAGACTAAACAAAGTAAACATTTTTAGTACATCGCAAGATTACAGTACTTATCCTCCTCCAACTGCTCCTCCCCCTCCTCATCTTCTTCCTCCTCCTCATCAACAACAACAAAAACAAAAAGAGTAAAAACAATATTAATTGTCATCTCACGTGTTTTGCCGTTAAGGCGGACCATAGAGTGGTAAAGCTAAAAACGCCGTAAAGCTAAACTCGTGGTAAAACGAAACAGCAGTAAAGCTAAACTATAGTAAAGCTAAACAGCGGTAAAAACAAAAACCGCGGTATAACGAAATCGCGGTAAAAGCACGACAGTGGTAAAGCTAAAAACGTAGTAAAGCTAAACACGTGGTAAAACGAAATAGCAGTAAAGCTAAACTGCGGTAAAAACGAAAACCGCGGTAAAATGAAATCGCGGTAAAAGCAAGACAGTAGTAAAGTTAAAAACGCAGTAAAACGAAACAGCAGTAAAGCAAAAGTGTGGTAAAGCGAAATAGCGATAAAAACAAAATCCGTGGTAAAACGAAACCGCGGTAAAGCGAAACCATGGGTAAAGAGAGAACTTGAGTACATAGCGCGGATTTCGGTCGCAATAATCGAAACTTAATTATTATATCAGTTACTACAAAAAGATATTTTATACATGATTTATAAGACACGATTATTTCACCTGTTATTAAGTTCTATATTTGCGTCCGGGTGTGCGTGCGTCTGCGAGAGAGAGAGAGAGAGAGAGAGAGACAGACAGACAGACAGACAGACAGACAGACAGAGACAGAAAGGGAGGGAGAAAATCATAAATCTACTTTAAAAATACACACATACACACACACACATACACACATATGTATATATGTATATATATAACGACATACATCCCTAAACACGCGCACACACAAATATATATGAAGTGCTGTTATATATATATATATGCTCCCCATCCCCTAGGGTTGAGCACTCTGGGGGGATCTCGCTGACGGCCGCCAACTCAAGCGTAAACGCAACGCTCTTCTCTATAAGGAATGGAGCACTCTGTGACGGTCTTTACACACAAAGCGATGTGTGTATTAAAACAGTTAAAATCCCCTTCCCATTCTGTAAGTGAAGACTGCCTAATGGTTAAGGTGCCGGACTGACAGTTCAATTCCGGTTGTAGGTAGCTTACAAAATGTCTAGCCACATTGAAGAGACTTGATAAGTCGAAACACGTGTCTGTGGATGACCCTATATATATATATATAGAGAGAGAGAGAGAAATGCGCATTATACGTAACCAGATGCGCTGGGCTGGGCATCTTGTCAGAATGCAAGACAGCAGACTCCCGAAGCAATTGTTCTACGGAGAACTGCAATGTGGGAAGCGTCCGAGGCACAAGCCCAAAAAGCGTTTTAGGGATGCTATCAAAAACAACATCAAAACTCTCAACATAAACGTTCATGAATGGGAGAAAATAGCTATGAATCGCGCAGGATGGAGAAAACTTGTTTATGATAGCTGCAAGGGCTTTGAGGTAAAACGGCTCGAACACTCCATCCTGAAGCGGCCCCTACGCAAATGGCACATGACAAACGTCATGGATACATTTCCTACATTTAAGCCGGACTATATATGTGATGCGTGTGGCAGGGCCTGCCTGACAAAGGCTGGGTTTCTTAGTCATGTACGGTCGCACACGAGAGGAAACCGGGGAAGAGGCTCATATGTATAACAGCAAATAAAAACAAAGCTGAACGCCTAGGCACCGCGCAATCACCGCCGAACTTGTAGAAATG
>CM042140.1:35237749-35250249 GCA_023376005.1 Doryteuthis pealeii | reverse complement strand
CCACATTCTCCAGAGCTCCAGAACTGGAACTTTACCATTAGATGCAGTTTAAAGTCATACCCAGGCCACCAAGTACCTCAGTCACCGCCTTCTAGCACATATATGATAAAAAGAGTTAAGGGCTAGCCATAGGGAAATAGGGTTGGGACAATCATATAGGTGCTAGGGTTTGATGTGATTGATTGGAGGGGGCCTCTCCGACTATCCGTTTAGCCTAAGTAATGGCCAAAGTGGATTGTTGCATGTCATGGACTGCTCAGCCACCAGGGATCGATCCTTAAGCATCACAGGTCTCCACCCACGGCAAACAGGTGGCCCCATTGGTAGAGGTACACACTGTGTATTCTGTTGTCCCAGCCGACAGTGAGGGCCACGAGTAAGATGTCAAACAAGGTCGCAAGTATTGGGCATCCAGCGAGAGATCGAACTCGCTTTTCCGCAATGGATATGCCACACTAGCTTGATAACCATTACGCCACGATGGGACGTCTCGAATGTGCAGAATTCTGTTCGGTTAATCCTTCTTGTATTTGATATTACATCTTTACGGCCGATCACTTCTTCGGCCCAGGTCCGGAGTTCAGGTATTCTAACATAATTTGGAATTATAATGATTCTTCTCAAAATTAAAGATATCATCATCATCATCATCGGGCTAGTAGCACGAATATCCATGACAATATCTCGCTAACCGTCCCTATCATTCATTACCCTCGAGGTCCTCTGCGCAGCATCTAGTGTCCGCACAGAGCTGGTCAATGTGTCTTTGCTGGCTGGCCCGCACTGGCGTGTCCATGTGCTATTTTCCACAGGGGTACGTCACTTATGAGTTCATCCTTGCTTATCCAGCAGTGCCCAGCATCTCTTGTTCGCCTCACTCGGATGGTCTGTGTGATAGGCGGCAAGTGGCCGTACAATTTCTTTCTTGTAGGTGTTGTTTCCACGATTCGTTTAATATCGCGTACAACATTCTTGTCCATTTACCATCTAGCTTTTTCTCTAGGCGCTTCGTTAGGGTCCAAGTGGTAGCACTCATACAACTACGGCTTTGTCGCTTTATCTTATCAGAGTTGGTTGTTGGTTGCTTTGGTTGGTTTTACGGCACGTCAACACCTTGGGTTATTTTATGCCGAAGACGTTTTTGTTTTATTCATTCTTGGTGGGTACTCAAGCATTTTTAACTCAATTTAAAAAATATTTTTTGAACACATGGTTTTCTATTTGACCCAAAGATGGACCCCTAACAGGAACTACAACTCCGGGTGAAAGCGGACCTGGGAGTAATGGGGATAAAGGGGTACTCCATATTACCCAGAGCACCAAAACTGAAACCTCACCCTCAGATAGAATTTAACATCGTACTCAGGATATTGAAACCTTCAGCCACCGCCTTCTAGCAAGTATATAATAAAGAGGGTTGGAACAATCATATAGGTGATAGGGCTTGACATGACCAGCCGATTGATCGGAGGGGGCCTCTCCGACTGTCGGTCTAATCAGTGAGATTGGATTTCCATATGACTGATAATCGGTCTATAGTAGACCATGCCTTTCCTATCCGTGTATTAACATCATTTTCTGTGGATGCTATTTCTGAATACTATGATTTACCGCGTATAAGACGCTTATTATTCATGCAAGTATTTGGAGCCAAAAATATCTAAGAATTTTAAAAGTAATTAGTTGTAGGCCAATAAAGAATTTACTACTCAGTCTGAAAGACTTTTGAACAAATTCCAAATTTTATTTTAAGAGAAGAACACGTCTTCAGTGCAGAGGAAAATCATTTCCTTTTCAATCTTTCTTGTCAGAATTTATTATCCAAGTGAATATTTTAACCAACCTGTCTGTTGGGTTTTAGAATATACTAAACGGTTACGAGCCTCTTTCTCCATACACATTTCCAACTTAAGTAATTCATAAACAATCATCACCTTTTGAACAGCAAAAATTATTTTTCTCATCTTTTTATCATATTGTCCTGAAGAAGGTTTTGCATGAACCGAAACGTTTTAACGTTGACATAAACATCGTAAAAAATGTATCTTATTTGGAACACTTTGTTTTTTCTATTTCTATATATTGTCGGATTCATTTCCATATTTTACCTCCAATATACTGACTGTATTACCAGGTGTAAAACCCCCCAACAGCATAAAAGAATCACCCTTGGGTAAGACGCCCCCAACGGCGTGAAAAAATCACCCTTGGGTATGACACTAAATTGCATCCGATGCTGAAACTCCGTTTTTTTGGTTGGTTTGTTGGATTTTACGGCATGTCAACACTTGTTGGGTTATTTTATGCCGAAGAAATGTTGTTTTATTCAATATTAACGGATACTCAATTTAAAAAACAAAACTCTATTTAAAACACATTTTTAGCTTATTTTTCTATTTAACCCATAGATTGGACCCTAACAGGTACTACCACTCCGGGTCAGAGTGGAACTGAAAGTAACGGTGATGAATGGGTACTCCACACTCCTCAGAACTGGAACTTCACCATTAAATAGTTTAATGTCATACCCAGGGTAATAAGAGGCTCAGTCACCCTTCTAGCATATGTATGATAAAAAAGGTTGGGGCTTGCCATGAGGGCAATAGGGTTGAGACAATCATATAGGTGCTAGGGTTTCACGTGACCAGCCGATTGATCAAAGGGGGAAGTGTGGAGTACTCTGTGATTGTCACTACTTTTACGTCCACGTTCACTCGGATTCATAGTACCTGTTATGGTCTCATCTATGGGTCAACTAGTTATGTTTGCAAATTATCGTCTGTGGTATCTACTGGAGACTTTATGTCACATCCTACTCGTAGTCCGCCCTGTCGGCTGGGCGTTAGAATGCAGCGACTGCACCTCTGCAGAGGGGTAACACTCCCCCAATGGGGCCACCTGTTTGCCGTGGGGTGGCGACCCGTGATGTTTAAGGATAGAACCCAGGTAGATGAGCAGTCCATGACTTGCAATACTTCATTTTGGCCCTACCTTGGGCTAGACAGGCGGTCGGAGAGGCCCCCTCGGATCAATTGGCTGGTCACGTCAAGCCCTAGCACCTATATGATTTTCCCAACCCTATTGCCCTTATTACCGTTATGGCAAGCTCCGTTATGGCAAGCTCCAACCCTTTTTATAATATGGGTGATAGAAGCCCTGGCTGCGGGTCTACATGTCCTGGGAATGACGTTAAACTCTATCTGATGGTGAGATTTTTTTTGAAGTTTTGGGGAATGTGGAGCGCCCCTCCATCACCATTGCTCCCTGGTCCACTCTGACCCGGAGTGGTAGTACCTGTTAGGGTCCCATCTATGGGTTAAATAGAAAACATGAGTTTATAAACAAAATTGTATTATCCATTAAAAATGAAATTATTTCAAAACTTTGTTAGCATTAAACATTTTTTTTACCAATAGAAGTATTCGGCATAAAATAATCAAAGGGGATGACATGCCGTAAAACCCAACCAACCAAACCAAACCTGCTCGTAGCGCACGGGTTGTGTAATTACCTTAGTGCGTTTCATCGTGGAGTAATAGCAAGCTAGTCTCGCAGATCTATTACGACTGAGTTGTGAGTTGTGAGTTCGTTCCACCCTGAATGCCCCAATCTGATGACCTTGTGTCACATCATACCCGTAGCAAACGGGTTGTGTAAATACCAACTCCCCAGAGCTCCAGAACCAGAGTATCAACATCAGATTCAATTTAGTGGCATAAATTTTCGTTTCTAACGTATTCTAAGCCAAACAGGGTGGAGATCACAGAACAGTCACAGACCGAAATCGACTAGATAAGAACAAGAAAAAGAACTTTCTTTAGGAATGTCACACAAAAAATAATAACAGAAATAAAAATAAATAAATAAAAGAGTACAAAACAAGAAAAGTGGACTGACAAGCAAGAAAATATTTGAAGAAGTCGGAGTTGAAAATGTAAATAGGAATTTAAGGTAAGTCGACGGGGCGGCCTAAAGTCGGTATCAGCCAGTCAGCGAGGGAGTCTATCCCCTTTTCAATAGTGCTAGACCAAGGAGATTGTTTTAGCATCTGAGGTGGAGCGCCACACCTACCATCAGCTCCTTACTTTACCGCACAGATCCCTGTGCTACTCATACGCTGAGTTGGCGGAGACCGGTATCGAACTATGAACCTTGTGGTTTCTAGCCGAACGCTCTACCGACTGAGCTAACTCGGCCCCTGAAATAGGAATAAAAGATGCCAAATATTAGGTTGTTACAAAAATAATGGCCGATTGAAGTGCTCGCTTTTGAAATGTCATTTTAACATAAAATTTGTTGTTTATTTCAGATGAATTTTTGCATATATAATAATTAATGTATGCTCAAAAATAAACTTTAATTCATTTTCAGATAGAATGTATTTTTGAAAAATAGGGGCCTTCAAAGATGAACATGCCTAAACATGACCTTCGCCTTCTTATGTTGCATGAGTTCAAGCTTGGGCACAATGCCTCCGAAACTGCTGCCAATATCAACAAAGCATGGGGAGATGAATCCACAAGTGATCGGACTGTACGAAGGTGGTTCCAGAAATTCCGCAGTGGAGATGAGAGTCTTGAAAATGAAGAAGGCAGAGGACGGACATGCTGTATTGACAATAAACAACTGCAGGCAGTTGTTGAGCAAAATCCACGACAAAGTGTCAGAGAAATGTCTCAGACACTTAGGCATGTTCTTCAAATTATTTATTTAAACATTTATTTACTTAACTAACATCTTCATCTAATTAACATAGTGCGCGTATGCAGTGAGCTCCAGCTGAGGAGGTACATCTTCTCTGCCTGACGTCCAAGCTGAAACTGAGAGCCAGCCAGGTCCCACGTGACTTCACGTATTCGCGGTCCCGCCCGTGATATGAAAAGGGGCCATCCCTTCAGAAATACAGGGGGTTGACAATAATCTATGCATAGATTATGTAACATTTCGTCTGTGATATGTACCGCCAAGAGTTACCGCCCTTCAATAGGAACTCACTTTCTATCGACACTATCAATAGACCACATTATTCTCCGCTGAATAAAGCTTTCCAAGTTTGTAGCACTCCTCGGTGTTGTGATTACATCGTCTTGATAGGAATACTTACCCAACCCGTTCGCCAGTATGTGACACAAGGTAGCATGTATGGGGTATCCGGTGAGGATCGAACTCGCTATTCAGTAGTAATGGATATGAGATACTAGCTTGCTAACGATTATACCACGATAGGACGTACTTTTTACCCAACCCGTTAGCTACGAGTAGTATGTGTCACAAAGTCGCAAGTATAGGGTATTCATCGAGGATCGAACTCGCTATTCAGTTGTAATGGAACTGCGAGACTAGCTTGCTAACCATCGCACCATGATGGGACGCACTTTTTATCCAACCTGTTCGTCGCGAGTCGGATGTGGCACAAGGTTGTAATTATGGTGTACCCAGTGTGGATCGAACTCATTATTCAATAGAAATGGATCCGCGAGACTACTTTGACACCACAATGAGACACCTTAGGAATCATCATCATTATCATGTCATGATGGCAGCATGGATACCCATGACAATCTCTCGCCAACCGTCCCTATCATTCATTGCCCCTGGCAGATCCTCCTTGCAGCATCCGGTATCCGCGCAGAATTGGTTTATGTAAGTCTTTGTTTGGCGAGCCCTTGCGTTTCAATGTGCTAGCTTCCACAGGAGAACGTCAATTATGAGTTCGTCTTTGCTTCTCCAGCAGTGTCCAGCATGTCTGATGGTCTGTGTGATAGGGGGCAAGTGGCTGTACAGCTGCTTTCTTGTGGGATGTTGTTTCCATGATTTGTTTAAGATCACACGTAGCATTCTTGTGCATCTCTCATCTACCTTATTTTTGTTAAAGTCCAGGTGGTGCAGCCATATAGTAGCACTGATACAACTACGCCCTGGAAGAATTGTCGCTTTAACTTATCAGTGAGATCATATTTCCATATGATCGTAATCTGTTTATAACAGACCATGTCTTTCCGATGCGTGCATTAACATTACTTTCTGTGGATGAGATATTACTACCTAGGTACGTAAATTTTTCTAAGGGCTAGAGGCGTACTGTCAAGTGTAGAGATGTCTCCTTTCCCATTAAAACACATAATATAGGTTTTATCAGAGTTCACATAGTGGCCAATGTTCCGTGCAGCCTTATCCAAGCTATGTAGTAGGGATTCAGCCTGTGCAGGCGTATTTGCAAGAAGTGCTATATCATCAGCTTAGATACATCAAGATAATTATACTTTTTACATATTGATCTATTTGGCAATAACACTTAAGTACACATATCAAACATTGTAATAATTAAATTAGCATACTGTGGTATATCCATAGGTCCAGCTAGTCTGATATATCTATTAATAATGGAGATTGTCTGTATTTCTGTCTGTAACAGAAACTACGTCATAGCTCAACGTCACAGCTTACGTCACAATATTCTTATGCTATATACACCCAAAATTTGAGTAAGCAATTTTGAAAATTGTTTTTTTACTCTCGTCCTTTTTTTTTACAGTAACAAAAAGTTAACTAAAAAGTTTACAAATAAATAAATACCTACGATTTTGTGTAAAATTGATGTGGAAAATATTCAAAATAATTGTTCGATTATTACATGCACGTAACATTTTATTTGAGAGGGACGGGGCTCAGTTTTCATTTCAAATTGTTTTTTTTTGTGTGTTTTTTACTCCTTTAATAAATATGAGGATTTGTCTTACTTATGATACAAACCCTCTGACATTGAATTTTTAACTCCCACCCTCTCAGGCAATGTCTTTCAAAAATTATTTTTTACGACGCCCGGAGGGTGTTTTCTGTTGCTAGTAAACATTAATTGTTTATTTTTTTTATTTTAGATCGTTGATAATGAGGGTTGAATAAATGCAGTTCGAGCCATTTTACGTTACCTGTGAAAAAAAAAAAAAAAAAAAAAAAAAAGGACTGAGTGCAAGGGTTGCGGTAAAATACATTAATTATGTAGAAGGCCCAGGACCTGTCACCGAACATGTGGCACAAAACTAGTTCAGGCGTTTCAAGGAAGGCGATACCCTCCTCCAAGACAAAGTAAGGTCACGGAGACCTTCTGTTATGAAATACGAGACCTTGCTTAAAATGGTTGAACAACACCCGAGCTGAACTTAGTGCTTTCCAATGCTCCATCAATCGCCACCCACATAAATTCGGTCTGGTGAACAGACGCTAAACTATTTTGTAATATTTCTAGCTATTTCGTATTTGAAATACGAAATAGCTAGAAATATTGCAAAACTTTTGACTCGCTCTAGTACCTACTGGAGATTGAGAGGATAAACAGCAGAATTGTACACCAATCTTACTGAATTTTCATTCTCAGTTTTTAATAGATAAATACGTTTTAAACACACACACACACACACACACACAACACACACACACACACGCATATATATATATATATATATATATATATATATATATATATATATATATATATATATATGAGAAGTAAATACACAAGCGATGTGTTTTGATATGGCTTTTTTAGCCGACAATTTTTGGGAGAATATGTGCTTAATTGAAGTCGTACCTAATTTTGAAAGTTAATTAATTATCTTCCTATCTATAGTTCTGCTGATGAGGCCTAATAGGCCGAAATGTACATACAGAGATTGATTTTTCTCGATTTGTTTAGCCTTACTTTTAAATAGGTATGCCCTCTTAATTAATTAATTATTAATCAATTAACTTTCAAAATTAGGTACGACTTCAATTAAGCACATATCCTCCATATATATATATATATATATATATATATATATATATATATATATATATATAACTATTTATTTAACAACTAAAAAGTTTCATTTGTCAAATTTGTTTAGATGACGCTTGATCAGTTGTATTATTTATTTATTTAGATTTTTCGGACATTTGTCTTCATCTTTATAATTATATACACAACATTTCGACCGATTTGCCCTCCAGCTTTCTTCTAGGTGTTTTTTTGTCGAATACGGGAACTGCTGGAGAAGTAAGGAAGAACTCACCAGTGACATTCTTTTGTGACCACCTACACATGGACACACCAGTCTTGGTCGATCAGCAAAAATTTACATTTGTCAGCTCCGTGCGGATACTTGATGTGGCGAGGAGGACTTGCTGGGTGTGAGGACCGATAGTAATGGGTGGCGAGAGGGTCATGGAATTCGTGCTGTCGGCATGACTTGATTATTATTATCATTACAATTATTACAGTTTTTCGCACCATCATTAGTTGGTGGTCTTTTACTGGAGTCTGGGTAACAGTAATTCTCCTCAGGTCTCCAGTACTTTTCTGGGTATTGTAGCCGATCTTAACAATGCTGTTGTTTAGATGGTCAATATTTTTCCAATGATTTCAAAATGCCCCAGTCTGTTTTCCAAAATCTTGGGGACTGTTCCAAGAATACCAACTACAATTGGTACCACAGTTTTATTCATTTCTCAGGCAAGGTCCAAGTATTTGTCTCTTTCTTTCATTTTTACTCTGTGCAAAATCTACTAAATGAAAATGTCTGATTTCTGGTTCTGGTTTATTAACACTATGTATTTCATGTCGAAATCGGGAGTCTTAACGGAACTTCGAACCGAACCCTTTATTCAATCCACAGGAGTAGACTGTTCTTATTCCGTTAAGCGCAACATAAGGCTCACGAGTTCGACAAGAAGGTTTCCGAGTTCGACGAGAAGGTTCTCGAGTTCGAGAAAGTTCTCGTGTGCGACAAGAAACATCTGCAGAAGGCCGGAGGGTACATCGACCGAAACGTTGTGCAGATAACAATAAAGTCGACGGGGAGGCCTAAAGTCGGTATCAGCCAGTCAGCGAGGGAGTCTATCCCCTTTTCAATAGCGCTAGACCAAGGAGATTGTTTTTTAGCATCTGAGGTGGAGCGCCACACCTACCATCAGCTCCTTACTTTACTCCACAGATCCCTGTGCTACTCATACGTTGAGTTGGCGAGGACCGATATCGAACTAGGAACCTTGTGGTTTCTAGCCGAACGCTCTACTGACTGAGCTAACCCGGCCCCTCAGATAAAGATGAGGAAAATAGTCCGAATAATCCCAATAATCCAAGGTTCTTAGTTCGATACCGGTCCTCACCAACTAAGCGTATGAGTAGCACAGGGATCTGTGCGGTAAAGTAAGGAGCTGATGGTAGGTGTAGCGCTCCACCTCAGATGCTAAAACAATCTCCTTGGTCTAGCGCAATTGAAAAGGGGATAGACTCCCTCGCTGACTGGCTGATACCGACTTTAGGCCGCCCCGTCGACTTTATATATAGTTTGTTTTATTTTAATAGATATTCAAAGTTAATAGAACTTAGTTTCAATTTCAAATTGTTTTTTTTTTTTTTTTTTTTTTTTTACTTTTATAAATTTGATGATTTCATGATTTATGGTTCAAACTCTCCGACATCTAATTTTTAACTTCCACCTCCTTAATCTTTAAAAAAAATATTTTTACATCACTCGGAGGGTGTTTTTTTTATTTTGCTAGTATATCGTAATAAACTTTCGATCAGATGACAAGAGACGCCCATTGAAAACAACACCTGTTTGGATTTTGAAGTGATCTTTACCTAGAGTTCTTGTTTCTCTTCGAAGAATAGTCAGCTGATGCGAAACGAAATTGGGATGGAATTACACAGAATGTTTGGATTCCAATTTTATGTCGTTATTCGCAAACAGCACAATCGACTTTCTTTGTACGCCAAACAAAGGAATTCTTGATACGTTTAGCTTGCGCTGCGTTACGTTATACAGTCACCATTTATATTTGTGTATGTAGCGGGCTTTTAACACCTTCAGTGCCAACTTTTACCACCGACCAGGAACAATGTCTGTTACCGCGAAACTAAATAGCATAACTGGAAAATAAGCATTACTCACAGCAGAGTATAATGAAGTGGCTGTCCCCTACCACCATTGAACCTGGTGCCCGATTATGTGACCGACAACAAATGATCTCTCTCTCCTCTTTCTCTCTCTCTCTCTCCCCCCCCTCTCTCTCTCTCTCTCTCTCTCTCTATATATATATATATATATATATATATATATAAATCATCAGTGCAATTTTAAGGTGCGAAGTCATGAAGCTCCGTCGGGAAATATTATTTTCGAGTGAAATGAAACGAAAATGTGCCAAATTTATTTGGTTATCATATATATATATATATATATATATATATATATATATACACACCCACACCCACACAAATATATATATATATATATATATAATATATATCAGTCAGTAGAGTGTCCGACTAGCAACCACAAGATTCCACATTTGATACCAGTCCTCGCCAACTCAGCGTATGAGTAGCACAGGGATATGTACGCTAAAGAGCTGACGGTAGGTGTGGCGCTACGTCTCAGATGCCAAAACAATCTCCTTGGTCTAGCGCTAGGGAGAAGGGGATAGACTCCCTCGCTGTCTGGCTGATACAAACTTTAGGCCACGCCGACAACTTTAATTACTTACTTTATATATATATATATATATATAATATATATATATATATATGAAAAAGGAATGAGTTACCGGTGAAATTGGTCTCAATATTTAGTTGATATAAGTTTTACCAAGATAAGTCAGCGGTATAACAAATATAAAGTGCTCAATACGTAAGTAGAGCTGATTTATAACTACATTATGAACTTCTGCAGTTAGCTGTAATTAATCAATATCTTGATTAATTCAGTGATTCTAACCCTGAAGATCCTTATGGTGAAACTCGAGTAGGTTATTTCTTCACACAGAATATATATATATATATATATATATATATATATATATATATTGTTCATAAATATATGTATTTCTGAACAACATGAAAGGGAAAATTGACTACACCAAAACCCACTAGGTATAGGGTAGCCAGCTATATACCTAATGTCCCGGAGAGGATAAAACAACATGCTAGAAAAACAAACACCTAACGTGTGGCACACGGTGTACATGTATAGGCTATGTTGTATTGATGGAGAGAGTGTGACTTGCATAGCACAAGCAACAGACCACTCTAAACAAATCGTAGTGCAGGTTGATCAGCAACTGAGAGACTCAAAATCTTGCTAATGTGAGATTTTTTCCCCGAAATCCCATGGCGGGGAAGAGATAGCGACGGGGACAGGCGGAGGATATCGCTGGAAGTCTCTAGATTGAACTTCACACATGGGTGGTGAGTGGTAGATTGTGGAATACCAAAGATGTATCTCTTAAAATAAAAATTGACATCAACAGAACAGTCGTGCTTTCAACTCAACTGTATGGAACCTTGGACTCTTTACCGCAAGCACAAAAACCAACTTGACGCCTTTCACATGCGTTGTTTTCGTGCCATTTGCGGTATAAAATGGGATGGTAGTGAAAAATAGCACAATATTTAAAAAAAATGTAATTTTGCTGGCATTGAAACCTTACTAGCAAAGGTTCACGTTAGGTGGGCTGGTCACGTTGTCAGAATGAATGAGGACAGGCTTCCATAGATATTATACGGACAATTACCAAATGCTAAGCGTTCTATTGGACGTCCACACATACACTATAAAGAAAAATTGAAGGACAATTTGAAACGCATCAATATTAACCTGAGTGCTTGGGAAAATCTAGCATCAAATCAGAAAGAATGGCGTAAGACATGTTTCGCTAAATTAAAGAGCTTTGAAGAAAATAGACTGAAACATCGAGATCAGCTCCGTCTAACTTTAAAACAGAAACATCTGACTCCCGCTTTAGGAAATTCCATCTGTCAGTGTGGCTTCATAGCTCGCAGCAAAAGGTCCGTGGAAATCGTCTGACACAGGTGAAGAATCTTCTGGGTAAAGTGAAACATTGCTGAACCACAAACAATCTTGTTCTGTTCCGATAAGGAAAATCTTTGCCAAGATCAAAAGCACAACACGCAGAATAACAAATGGCTTGCATACAGTCCAAAGACTAAATTTCCCCATGTAGACTAAATTTCCTCAAACTGTGATGGTTTTCTGATGTGTGTCCTCTGAAAGTGATGTGATGCCTCCGCATTTTTTCAGAGAGGGTATCAGGTTGAATTCAAATGCCTACGGGGAGTTGCTAAACACTGTAGTCAAACCCCGGATAACAAGGGTAGCCAATGGTAGACCATATGTATGGCAGCAGAATTCAGCCCCCTGCCACACCTCTGGGAAAAATCAAAAATGGTTGTCGGCAAATTTTTACGACTACACCAGTCCCAACGTGTGGCCTGCGAACTCCCCAGATCTTAACCCCATGGATTATTATGTATGTGGCGCTGTTGAGAAAGACACCAATCGCTTTGTCAGTACTACAAAAATCCAGTTAATCATCAGAATTAAGGTAGTTTTTGAGACTCTTCCCAGGGAAACTGTAACATCAACTTGCTCCAGGTTCCGGAGCAGGATTGAGGCTGTGATCAACGCTAATGGCGGTCATTTTGAGTGAAAGTTGTT
>CM042140.1:35222749-35232749 GCA_023376005.1 Doryteuthis pealeii | reverse complement strand
GTGTGAGCATTTCACTTGTTACTTATGCGATCCCGAATTTTCACTTGTTACGTCTACTTGAAAAACACAGGTAATTTCCAAAGGGCTACTGTGAAGAAGCGAATAGGTCAAAAGTTATAAGACATTTTTGGAAATGGCAAACCCTACATATATATATATATATATATATATATATATATATATCTTATTATAATGGAGATTGTGGGTTTGTCTGTCTGTAACCGAAACTATATTACTATACAAATCACAATTCCCTTTGTTATTTACATCACATTCTCCATGAATTTTATTTTTTATTTAAAACCCAATTATTAATAAAATTGTTTTATATCATTAAGACTGTTGACCATATCTACATACAAATAACATGCAATTGTATTTATATATACAACAAAATAGCGGTTTACAGTGTGAATGGGAAGGCTAATTTGCATTTTGATCTTAAAAATTTGATTTTAATAAATATATGCTTAGTATTATTGATTTCTAATTGTTTAGTTTTATCTTATTGAATATGAGCAAAATTCTCTTCAATAAATCTTAAAAGAAATGCATTAACAAGAAGAAATAACTGTAATATTATTCTTTACTTCCTATCTTAAGTAAATAGTCAAATTAGGAAAATTTAACAAAGACAGACGGGAGTAATGTAAAATAATGGAAGAGTTAGTTTCAAAGTTGTTCTATTTTTCAATCATACCCCCTCTGTTCCAAATCTTTTTATCTGCATTCTTAATATTAAATACTGGCACTCGGAGGGTGCATATATTTGCTAGTATATATAAATAATTCTGTTTTACATCTTTTTCTCAGAGCTTTCGTTCTGGCTAGAACGTTTTGAGCACAATAATAATGTGGCCCGCGCTCGTTATTTTTTTTAATTATCCGGCCCACCGTGAAAATTGTTTGGTGATCTCTGCTCAAGAGAGTACCTTTATAATTACATTATAATTTCATTTTACGTAAAGTACCAGGCATATGTGACAATAGTCGTGAAACACACAGAAAACACAAAAGAGCAAAGAAACCCGAAAAGCAAAAGAACTGCAATACTTAATTCAGACTGTTTAAATTGACAGCAGAGTAAGAAACATTCAACAGATACAGAAGAAATTTTCAGTTTGGTATGGTTTATTGGATTATACGGCATGTAAACACTTGTTGGGTTATTTCATGCCGAAGATGTTTTATTTTATTCATGTTTGATGGGTATTCAATTTTTTAAATCAAATTTTAAACACATTTTTTAAAAACTTATTTAAAAGGTACTACCACTCCGGGTCAGAGTAGACCTGAGAGTTATGGCACTGAAGGGATACTGTTGTATATTGTACAAATGGAAATAGAAATTTCCGGTTAAATTAAACAAAGAAAAGACGAAAAAAATGACAAAGGACTTTTTTCCCGGTAAAAGCGAACAAAGAAGTTAAAAAACGGAAGCGAGGCTTTCCGGTCAAAGAAGCAGGGAGAAGATAAAGAAATATATAACAAATGCACGTTATCAGATCAAAAGATAAAGATGCGTAGGAGTACATATCAATATAAAAGGCCTAAGGGTTCGAGCCGACGAGAGTCGTCAGTCAGACAGCAGACGGCGAACAGAGCACAAGGAGCGACCGTCGACACGGTCCATCGCTGCCAGCGGGCAGTGAGGTTCGTCCACCCCTTCCACCTCACCAACGCTAGTCATCCCAAGAGTGATAGTCAACGCTCGCCACCCACCACGTACAAAGCGAGAAGAAGAAATAAAGTCAAACCTTCTACTATAGGCATGTGTTGTAGATTTCATTAAGCGACTACTACATATATCGTCTAGGGTTAGTGACGATACCCGCTACGTATGCAGATACACGATTTAGCAGCGTGAGTTTAAAGAAGCAGTTACTAAATAATATTAAGAGATTAGATTAATATTAAATTTTGTTGTTGGAGAGAATATAACCAAGTTTTGTGTAAATTTAAAAAAAAAAAAATTTCTAATATAAAATTTGAAAATATATTTGACGAAATATAGTTATAATTTCATGATTGCTTGATTGAACTTTAAAAAAAATTAAAAAATACATCCCTACTTTTAGCTTAAATGTAAAAAGTGTGTTTGTGGAGGGGGGTTAAATATCGGTACAGTTCAAAGATCAAAGTGGGTGGTGTGCAACATGTTTATACTAATCAAATGACAGATTGAGTGATTTAACAGGTGAAAATTGCTGACAATTGAAACTATTTTACCCACTTCCAATGAGTGTAGAAGCAGGGCAGTCAAAAGGGTTATAATTACCTTCACCACCACCAACCCCCTCCCCCCAGTGGTATGTTTTGTTTCAGTATGTCAACCATCTGTCAATGGTTAATTTTCACCCAGCTTGAACCAATATGTTGCTTAGGGGTCTTACTTCAATATTTTTGTATCAACCTTGAAATAAGTAGACTCTCTCACAAGGAAAAAGGAAGGAAAAGAAAAAGAAAAAATATGAACAATTCTCTTTAATCTAATCAAATTGTTATTATAACATAATGGAAATTGATACCAGTATACAACAATACTTTATAATCCTCAGAGCTCCAAAACTGGAACTTCCCCATTAGATGCAGTTTAACACCATACCCGGAACATTAACACCCGACACCACCGCCTTCTTGCACATATATGATAAAAAGGGTTGGGGTTTGCCATAATAGCAATAGGGTTGGGACAATCATAGGTGCTAGGGCTTGACGTGACCAGCCGATTGATCGGTGGGGACCTCTCCAACCGCCCGTCTAGCCTGAGTAAGGACCAAAGTGGAGTGTTGGCATAACTCTCAGGTCAACTCTGACCCGGAGTGGTAGTACCTTTTAAATAAGTTTTCAAAAATGTGTTTAAAATTGATTTAAACAAATGAAGTACCCATCAAACACGAATAAAATAAAACGTCTGCAGAGGGGTAAAATCACCCAAATGGGCCACCTGTTGACCGTTGGGTGGGGGGCTACCCATGATGCTTAAGGATAGAAGCCTGTGGATGAGCAGTTCTATCTTAAGTATCATGGGTAGCCTCCCCCGAACGGCCAACAGGTGGTCCCATTTGGGTGATTTTACCCCTCTGCAGAGGTGCAGTCGGTTTACTCTTTCGTTCCTGTCGACAGGGTGGAGAAATTGTTTGTATTTGAACGGCAGAAAGAAGACGACATTTAACACAAAACGGGTTAATGTCAGACGTATTTTGGGCAGACGATGAACTACAACAAAACGGCATCAAAAATACCAAAATAAATTTGTAGCAAAGAAGAAGAAGAAGAAGAAGAAGAGAAGAAGAAGAAGAAGAAGAAGAAGAAGATATACCGCTCCTTCTGACAATCCACCTCGTCTTAAATCTGTCTGTATATCAGGAACATCTAAATTCGGACTAACTGCATCACTGCATTTGTTCCAAATAAATCACTTAAACTGCATCTAATGGTGAAGTTCCAACTCTGAAGCTCTAGGGAGTGTGGAGTACCCCTTCATCGCCATTACTGCTAGGTCCACTCTGACCCGGAGTAGTAGTACTTGTTAGGGTCCTATCTAATGGTTAAGTAGAAAAAATGAGTTTAGAAAAAGTGTTTAAAAAAGATTTGAGTTTGGAAGAAAAAAAGAAGAAAAGAATACCCAACACGAATAAATAAAACAAAATGTCTTCGGCATAAAATAACCCAACAAGGGTTGACAAGCCGTAAAATCCAACCACCCAACCAACCAACCAACCCACTAAATAAAGAACAACTTTATTCACAACAATTTACCAAGAAGTAGGCAGACCTGAACATTACACAAGAATCTTTTTAAAGAGTGTTGTAGTATTGTTGGTATAAGACCCACAAAGAATAGCCGCTTCTATATAGAGACTACAGTAGCAGCAGAAGCAACGATTCTCGGTAAATATCAAATAAAAACAATCTGAAAAGAATTTTTGGATAAGGCATACTATAAACCTACTGTGAATTGCCACTGAATATGTCAGATTTTAGATTAACGACGACAGCAAGGACTATAAGAATTCCAACAGAGGGTCGAGAAAAGTGTTCTTCTGTGTTCTTCCTTAGCTAATTTTATTCGCTGACCAACCGATGCTAATATTTAAAACACCACCCCTAACCACAACCCTAACCCTTACCCTAAACTCAACTGTAAACCCTAAACCTAACCAACTCGAGCCTAACCCTAACAACTCTAATCCCTCACCCTTACACTAAACCCAATCCTAATCCCAAACCTAACCACAACCCTAACCCCAAATCTAGCCACAACGCTAACCTCAATCATAAACTCAAACCTAATTCTAAAGACAGCCCTCAACTTAACCCTAATCTTACCCTAATCTTAATTTTAATTCCTAAACATAATTCTAAGCTCAACTCTAAATCCAAACGAGACCATAGCCCCAAATCTAACCTCAATCCTAACATTAACCCTAATCCCAAATATAACCACAACCATACCCCAATCCTAACCTCAAACCTAACCATAAACCTAAACCGACCCTAACACCAGCACTAAACCTAACCCTAAACCTATCATAATCTTAACTCTAAACCCCACTGCAAACCCAACTCTAAATCCAAGCCTGACCATAGCCCCAAACCAAACCACAACCCTACCCCAAACACAACCCCAACTTCAATCCAAGTCCTAACCCCAAACCAAACCACAACCCTACCCCAAACACAACCCCAAACTCTAATCAAATCCTAACCCCAAACCAAACCACAACCATGCCCCAATCCTAACCTCAAACCTAACCATAAACCTAACTCCAACCCTACCTCAAATCCAACCCAAACCCTAACCACAACCGTATCCCAGTACAAACCTCAAGCCTAACCTCAAACGTAACCCAAAAACTCCCAACCCTAACCTCAATCTTAACCCCAATCCTAACGCTAACACCAGCCCTAACCTTAACCCCAGCCCTTAAGTAAAATAAGAGATATTAATAACAATGCACTGAAAAGTCTTTGTTTGAACCCGAGACTGTGAACCTGGCAAATCTTATTAATAACACGAAAAAGAGCCACACCTTTTCAGTTTGAGTTCCTGACTCGACGGCGACCCGAAATCTTAACGAAATGGAACCAGATCTATAGTGGAAGATGTGGCCTCCATATGTTGTTGCCTAATGATGTACTGTGAAGGAGTCTATTATTGTTAACGGTGGGGTGGCATCCCGAAACAATGGCTTCCTTTCATCCGTTTCAGTGAGAGATTCGAAAGACAATGAAATTAGCCGAATGATTAACTGTCTTTACATAAAGACAAGAACAACTTCCGGTGAGTAATATGCGATTTGTGTTTTGGCAACATCTGATATGAGAAAGAAAAAGAAGGGGAGAGTGAAAAGGGGGGAGAAAAACGAAATATAAAAAAGAGGCAGAGTGAGTAGGAGTTTGAGATAGATAGATAGATAGATAGAGAGAGAGAGAGAGAGAGAGAGAGAGAGAGAGAGAGAGAGAGAGAGAAAGCGTCAGAGAAAAAAGAAAAGGAGAAAAGGAAAGATATATATATATATATATATATATATATATATATATATACTAGCCAATATATGCACCCTCTGGGTGCAAGTATTTAAATTCTAATGTAATAAAATATTATATTAAATTAGAAAGACTAATGAAACTAAATAAGAATGCAGTTGAAAAGATTTGAAACAGAGGGAGGTATAATCGAAAAATAGAACAAATAAACTTTACTATTCTATCACTCCCGTCTTTCATTGCTAAATTTTTCTAATTTAACTATCTAGTTAAATTAGGAATTAAAGAATAAAATGACAGTTATTCCTTCTTGTTAAAGGATTTCTTTTAGGATATATTAAAGACATTTTTGCTCATATTCATTAAGATAAAACCAGATAATTAGAAATCAAAAATACTAAGCCCATATTTATTAAAATCGATTTTTCAATATCAATATGCAAATTAGGCATCCCGTTCACACTGTAAACCGCTATTTTGTTGTATATATAAATGCAATAGCATGTTATTAGTATGTAGACATGACTAACAGTATTAATAGAACAATGTTTTTAATAATTGAGGTTTAAATAAAAATAAAATCATGTAAAATGTGAATTAAATAACTAAGGGAAATTGTGACTTGAGTAGTAATATAGTTTCGGTTACAGAAAGAAAGACACACAAACTCCATAATATATATATATATATAATACATATATATACATATATATAAAAAAATAAATAAAGGGCCGGGTAGCTTAGTCGGCAGAGCGTTCGGCTTAGAAACCACAAGTTCCTAGTTCGATACCGGTCCTCACCAACTCACCGTATGAGTGGCCCAGGGATCTGTGAGGAGCTGATGGTAGGTGTGGCGCTCCACCTCAGATGCTAAACAATCTCCTTGATCTAGCGCTATTGAAAAGGGATAGACTCCCTCACTGACTGGCTATTTAATATATACTTGTGTGTGTATGTGTGTGTAAGTATAGAAAAATGAAGAAACATGGTATTTAAATGGATGATATCTTATTACAGGCGCCAACATTATAACGTTTCGGTTTGTTTGTAAACCATCGTCTGGGCTCGTCGTTGTATTAAGCTATATCGAAAAACCTTTAACACAGTGGTTAATACGTATTTTCTTTAGTGTTTTTCGACTTCGGAATGTTACTCAAATTAGAAAAATGAAACTATAAAAGAATTATTCATGACAATACTTTACAATCTATTTGTGCAATGTTTGAAATTCATTTTAATCTTGAATTATAAATATTAAGCGTAACACATTTTCCATAGTATATACTTTCATAATATCGAATTTATTTCCCCCCCCCACGCGCGCACACACACACACACACACATGTACCACTCATACACAAATACACACATACACGTATATATGTATATATTTACCAACACATCCACACGAGCAGGATGTGACACAAGGTCAATTTCTTAAGCATACTTTTACTGGTTTGAATTTAGTTTTCCTTCTCCTAGACTAGTTGCCTAACCAAGGCTAGAAAGCGCGACCTACCTTACTATTTACCCATAGCTGGAGGCAGAATAGTTGTATTCATATCTTTTCCTAGGGTATTAGCGTATGTGAAATGAAAAATATCCTCGTCTAGGATTTGAACACATATCGTCGTGTCCATGTCCTACGACGGTAATCATTATACCACATGGCACCTCCTATATATATATATATATATATATATATATATATTAATTATATATATATATATGGGTGGATGGGGTGTACTATATATATACTATATATATATATATGTGTGTGTGTGTTGCGTGTGTGTACTATATATATATGCCTATACATATATAAAATATATGTATATATAGATATACATGTATAAATTTATATATGATATACATATATATGATGTATATGATATAATATGATGAAGGATAGCAAATATGAAAAGTAGTTGCATACAAATTTCTCAATACTAAATTAGAACCCCCAATAAAATATCATGGAAGTATAGTACCGTTACTCAAGTTTCATGTGTATTAGGCATTTTGCAGACGGGTGAATAGTATCTTGGCCTAACGTTTCTTAAGATTCTTTAAACCTTTATAAAAAGAATATTATAATCCAAAAGTCCAGAGAAGAAATCTTCCTTACGACACAAGAGTTTTATCTAAAAAAAAAACTGTCGCAGTTTGAGAGCTCTTAATGTGTGCTCTTAATGTTAGAGTCACAGAGCCAAATATATAAGTAAAGAAATAACAAAAGACTTAGAGATTAGCATTATAGTCTATTGAAATAGACTATAATGCTAAATCTCTAAGTCTGTTGTTACTTTCTTTACTCATATATATATATATATATATATATATATATATATATATATATATATATATATATAAGTGGCACATAAAAACCTGACACATCAAACAAATAAATGATTTAGTTTTTTGAGTCGTAAAATATAGTCCACGGAATTATATTTTTAGTCATTTGCGAAAAATAAAATACTGTAGATTGCTTTTCATTTTCATGGATACAAAGTTGCACCTTAATTGGAGCACTTTGTATAACATTGCTCATGGTTTCTGGGTTAATCCTATTATTCCTGCACGAATATTATTCCTCAGCTGTAGCAATGTCTTAAGCTTATTCACAATTATTTGGATAAACCCAACAAAAAGAGGGGAATGCAGAGGCAATTTGAAGTTTGAATTTTTTGAAATTATTCTGCCATCCAAAAATTCTTTCTTTTTTTCAAAATTATAAACCTGAGTTGAAAAGAAACTTAATGTTCTAATATGTTCCTTAATGTCTTAATTTAACATTTGGATTGATTAAATGATATTAATTCAATTAAAATCAATCAATTTCTGAAACTCGTCACTGTCTAAGTAAGTAAACAATGATTACAAAGCATATACATACATACATATATACTTCGGTCTGATTTCTTTTCGGGGCTTTCTGCTGGGGTTGACATTCTTTTTTTATTCCTTCGGGCTGTTATTTTATGTTTTAATTATCTATTAACAAGATTGTTTGTTTTCTGATAAAGCTTTTTTCTACATCCCAGCCCATTTTCTTACCCGCCACGGGGAGAAATCGACCCTCAGAGTGATTGGATTCGAGTCCACTCGCTCTGTAATCTTCGTCACATCTGAAACTAAACACTATCTCACGCATAACCACCCGGTTTCAAGGGGTTGGGAAAAAAGGTTATTATCCGTCAATAACTATCGAGTAACTTTCCACTAAACCCCGTAATTCTGAATCTAACGAATTTTATTAAAATATCTTACTACAGGTACATACATAAATCATGAGCTGCTCAATAAAATGTAATATCTGGAAAAATAATATAAAAATGAACATAAAAACAAGAAAGACATGAATTATTGATATAATAGATATTTTGGCCTCTCAAACCCTCTTTCATGAGTCCGGAAGAGAGGATAGTCTTAAGGCGCTAAATCTGGTGAGTATGGAGGATGCGGTAAATTTGTCCACCCAAATGAGGCATTTTCTCCCTTGTACTGACTGTTATGTGTCGGTCGAGCATTGTCATGCAGAAGGAGAACAATAGGTTGTGGTTGTGTCAAGTGGTCTTACCATCAGATTCTTATCTGATTCGTTAGGATCACAATATAGGCCTTACTTTACTAAAAGAAACTTCACATTGAATAAAGAAAATGTCACTACTTTTTGATTCATCCTCGTATATATATATATTATATATATATATATTATATATATATTATATATATTATATTTATTTACCCGAAAACTGTAATTTAACTAATATCTTTGACAAACTAAATGATGTGGAACCCTCCATTAAATTTACTCATAAACTGAACAAAACCACACCCTACATTTTTAGACACACTTATTATAAACAATAACAACATTTTTAAAATTTAAAGTTTATCATAAGAATACCAAACAAAATTATAACATCCATTTTTTTCCCACCTAAACAATAATATAAGTGGTACCCATAATAGGTTTCTTTCTTAGAGCACTTTAGGATATGCAATAAGAAATATTTAGAAGAAGAATTTAAATATATATTGAAAAGTCTTTTCTTAAATTACAATATCCTTTAAACTTCATACACATGCTAAAAAAGACATTGAAAATACACATAGAAGAAAATAACACTACATCTCCCAATAACACCAACATAACACAACAACGACTCTTGATAGGTACATCATACTTCCCAATAATCCTATCATGATAAAATAAATAGAAACTATAAAGATAGATATTAAAACGGTTACTCACTCCACTAAAACAATCAAAAACATTTTACAGAATAAAAATAGTCATAAACACACACATTCCGAAGCTGGAGTCTACACAATAGATTGCTTAAATTATAACAAAAAATATGTGGGAGAGACTTCTAGATCTTTATCTAAACGATTTTCTGAACATAGATATCATATTAAACGAGGTTTTCTAAACAACGCCGTGGCTAAATATATTTTAGACAATAACCATACCTTTGATTTTAAAGGTGCCAAAATA
>CM042140.1:35210249-35215249 GCA_023376005.1 Doryteuthis pealeii | reverse complement strand
ATTATAACATGAAAATTATAACATAAACATTATAACATAAAATTATAACATGAAAATATAACATAACATTATAACATAAAAATTATAACATGAAAATTTTAACATGACATTATAACATAAAATTATAACATAAAAATTATAACAAAAATGTAAATTTTTTGACAGGAAAATCATAACATAAAAAAACCCAACTAAATAATCTATATATTAATACTCGTGTTCCTTTACAACACCCTCTAGTTAAAAATGAGACCGTCCAAGATGAAATGAAAAATGTAGATCCTGATTATCTGGTGTCGCTAAACAATTCTTATTTCTTATGAGTGTCGTCACCTTAGCTAAATAATGGACCATTCCGTTTTTATCATGAAGAAAGAGAGTCAAGAAAAAGGACGTGTTACACAAAAAATATAATAAGGAAGAAAGAAAGAGAGTAGTGTAAAGATAGAGTGAGGGATTGAGCACGCGGAAGCGATAACTCTAATCTGTTTCAATCGAACATAATGAAAATGGGAAAAGAAAAGAAAAGAAGAGTGTGAGTTAAATCAAGATTATTATGTTTTTTTACATATTGAACTTCTTAGCAATAGTTCTTAAGTAAACATATCAAACGTTGTAATAATTAAATTATCATACTGTGGTATAAGACCCAACAAAATAGTAAATGTAGACTTTGCGGTAATAGAGATGAGACTGTAAATCATGTACTATGCAAATGTAGCAAACTAGCACAACGGGAGTACAAAACTAGACACGACTGGTTTGGGAAGGTGATCCACTGGGAATTATTTAAAAAAATTAATTTTGACCATACAACAAAATGGTATATGCATAAACCAGAATCTGTTCTTGAGAACGAAACACATAACATTCTCTGGGACTTTGAAATAAAAACGGATCACCTTATCCCAGCAAGAAGACCAGACCTAGTGTTGATAAACAAAAAAGAAAGAACTTGTCAACTGGTGGATTTTGCAGTTCCAGCAGATCACAGGGTTGAAGCTAAAGGAAAATGAAAAAATGGACAAATATCTGGACCTTGCCAGAGAACTGAAAAAGTTATGGAATATGAAAGTGAAACCTGGGTCGACGAGTCCATTTCCTACGTCTCTAACCATTAACTCACGTGTCTCCATTCAAGTCAGGAAAATATAAGAACACTTAGAAAAAGGAGAATTACAAATTGTAATTTTAGAAGCATGTACCATCAAACAGAGATAAAATAAAAAGTTAAAAAAAGAATACTTCAGAAGAGCAAGAAAACGTTAAGAAACCAAGCTCTGCAGGAGAAATCTCAGCAAAGGAATAAAACCTGGGCCGTCCCCATTATAGGATATAACGGACCATTCTTAAAATGGACAAGAGAGGAACTCCGACGGATAGACCAAATGACAAGAAAATCCTCTTGCACAAGGCATTACACCCGAGAAATGATAAAGGCTATATGTATCATGAAAAGAAGGTGAAAAAGCTCTCGTCAACATTGAGGATTGCGTAGACTCCACAATCCAAGGACTCGAAGAATACACAAAAAAGAGCATGGGAAGATTGATCACAGCAGCCAATAACAACAATGCCATAAAAACAAATTATATCCAAGCAAAAATAGATTAAAAATTTTTTTTTTTAATTATAATAAAAACAGTGGAATATGTTAAACATATAACAATATTTGTTTTATTTATTCTCACTGACAGAGAATACAGTCGGATGGTTTTGGATAGAATTCAGCTATATGTATCATGCGTGTGATTACACATGGGCCCAGTCCTTGTCTGCCTGACAGTCCGTATTTTGTCTCCGTCCTTGTTGGAGAGCATATCTGGTTTGAATCGTTAGGGGGAGATAACTCTCCCTAACAGGTTTCATAAAAAATTAGTTTTTTGAACAATCCAGAGTGAATCCCTTTTCCAACCCAGTCGTATCTAGCCTTGTATTCTCGTTGAGCTAGTTTGTTACATTCGCTTGATACATAATTGATTGCCTCATGTCTGTCCCTACACCCAACATTTGCTGTTCTGTTGAGGTTTTAACTATTTTTGCTTGCATATAATTTGTTTTCATGGCATTGTTTTGTGCTGCTATTATGAGCGACTTAGTTTCTCTCTTAAGGTTTCCTTTTCTTAACCATGTCCAGATCTTTTCATGTGCAATCTTCCCAATTTGTCGCTTGAAGTATTCATATGATTGTTTTTCTTCCCATTTCTGTTTCCTTTTTTGTTATTTTTCTGCTTGTCCATATGTTACAGTTGCTGTTATTAGCTGCTGTGATCAATCTTCCCATGCTCTTTTTTGTGTATTCTTCGAGTCCTTGGATTGTGGAGTCTACGCAATCCTCAATGTTGACGAGAGTTTTTTCACCTTCTTTTCATGATACATATAGCGTCTATCATTTCTCGTGTGTAATGCCTTGTGCAAGAGGATTTTCTTGTCATTTGGTCTATCCGTCGGAGTTCCTCTCTTGTCCATTTTAAGAATGGTCCGTAATATCCTATCGTCGACCCGAGTTCAACTCCTAGACGAGGCTGTTTGCATTTCACATAGTGCTAATACCCTTGGGAAAGGTATGAATTTCTACATCTCAGGATTTAACAAACCCAAGACAGCACTTTTGTTAGGGTTGCTCCCGTGAAGGGGATGCAGTCTATGTATTCAAATGTTACTTTGCTGTGTTGAATGTAATTAGATTCACTTCATCTTGCGTAATGTTCCCATTTCCAAGCCCCATAAATCAAACAATTAGAAGTGCACTGTTTTCATTCAGATATTTATTATCAGTACTGTATATACACAAGCGTGAAGCCTTTTCTATTATTTAGGATATTTTAAAATATTCAATGTGGATTTCACTAAAGATCACCGATTTAAGAAAGAAATTTGCATGAATTATGAAACAGCCCCAAAAGCTGAACGGAAAATAGGTGCCTTAACAAAGGAACATATGCAAACGGAGCACTTACGCGTTTCGTAATCGCTTAAAAAGTGACTCCCCACTCTACAGGAAAAACCGAAGACGTATTTTTATTGTATTAAGATCAACTTTATAGATTTCCTGGATGCAGCTGTATAACTTGCACAAGAATGGGAACCGTATTTAAGAAAAAAGAGAGAAGGAATATAAGCAAAAAGATCTTCGAAGAAATTGGTAAATAAAATCTACCGGTGATTTAAATTGAGATGCCAAGAGACGGTCGAATATCACAAAAGAGAATTATACCGAAGTGAAAAATAAAATTGCAAAATCCTTTTACCTCTTCCCTTTCACTTTTAAAAATATTACCCATCCAAAACAAGGCAGTTTTTTTTATTTGCTTAATTATACCTTTTATATTTGATTAAGTGAATTTGAGAACATTTCTTATAAAATTATCAATATCTTTGAAGTTATATGGATTTGAAATTTATCATTATCCCAATTATTCTCGGTATAGGCATTACACACACACACACACACACACACACACATATATATATATATATATTATATATATATATATATATAAAGATAATCAAATGAGTCAGACGAACCTACTATTAGTTTCGCATAAAGCTCTTCAGGGCTAAAATCTGACTCTACTTATCGAGCACTTTTTACATATTAGCTTCTCCTAGCGGTTATATGAATATATATATATATATATATATATATATATATATATATATATATATATATCTTATATACATATATATACATATAAATTGTTTTTTCTTTTGGCCAAATACTGTACCAATAGATTATTTTTTGTTGGTACGAATATCTTGGTCCTTTCTTTTTTTCAAAATTTTTTTTCTTCCTGGTTGATGTTTGGTAGTATATTTTTACAATCAAACTTTCTGCTGGGTTTTTTCTCTCCGCAAGGATCTACCAACACGATTGGTATATATATATATATATATATATATATATATATATACAAACCCTCTGACATTGAATTTTTAACTCCCACCCCCATCAGGCAATATCTTTCAAAAATAAATTTTTACACCGCCCGGAGGGTATTTTTTGTTGTTGTTGCTAATACCTTTAAGGTGCGTTTGCATTTGTAGCTTACTGATTCTTTTTCTCGTTTAAATTGTATTAAACACTTGTAAATTAGATATGTTTTGTAATTTAATATTCAATTAATTTATTTGGGGGTTAAGGGAAATTTAATTTGGTTTTCTGTAAATAAAAAAAAAAGTTTGAGAAGCACTGGTTTACATAATTGACACCCTATTACTTATGACCTGCCCTATATATGTAGGGCATCTCATATTAGAGTAATGGATACTGAGATTCTCTAGTAGGGCATTAATACTGTAGTATCCCCTTAGCTCGGTCGGTAGAGCGTTCGACTAGGAACCACAAGGTTCTGGGTTCGATAACGGCCCTCGCCAACTCAGCGTATGAGTAGCACAGGGATCTGTGGGGTAAAGTGATGAGCTGGTGGTAGGTGTGGCGCTCCGCTTCAGACGCCAAACCAATCTCCTTGGTCTAGTGCTATTGAAAAGGGGATAGACTCCCTTGCGGTCTGGCTGATACCGACTTTAGGCAGCACCATCGACTTTACTTTTACTTTTTATCACCTATATTTGTAACCTTGTGCCAAACATAACACTGGAAAAGGCATGAATCCAACTATTCTCTCCCCATCTATGGGCAAATAGTACGTCAGACAAGACTCTTTAGCCTTGGTATATATATATATATATATATATATATATATATATATATATATATTATATTATATTTATATATATATATTATATATATATATATATATATATATATGTATGATGTAAGGTAAAAGGAAAAGTGGACAAAACATAATGACTCAAACAAGTAGAAGTAGGAGAGAAATATTTCGTTCTGCTTTACGTGAGAAACATCATCAGTCTAACTTTATTCAAAACAAAGTACGTACATTTGTATTTATAGAAGAGAAAGTGAGTTTGTTTTGAATAAAGTTAGACTGATGAAGTTCCCTCGCGTAAAGCGGAACGAAATATTTCTCTCCAAC
>CM042140.1:35192749-35205249 GCA_023376005.1 Doryteuthis pealeii | reverse complement strand
ACAGATTAGAGTTAGCGCTTCCGCGCGCTCACCCTCTCTATCCTTCCCGTACTCTATGTCTTTCTTTCTTTCTTTCTTATTATATTTTGCTGTGTGGCATGTCCCTTTTTCTTCTTTTTTTTCTTTAGAATAAAAACAGAATGGTCCATTCATAAAAATTAAAATTCGGTGGATAAGCAACACCAATAATCAGGATTTACCTTTTTTCATTTCATTTTGGATGATTTGGACGGTCTCATTTTAACCAAAGGTTGTTGATGATAACAGTCGTACAATTAAGGAACACGAGTATTAATATATTGATTATCCATATGGTTTTATAATTGGCAAGAATACTAATTACACAGGTTAGAGTATGTATTTACCCAACCCATCTACACCAGCAAGATATGACACAAGGTCAATTATAACCGGGTGTTTTGGTTGGTTGATTTTACGGCATGTCAACCCTAGGCTTACATTATGCCAAATATGTTTTTTATTCATTCTTGTTAGGTGTTCAATTTTTTAAAACTAATTTTTTTAAACATATCTTTTAATTGATGCACCCCATAGAAAATACTCTAACAGGTACTACCACTCCGGGTCAGACTAGCCCTATCGACTGGGCAGTAGAATACATCGATTGCATCTCTGCTGAGGGGTATGATTCCTCCCCAAAATGGGATCCTCTGATGGCCATGGGTGGCGACCCGTAATGCTTAAGGAAGGAATACTAGTCGCTGAAGCAGTCCATGGCCTGCAATACGTCGGCCCTTACTTAGGTTAGACGAGTGGTCGGAGAGGCCCCCTCCGCCAATCGGCTGGTTACGTCAAACTCTAACTCCTATATGATTGTCATACATGTGCTAGAAGGCGGTAACTGAAGTTCTTAGTGTCTTGGGTAGGACGTTAAGCTGCATCTAGTGTGAAGTCCCAATTCTGGAGCTCCGGGGAGTGTGGAGTATCTTTCATCACCATTACTTCCGGGTCTACTGTAGTACCTGTTAGGGTCCCATCTATCGGTTAAATAGATCAAAAATAAGTTTTAATAAATTTGAATGCCTAACAAGAATGAACAAAACAAAAAACATTGTCGGCATAAAATAAATAACCCAAGGGGGGTTGACATGCCGTAATATCCAACTAGCCAGCCATATAGTACACTTATATTATCAATATATATAACTAAAGCGTAAACGCAACGCTCTCCTATAAAAAGGATGGAGCACTCTATGGCGGACTTTACATACATAGAGATGTGTGTATTAAAGCAGTTAAAATCCCCTTCGCATTCTCTGGGTGACGATGGCCGAGCGGTTAAGCTGTCCAACTGCTGCTGAATCGATCGGAGTTCTATCCCGGCTGTAGGTAGCTCACAAAATGTCCAGCCACACTGAAGAGACTTGATAATTCGAAACACGTGTCTGTGAATTACCATATATATATATATATATATATATATGTATATATAAGGTGTGTCAGAAAAGTATCAAGATCTTTTGTACTTTTTGACACACCTTGTATTCTGTAAAAAACGTTCCATTCATTCTTCATTTCTATCTTGGTAAGCTTTAGACTTGGTACCTTTTTGACACACCTTGTATTCTGAAAAAAATTGACATTCCATTCATACTTTTTCCGAATACAAGGTATGTCAAAAAGTACAAAAAAATTCTGATACTTATATATATATATATATATATATATATATATATATATATATATATATATATATATATGTTGTGTATAAATGGTCTCGTCGTCCCGAGTTCAAATCCTGGACGTGGTAATTGCATTTCACTTAGTGCTAATACCCTTGGGAAATGTATGAATCCTACTCTCCCTCCAGCTATGGGTAAATAGCAGGGCAAACTGGGTTCTTTAACCATGGCTAGGTAACCAGTCTAGGAGAAGGACAACTCTGAATTCAAACCTCTTGAACTCCGCTTAAGAAATTGACCTTGTGTCATACCCTGCTCGTTGCGGAGGGGTTGGTAATATATATATATATATATATATATATATATATATATATATATATATATATATATAGTTAAACTACTTGCAGTGAACTGAAGGTTTTATACCTAGAAGCTTTTTAAGAGAAATTCTGAAATCTGAAATCTATAACAACCCAAAATCATTTTTTGTCATAAACATTGATTTGTGCGTGACTGAATCAACAAAGAAAACAGCTACCATTTTTTGGTGTGTATTGAGCGAACAGCCTCGAAAAGGTAAACTAGCTGAGTTCATTGCATGAACTTCCCGTTTATTCATTTCATCTTAGCAGGGAATGGAGTAGATTGCCAATTCAATTTGCAACCAGTTGTGTTCAAGGATTTCGCTGAATCCAAACAAATGAAAAATGAAAAATGGAGAGAAAGGTTCAAGACTCGAATCAATGACAAAAGAAAACGAAAGCATTTCATGAAATAATGCTGAGACAAGTTATTTTTTTAATTATTTACCGAATAGATAGATATATTGCCTCATCATATATATATATAGATAGATATATAGTAAATGAAGAAAAAACTCTAAACTTGCTTCATTACAATAATTTATTTCAACCGTATTAATACGGCATCTTCAGGTAATCACAAGAACATGACTCTTACTGAGAATTTCCCAAAGTAACATCTCTTTTAAATCTAACAATTTAGGGGAGTGTCTTAGATTGGAATGGGTAGGGTTAGTTTCTTTGAATGAGGCGGGGAGGTCTATGTTTTGGATGAGGTGTGGTTTAGATGGGGGGTAGATTCCTTGGAGAAATACTTGTAAAAGTGTATATACAAAATGAGCAGAATTTAAAGGCTAAAAATAAAAAAAGTAAAAAAAAAAGATAAGAATATATATATAATATATATATATATATATATATATATATATATATATATGAGGTTAAGTAAACAAACAAATGTGTTTATTTTTATATGGCTTTAAGCCGACAATTTTTGGAGGATATGTGCTTAATTGAAGTCATACCTAATTTTGGAAAATAATTAGTTAATAATTAACGAATTTAGGCGGGCATGTATGTTCAAATGTAAGGCTAAACAAATCGAGAAAATTTCAATCCCTGAAAGTACATTTCGACCTATTAGGTCTCATCAGCAAGGTTATAGACATGGGAAACTGCTCCGTGTGTGACTCGAAACCTCAACTGTCAAGCTGACAGGCGAAGTCTCTAACAGTTACACTAGCTTGCCATTCCCATATACACACACACACACACACACACACACATATATATATATATATATATATCGTCATATATATATATATATATATATATAATATATATATATATATATATATATATATACGATGTTTGTGATATGGCTATTTTCAATAGGTCGAAATGTACATACAGAGATTGATTTTTCTCGATTTGTTTAGCCTTACATTTAAATAGGTAAATCATTAATTATTAATGAATTAACTTTCATACGAGTTACTATTTCATTGCAGTAGCCTAAGTAGTTAATCCAAAAGACTCAATATATCTTGTAAAATATAGAGCAATAATAGTTGTAGAAGCGTTTTTCTCTCTACCACGGTTTCGGTGTTCAAGCTACACTTTCCTCAGGAGAACTAAAAAAATTATAGGTAGCTAATATTATATACACTCGCCTGGTTTAGGATTATTTTCTTCTATGTTTCCAAAAAATAAACTTTTGTTCCTAAAACTAAAACCTTTTTCCTTTGAAATTAATGATTAGTTTACCATGTGTTCACCCGGCAAAAGTAATTTGTGATTCTATCTATCAGCTGTACTAACCCATATCCTCTTTTGTTATTATTCATTTTATTTATATCTTACTTGTTTGTACTTCTGAAATACACGTCTTCTGATAAATTTATTAAGTTATTTTTTTGTTGTAATAATTAGTGCATGTATTATATTATATCTATATTAATTTTAGTAATACATTAATGAGTTACGCAATCTGTGCCTGCATTTCCCCAGAAATTCATCCTTCTTATTCAATAATTTCTTCTTTTCCGGGAATCTAATTATCTCTAACTTTTCTTGTAAATACAAGAAACATGGATTAGTTAAACTTCGGCAAATATTTGATCTCTTTAAAATTTCCCATTTAATAATAGATGTTATATTTTGATGCTTTAAATTCAAAATATAGCTAGTTATGGTTGTTACATTTTTTTAGTTTAACATTAGAAAAAGAGTGTTTATGGTTTGTAAACCTAGTTTTAAAATCTGATTATGTACAACCTACGTAAAATTTAGCAATGTCCGGTTTCCATGTAGATGTTACCGATGCAAGGTAAATTACACCCTTGGTCAAACACTTTCCTTTTACCGGACACATGCCTGGGTCTAGGCAATTGCAGTTTTTCTGTCTGTCTTTTTCCTTATTTCTATTATCGATGACCAAAGGTGTAATTTACCTTGCATCGATAACGTTTAAAGTGTTGGGCTACGGCTTCTAGGAGTAAAGTTGAGAAAACGTTTCACACTGTCATTCGTATTTATTATTATACATATATGATGATAATATATTAACAACATAAAAACTCGTAACGAACCTAAAATTAATAATAAAAATATATCAGAGCGGCGAAAATGTCCCCAGCGCCATCTTTTGTGTGAATGTTGGGAAGATCTTTGAATTTCGGTGAAATGTTATTTAACTTTTATTACTTGTGCCATAAATGTAATACGTTGTTTACAAGATTTCGTAAAAAAAAACTATGAAGCTATGAAAATGGGTTCCACATGAACTTAAACAAACAAATATCAGTCAGCATTTACCCACTTTTTTTTCTTTTTCTTTTTCTTTCTCAACACAGGAAAAATGTCATTTTTCGACAAGATATTCAACGGTGATGAAAAATGGATTTATTATGGGGTTCCAAAAACGAAGAAATTTGTGCCAAGATTCAGGTCAGGCCTTCAACACCCAAATCTAAGAGGAATCTACTAGGGGGGGGGATCTATTGATAGGGGGTCTACTGGTGGGGGGGGCATTCTAGTCTATGTCTGGTGGAATTTAAAGAAATGGAGAGAACTGTTGAACAAATTGTTAATCCTCAACTTCCTTGGACCATATGTTTGGGTTCCACCCTTGTCCAGTTTAAGAAGGGTCAAGAGTATCTTACAATACAGACTGTTACATAATCTGGTTTTAACTAGTTTATTACTAATTTCACTGTTCAAAGTCTACATGGGAATAATGTCAACGAAGGAGTGATTACATCACGGGGTAGTCTTTTTTCTTTCTTTTTCCTTCTTAATTTGTCTCAATTTAACATTTTCTCATTTGCTACCTTAAATTTCATTCTTAGTGTATTTTGATATTTATTTATTTCCTTCTTTATTTCATTCCTTTTTTATTTAGCATCTTCCTTTCTTTTCTTTCTTTCTTTGTCACAATTCTTTCATAACCTATTTGATACATTATCTATCGTTCTTTCTGTACATAAATCTTTCTTTCTTTCTTTAGTTCTTTCTTTAGTTCTTTCCTTTCTTTCTTTCTTCTTTTCTTTCTTTCTTTTTCTTTCTTTCTTTCTTTCTTTCTTTCTTTCTTTCTTTCCTTTCTTTCTTCCTTTCTTCCTTCCTTCTTTCTTTCTTCTTTCTTTTTTCGTTCTTTGTCACACTTCTTTCTTTCTTTATTTGTTAACGTACTTTTCATTCTTTCTGCACTTGGTTATTTCTTTCCTTCTTTAGTGTCATAGAAATACTTTTTTTTTTTTTTTTACCTCTCTACAGGGACGAAGTCAACGTATGCGAGGCAATATACCCCAGTATTGTTGCCCAAGTCCAGATGAAAATAAGATTCAGGTATATCTAAATGTGCGCCTGTTGTAGTGAGGTAGATAGCACAATTTCATGGTTTCAACTCATCTCATCTGATGTTCATAAAGTCAAAACAGATCTTGGTGGAGGTTAGAATACACTGATTGATAAAATCGGCAACCTTAGTGGGTTATTTAATTCCAAACCATTCTTCTAGAAGAACAGCAGTGGTACTATTCAGTACATAGATTGGGGGTGACATAGTTCATACCTTTAGTCCAAAAGTGACCGTAATAGCAAAACTGGAGTTTGAACTCACTTACTATGTTGTCGCAGTCCAGCACATTAGCCACTACACCACAGGATCATAACTCCACCCCATTGATATTTAAAATTCGTTACATTCCATTGTATCAATGATATCTGATCATAGAAATTTGATGCTTGCATGTTTACTTTTTATGTATAGCTAAATTTTATAGGGTTAGTTTGGTTTCTAATTTAAGGGGCCCGGTTAGCTCAGTCGGTAGAGCGTTCGGCTAGAAACCACAAGGTTCCTAGTTCGATACCGGTCCTGGCCAACTCAGCGTATGAGTAGCACAGGGATCTGTGCGGTAAAGTAAGGAGCTGATGGTAGGTGAGGCGCTCCACCTCAGATGCTAAAACAATCTCCTTGGTCTAGCGCTATTAAAAAGGGGATAGACTCCTCGCTGACTGGCTGATCCCGACTTTAGGCCGCCCAGTCGACTTTACTTAGTTTGGTTTCTTTGCTTAATGGCATAACAACTGTAATGGGTCATTCAATGCCAGTCATCCTTAAAAGAGAACAGTTGTGGTATTATTTAACCCATAACTGGAAGATGAGGAGGTTCATACCTTTCCCAAGGGTATTTGTTCGAAAATGAATGTAATAGCACGACTGGAGTTCGAACTCGCTTACTCCAATGCTGCAATCCAGCACATTAACCACTAAGCCACGCGAACTAAAAATCTAGGCAATGTATTGTTGCTCAACTCCAGATTAAATAAGGTTCATGAATATGTAAATTGGCGGCTACCGTAGAGAGGTAGATAGCAAGTCGGTCATGCTGACTTTTACCGGATGAGTGAGTTCTATCTTTTCTGAAATTACAAGAGCCAAAATGCAGATCAACTTAATATAAATGTGTCTGGGGTCTGTATTTACTAGAAAAAAAATCGTTTAGTATCATCCATCAAGGAAGGCCTAAGTAAATTAAAATTTCATGGGATCTTATGTTGCCCCCGGCGATTAATCAACCGCCCATTTGTTAGACACCAAGAGAAAACAGCAACTAAATAAATAATAACATTCGTAACTCCTCTTTTTAACACCTAGCGTTGTTGCCAATTTTTTTACCTATTTAGATCTACGGTGAGCGCAGAAGTTTCGTCAAAACATACTGACGCGTCATAAGTTATTTTCCCGCCGAAGGATCAATTACCAGTTCGTATCTACCTATCGTATGCACAGAATTTTCACCACTTCCGCCAACTACAATGAGTTTATTGTCTGATGTTATTTCACTCCCTCTGCTGGGTCGATCAAGAGTTCGACCTTAACTACGTACGTGTTGCATTCACAAACAACCATAAAATAATATCCAACCGGATAATTAGCTCTATTTGTAAATAAAGTAAAACCATATATATATATATATATATATATATATATATATAAGAATTTTTATTTTTTATTTTTTTATTTTTTATTTTTTTTGGCCGAGGCGATAAGGTGTTTCACTAGTGTTTCACTGTGTCTGCTGAGGTCCCGGTTTCGATTTCTGTCGGAGGGAAATCGTTAGTATATACCGCTGATGAGACTTAATAAAGTCGAAACAGTCTGTACGGTATTCTACACATCGAACCATCCTTTGTTGGGATTACACTTGTCAAGTTCATTTTCTATATGAAAAAGTATCGAATTTATGCGATACATGCGTTGTAAGTGCCTTCAAGTAAAACCAAGCGTGTTGGTAGATCCTAGCGGAGAGAAAAAACCCGGCAGAGAGTTTGATTGTAAAAATATACTACCAAACATCAACCAGGAAGAAAACATTTTTTGAAAAAAAGAAAGGACCAAAATATTCGTACCAACAAAAAATAATCTATTGGTATAGTATTTGGCCAAAAGAAAAAACAATTTATATGTATATATATGTATATAAGATATATATATATTCATATAACCGCTAGGAGAAGCTAATTTGTAAAAAGTGCTCGATACCTAAGTAGAGCCAAGTAATAATATATATATATATATATCATTATCATGTCGCGCAAGTAGCACGGATATCCATGACAATCTCACGCCAACCCTCCCTATCATTCATAGCCCCCGGGAGCTCCTCTGCGCAGCATCCAGCATTCACACATAGTTGGTCAATATAGGTCCTGGTTGGGCGGCCCACACTAGCACGCCCGTGTTTGGCTTCCACAGGAGTATGTCGCTTATGAGTTCGTCTTTGCTTCTCCAGCAGTGTCCCGCATGCCTAGTCCGTCTTACTCGTATGGTTTGGGAGATGGGGGCAAGTGGCCATACAGCTGCCTCCTTGTGGGGTGCTGTTTCCACGATTTGTTTAAGACTGCACGCGGCATTCTTGTGCAGGTCCCATCTAGCTTATTTTCAAGGCGCTTCGTTAGGGTCCAGGTAGTGCATCCATACAGCAATAATGATATATATATATATATATATATATATATATATATATAAAAGCTGTGTAAAACAAGTATCGAGATTGTTTGTTCTTTTTGACACACCTTGTATTCTGAAAATAAAAAAAACGTTCCATTCATTCTTCATTTCTGTATTGGTAAATTAAGCTTTAAACTAGGTACTTTTTTGACACACTCTGTATTCTGAAATTTTTTTTCAAATTACAAGGTGTGTCAAAAAATACAAAAAATCTCGATTCATTTTTACATACCTTGCATATATATATATATATATATATATATATATATATATATATATATATATATATGATAGATAGATAGATAGATAGATATTGGAGGGATTTTTGCTGACGAATGCCAAGTAAGCTTTAAAAAGGCAACGCTATCCTATAATACGGATGGAGCACTCTCTGGCGACATTTGCATATATGCATATGTATGTATTTATCAGTTAAAATTCTCTTGGCAGTCTGTAGGTGCTGATGATATCTGAGCAGTAAGGAGCCTGACCGATCTAAATCAATCGGGTTTCCATCCTGGATGGAGGTAGCCTGCAAATGTCTGGCCAGAGTAAAGTGAGGTTATATGTCGAAACACGGTGTCGGTTGATGGATGACTATATATATATATATATATATATATATATATATATATATACCAATCCCCCGAACGAGTAGAATGTGACACAAGGTCAATCTCTTAAGTGTTGCGTAACAGGTTTGAATTCAAAGTTGTCCTACTCCTAGACTAGTTACCAAAGTTAAAGAGTCCAGTCTGCCCTGCTATTTACCCATAACTGTGGGGAGAATAATTGGATTCATACTTTTTCTAGCACTATGGGAAATGAAAACAGCTTCGTACCGGATTTGAACCCATCGTGTTCATTTCCTACGACGACAACCATTACACAACGTGCCTCCACAACCAGAATTATATAAGGAGGCACACGAATATAACCAAGCGGTTATCACTGTAGAAGAAGACTCAGCTATCCGAGTTCAAATCCTGAACGAGCCTGTTAGCATTTTACACAACACTGACACTCTATTCTCCCTCCAGCTATGGGGGAATAGTATGACAGGTTGGACCTTTTAACATTGGTATGGTCATAGGTCAAAGAAAACTCTCAATTCAAACCAGTTATAGACCTGGAGGTGGATGGGCTCCTCTTGGTCATTTGTGTTCAAGACACGCTATATGAGTAGTGCTCCCACAACCAAACCAGCTTACGAATGTGACTTTCTTATGATTCGCGCTTGCGTGGCAGTTTTCGTAATAAAAGATGGAATTGGAGACCTGAGTTCGAATCCAGGACGAAGCTATTTGTGTTTCCATTCACGCCAATGCTCTTGGCGAAGTCATAAATCACTCTCTTCTTCCTACACCTCAAACATATGGATAATATTAAGACAAACTATGTACTTTTGCCTCGGTAAGGCAACCACTCTCGGAGAAGGAAAACTCTGAATTTGGATCAGCTGTACTCTTTTAAGAATATAGACGTCGGGTTTACAATTGAATTTTAAAAGTTACTTTTATTTAAAAAATACGTAAAATTTCCCCACTATTCATAACGTCATAGAAAGGTTGAAATTGCTTTTCCATACGGCCTAAACCAGAATTTGATCTACACTACCCCTTGGCCCTTACTTGGGTTAGACAGGCGGTCGGAGACCAGAACATTTATCTGATGGTGTAATTCCAATTCTGGAGCTCTGGGGAATGTGGAGTACCCGTTCATTGCCATTGCTCTCAGGTCCATTCTGGTGGTATTACCTCTTAGGTTATCATCTATGGGTTAAATAGAAAAAACGAGCTTAAAAAATGTTTAAAAAATCCATTACCCATTAAGAATGAATAAAACAAAATGTCTTCGGCATAAAATAATCCAACAAGGGTTGACATACTGTAGAATCCAACCAACCAACCAACCAACCAATCAAAAAACCTGAGCTCTGGTTTCCAAAGATCAAATTAACTCAGACTCGGTTATTCTGTTTAACGGCATATCAACCTCGGTGAGTCAGGTAATGCCGACAAAGTTTTCAAAGATTCGTAATTATAGTTTGGTAGAACTCAATTTTTTAAACATATTTTCCTATTTAACCCATGGATGAGACCCTTAAAGGTGTTACATAATCTATGCGGTGGCATAAGATTATTGTCATTCCCCTGTAATTCTGAGGGGATGACCCTTTTCATACTTATGTAAGGTAGTATAGAGATATGGTGGTGATCAGTGCAGTTGATGGCTCTGAAAGTGAGTGACGGCGTTTGACCTCACTCTCACCTTGCCGTCCGGGGATAAATCGTGGGAACCGGAAGGCATAGAAGAACCTGTTCCGATTTAAAAATAGTAAGGAGCTTTAGTTTTAGTTTGCAGTGGACGTCAGACAGAGCAGTCGGCCATGATGCTCTGTCTAAACTGTAACTCTGCATACGCGCGCTATGCTATGTCTGGGTTAGGGATTTACCGAATAAAGTAACATTAAAAGAAAATCTTGTGTTTACTAAAAACTAATAATGACACAGGGCTTCTGATAAGGAGAAATCCCTAACAGAAACCAGACCCGAAGTCCCCAAGAAAGTCCAGACCTTAGAAGATTCCAGACCATGTTAGAAGATATACCAAGTCAAGATGATAGAAGAACCAAAGCCGGCCAGAAGAAAATACGACCAGAGATAAAATGTAAGAAAGGGTACACAACATTATATCGATTTGGTACCGTGAAAACCTCAGTATGCAATAAAGGTACTACAACCCCGGATCAGAGTGGACATGGCTATAATCGTGATGAAGGGGTGCTCCACAGTACCCAGAGCTCCAGAATTGGACCCTCACCATCAGATAGAGTTTAACGTCATACATAGGACAATAATATCCTCAGTCATCGCCTTCTAGCACATATAAGATAAAAACGGTTGGGGCTTGCCATAAGAGCAATAGGGTTTGGACAATCATATAGGCGCTAGGACTTGATGTAAACAGCCAACTGATCTGTGGTGGAGTCTCCGACCGCCCATCTAGCCTAAGTAAGGGCTCAAGGGAAGTGTTACATGACATTTGACCGCTCATCTATCAGGATTACGCCCTTAAGCATCACGGGTGGCCACCCACGGTTAACAGATGCAGTCTGTGTGTTCTAAAGCCCCAACCCAGAGGGTTTCAGACTTAAAGAAAATAACAACAATCTCATAGCAGTCGACTTAAATGTGATATATGTCTGATCCAATGAGAAAGAATTAAAAGTCCAATTACGACAGAATGAATGAATTTACGAAGGAAAATAAAACGAATTTGAAAATGGATTCGGCGACACTCATCAACTTTTTCAAGAGGCTGAGAATGTCAACGTCATCCAATACTTCCACGTGTCATGTCATTTATTAAACCACCGTTTGTTCTATTTAACTCAGAGATATGACCTTAAAAGGTGGCATCACTCCAGATAAAAGTGGACCTGGGAGTGATATTGATGAAGGGGTACTCTACATTCTCCAGAACTCCAGAACTGGAACTTCACTATGAGATAGAGTTTAAGGTCATACCCAGGACACTAAGACCCTCAGCCACCGCCTTCTAGCATATATATCATGAGAAGGTTGGAGGGTTTGCCATAAGGACAATAGGGTTGGGACAATCATAGGGATGCTAAGGCTTGACGAATTCAACCGATTCATTGGAGGTGGCTTCTCCGACCGTCAGTCTAGCCTAAGTAAGAGCCAAATTAGAGTGCTGCACATCATGGACTGCTCAGCGGCCAGAATGCCATCCTTAAGCATCCCGGGTTGCAACCCTGGGCCAACAGGTGGCTTTATTGGAGGGGTCCTTAATCTTCTGCAGGGGTACAGTCTGTTTATTCTTCAGCCCTAGCCGACAGGGCTGTAATAGTTTAGATCAGGCATTGCAGGTACAGTGTAACTCTGTTTTATGTTACTTATAGAGAGGAGAATAATGGCGAATAACCCCCATCGGCCTGGTAAATACCATGACGTCGAATTACTCCGAATGGCACCCTAACTTTATAATAAGATCATAGACTAAAATAGAACTGGAACC
>CM042140.1:35180249-35187749 GCA_023376005.1 Doryteuthis pealeii | reverse complement strand
GATAATTTGCATTATTTGGATTTTTCGGACTGTTGTCCTCATCTTTATAGCGATATAAAAAAACATTTCAACCGTTGTACCCTCCAACTTCTCCAGTGAAGGCTCCCGAGTTCGATAAGAAGGTTCCCGAGTTCGACAAGAAAACCTGAAGAAGGCCGGAGGGAGCATCGGCTGAAACGTTGTGCATATAACAATAAAGATGAGACAACAGTCCGAAAAATGCAAATAATACAAATCAGAAGAAAGATTGAACATCTGATGCCATACCACCAACATCCGCATCTAACGTTAGACAACATAAAAAAAAATTGATTATTTTCGGAGTGACACTCTTACAAGTGCGGTATGGAGTATCTTGTTTATTGAAAATGCATAGTCAGAAATAGTGTTTTGTAGCTGAAAACTGGCTCTCCCCATGTTACGATTATTGTCGCCATTTTTAGGCTGCAGGTGAGAGCACTTTATAGTGGAGATCCTTTTTGTTAAGCAGAGGCTGATCTTTGTGAAGAATCCTTTGGTTGGTTTTCGGTGTTCCTTAGTGTTGGGTAGAATCCTTTGGTTGGTCTTCGGTGTTCCGTGTGGAGAATCCTTTGGTTGGTCTTCGGTGTTCCTTAGTGTTGGGTAGAATCCTTTGGTTGGTCTTCGGTGTTCCTTAGTGTTGGGTAGAATCCTTTGTTGGTCTTCGGTGTTCCTTAGTGTTGGGTAGAATCCTTTGGTTGGTCTTTGGGTGTTCCTTAGTGTTGGGTAGAATCCTTTGGTTGGTCTTCGGTGTTCCTTAGTGTTGGGAATCCTTTGGTTGTCTTCGGTGTTCCTTAGTGTTGGGTAGAATCCTTTGGTTGTCTTCGGTGTTCCTTAGTGTTGGGTAGAATCCTTTGGTTGGTCTTCGGTGTTCCTTAGTGTTGGGTAGAATCCTTTGGTTGGTCTTCGGTGTTCCTTAGTGTTGGGGGTGTTCCTTAGTGTGGTAGAATCTTTGGTTGTCTTCGGTGTTCCTTAGTGTTGGGTAGAATCCTTTGGTTGGTCTTCGGTGTTCGTAGTGTTGGGTAGAATCCTTTGGTTGGTATTCGGTGTTCTTAGTGTTGGGTAGAATCCTTGTTTTTCCTCGGTGTTACTTAGTGTTGGTTTGAATCTTTGGTTGAGCAGAGTCCTTGGTTGCAGATCCGTTCGCCCATGTCGAATACGTGAAATTGAACGTCTTTCATGATTGGCGATTGAGTTAACTCATCACGTATTCGAGCGTGTTGATTGGCTGGCTTTAATCCACGCGCCCACACAGAGTCTATAAGTTTAAGTGGTGGGCGTCAGCACACCTTATATACCCCAATATTCCTACACTCCAACAGTCTTGTGTTCCCTTTTATCTGTTGCAGTGTCCGTGGAAATAAATAGGAGGCGTTACTTTCAGAACATCTATTTCGTTTTCCCTAAGTTTTGATTAATCTGACACATAGGTGAAATCGTGAGGCATTCGACGAGGTTCAAACGCGGTACACAGCAGTAATGCCCTGGCAGATAAGCTCACGAAAAATTATCCCAAGGCAAGCGGCTCTCAAATATATCGATACGGTAAAATGAAAATAAAACACGAACAGGCATATTGCTACTGGCAGTTTCATGATTATAAGATCTTGTGATCCAGGATATATATATATATATATATATATATATATATATATATATATATATATATATATATATATATATATATATACTTGTATTCTGAAAATAAAACGTACCATTCTTTAACTTTTTTTTCAGAATACAAGGAGCGTCAAAAAAAGTACGAGGTTTAAAGCTGTATTTACCAAGATAGAAATAAAAATAAATAGAACGGTAATTGTTTTTTTCAGAATTCAAGGTGTGTCAAACAGTACAAAAAATCTTGATACTTTTTTGACACACCATGCATATATATAATATATATATATATATATATATATATATATATACTATAGTGTGAGATGGTTACTGTCAATGTTCCTTTGTCACCTAATAAATAGATATGTAAAACTTTATATATTCATTTTATTATATTATATATATATATATATATATATATATATATATATATATATATATATATATATGTATGTATGATTCAAAAAGTTTTGTTAAAAATAATAAAATCCTTATTGTTTTCAAGCTTTTTCTTTCAAATTTTCTAACAATTTTGTCTGATCTTATCATCTTGAAAGGTGTTAATCAGTTGTCCGAAAGCGATATTATTGTTAAATCAAGTACTTTCGGTTCTTTTCTGAACCATTTATCAATGCTGTTTATATTTGTCTAAAGTAACATTATCAAGACTATTTATCATTTAACTAAACTATTGTTTTGTTTTTGTCGCTAAGATGACGCTAAATAACGGTGGTAGTTTGTTTTTTGAATATTTCTACCGGGCTAGGCAAACATGATTTAGAAAAAGAATATTAGATATATCTATTGTAAGCATTTTAAAATATTCGCTTGTTTAAAAGTTAACTTTATTAATAGTAGGTTGTCGAAATGTTATGTACAGAGGTTCAAGTATTTTGAATTTTTATTATATACATATATCTTATTATAATGGAGATTGTGTGTTTTTCTGTCTGTAACCGAAACTATATTACTACTCAAGTCACAATTCCTTTCGTTATTTACATCACATTCTCCATGATTTTATTTTTATTTAAACTCAATTATTAATAAAAATTGCTTCACCTTTTTATTAGTGTTGTCCATATCTACATGCAAATAACATGCAATTGTATTTATATATACAAAAAATAGCGGTTTACAGTGTGAATGGGAAGGCTAATTTGCATATTGATATTAAAATGTGATTTTATTAAATATGTGCTTAGTATTATTGATTTCTAATTGTTTGGTTTTATTTTAATGAATATAAGCAAAAATCTCTTCAATGAATCTTAAATGAAATCTATTAACAAGAAAAAAATAACTGTCATTTATTTCTTATTTCCTAATTTAACTAAATAGTTATATTAGGAAAATTTACCAATGAAAACGGGAGTAACGTAAAATGATGGAAGAGTTAGTTTCAAAGTTGTTCTATTTTTCAATCATACCCCCTCTGTTCCAAATCTTTTTATCTGCATTCTTATTCAGTTTCATTAGCCTTTCTAATTAATATGATATTTTATTATATTAAAACATAAATATTGCACCCGGAGGGTGCATATATTTGCTAGTATATATAACAACCTTTATTTGGATATCATTTTTCCAAGTCTGATGGGAGGCAGCTAATGCTTTGAAACCCTCCCCTCTCTCTCTCTCTCTCTCTCTTTCTCTCTCTCTCTCTCTCTCTCTATCTATCTATATATATATATATATATATATATATATATATATATATATATATAAAGTCATCGGGGCGGCCTAATGTCGGTATCAGCCAGACAGCGAGGGAGTCTATCCCCCTTTCAATAGCGCGAGACCAAGGAGATTATTTTAGCATCTGAGATGAGGCGCCACACCTACCATCAGCTCCTCGCTTTACCGCACAGATCCCTGTGCTACTCATTCGCTGAGTTGGCGAGGGCCAGTATCGAACTAGGAACCTTGTAGTTTCTAGCCGGACACTCTACCGACTGAGCTAACCTGGCCTTTATATATATATGTGTGTGTGTGCGTGTGTGTGTGATGGATGTTGGGCAACTATTTTTGTTTGTTTAAGAAGCTTGGAAAAATATATGTTGAAGAGTAAAAAACAGAATAAAAATCAGTGATGAATATTGTGTTCTTAACTTTATTTATATTTCTTATATTTCGGGGTACCTAACCTTTGTCAAAGGTTTTCTTTTAGAGTGACTGTTCTTTCACTTTCCAGCATCCATCAAATATACCCACAAAGTAGCAAACGCGGACTTCATGACAAAATCATATATATATATATATATATATATATATATATTTATTAATTTATTTATTTTTATTCCTAAACTCTGGCGGTGTGAAAAATAACAGATGGCGCAATTTGTAAATAAAGAAATTTACAAGCTGATATCTGGGAAAAGACCAAAGCACCCGTACTGTCCGAAAATAATCGTCAGTATCGTGATGAATGGCCTAAAGAAAAAACACCGAAAGAGTTGTCAAAGTTAAATATGTAAAAAGCGGTCGATACCCTAAGAAGAGCAAAATTATTCGGACCTGCGTAGTCAGAAACTGAACCGGGTATCCCAAAAGTATGGACCCATAAAATTGATTTTTTAATTAATTTTGATATCTTTCATCTGTAGGCTGCAGGTTCAATCCTGACTACGGGCGACAATGACTTGGAATAATTAGCATAGCTAAACACTTGTACTCAGTCATGGTTAACGGAATAAGGACAATATACCGGAATGGATTAAATAAAGGGTTCGATTCGAAGTTCCGTGAAGGCTCCCAATTACGAGATGAAGGCTCGTGAATTCACCGAGAAGAATCCCGAGTTCGACTAGGACAACTGAGGAAAGCCAGACGCCACATCGACCGAATAGTTGTGTATATAAAAATAAAGTTGAGGACAACAGTCCGAAAAATCTAAATACAAATTATCAAGCCTCATCTAAAAAATTCAGACAAGTAATATTCACAACTATTCACAAAAAACAACAAAACAAAAAAAACAAAAAAACAAGGAAGGGAAATAAATAAACTGTCTCCATGACAACTAAAATTCATAGATCCTTTTTGAAGTAGCCTAAATCCATGACGTCGTTACAAAAAGTTAACGAAACGATCCGGTGTGGATGATCGCCCTGTTAGTTGGGGCTGCAAAATACGCCGACTGCACTCCTGCGGAGGGGTAAAAAAAAAACGCTAATTGGGTAACCTTTTGGCCATAGGTGGCGACCCGTAATGCTCGAGGATGAGATCCTGGTGGCTGAGCGGTCCATGACCCAAGAACTAAGAAGGCACGTGACATGCAACATTCCATGACATGATAGTTTGTTGATACTTTCAAGGTCCAAAACTCAGAAAACTTAGATAGGTTACCAATCAACGACAGAAACGCCAATAAGATCTTTGCTCGTTTCAACAAAATGGAAAACGTCTGTGATCGACCATAAATTGGTTGAAGAAGACCTACTGATACTCGAAAAGATCCGCGCCGGTAAGAAAGCGTGAAGAGAAAAGACCCCACGTAAGTCAATATGGCGAATGATCGCCACCTAAGTCAATATGGTGAATGATCGCCGGAAACCGGTGTTTCGATTCAGTACATTGTATCCATCAATCATTTCCACCCGTCCAGTTAGTCCGAGAAATTACATGGTGATCGTCGGATGGATTATTATGAATGGCTTATGCAACATAGACAGATGGAAAACGGATGATGCTCAGTGATGAAGGAAAAAAACGCCCGCCCTGTTGGTTGGGGCTATAGAATACGCCGACTGCACTCCTACAAAGGGGTAAAAAAAACACTAATTGTGTCACCTTTTGGCCTTGGGTGGCGACCCGTAGTGCTCGAGGATGAAATCCTGGTAGTTGAGCGGTCCATGACCCGAGTACCAAGAAGGCACGTGGCATGCAACATTCCACTTCGGCCCTTAACTGGCCTACACGGGCGATTGCAGATGTCCGATTCGATTAATCTACATATCAAGCCCTAGCTCCTATATGATTGTCCCATCCATATTCTTCAACTTGCTCTGATGGCAGTTTCATCTTGGGATATACTAATTTTAATCCAAGACAGTACAACCCACACACCTAATCTTTGGTACTCACATCTTATTATAATGGAGATGCGGTGTCTGTCTGTAACTAAAACTAGGTCACTGCTTACGTCACAATAAAATTGCGTATTCTTTTTCAATGAGTGTTTAATTTATAATCAAAATTATTAATACATAGAATAAATCTCTTCTATTAACGATATTTCCCCAAAAAAATTGAGTTAGATTTACCTAAAAACCGCCCATTGTGTTTGTACGTTTAAAATCCTGCAATGTGTTTTATATATCACTAAGAAATAAAGGTTTACATAATATATGGTGCGATTAATTTGCATACTGTTTTTAAAAAAATAATTTCTTGGCGTTATTTACCTCTAATATTATTGTTTCATTCTCCAACGTATTAAAACCAATCGTATGAATGATTTTATAGAAACCAATTAAAATATAATTAGATGCGTTCTTTCATAATTTCGTTTATCTTTCTAATTTAATATATTTCATTAGATTAAAACTTAAATACTTACGGCTGGAGGGCGCATATTATTGCTACTTCTCTTCTAATATTCAAATATCCACGAAAAGAAAGAGAAAACATGTCAATCAATTGTGAACTTTTCTATTTAACGCGGCTCAGATTTAGCAAAACCTCGATAATTTTATTTTTGGATCAGTTTGGAGGCGATTCCCATTTTGCAAAAGTCATTGTCTTCTCCCTTAGCTTATAAGATAATTCCATTCCTTAACATTAATAGAGTAAGTAAAGGTGGTCTAAAGTCGGTATCAGCCAGATAGCGAGAGAGTCTATCCCCTTTCCACTAATGCTAGACCACGGAGGTTGTTTTGGCGTGTGAGATGGTGCGCCACACCTACCGCCAGTTCCTCATTTTACCGCACAGATCACTATGTTACTCATACGCTGAGTTGGCGAGGGTCGATATCGAACCAGGAACATTGTTGTTTGTAGTCGGACACTCTACCGACTGAGCTAAACCGGCCCTTGACTCTAACTGGAGAATTTATTTGTCTCATACCCAACCTGTATGGACTGGGCACAAGGCCTCGTTTTAACGTGGGTCCACCCACAAGCCGAAGCTAATGGGTGGGAGAGAACAAAAATTGCGTCGACCCCTTCGGCATTCCCCCTCAAGGGGGCTCTTCAGGCGCTGGGCAATAAACCCGGCACTGCCCCCAAAGGGGGACAGGTATTGCCTGAGGGAATTGCCCCCTGGGATCGACGCTATTAATTTAACACAACTCACCGGTCCAGTGGCCAAAGCTCACCGGACCCCCGCCCCGAAGGACGGTTTGAGAGTGCCTAACTCTAACTGGAGAAGGAGTCAAAATTTAAGTACCGGGCATATATACCAAAACGGGGGGGGGGGTATTCCGCCATGGAAATATTTTGATATTATAAAAATAAGTACTTGGTACCACTAGGGGTGGACATTCTTAAGATGAGGTAACCAAGCGAGTACAAGGTACTATTAGTTTTTTTAAAGTTTAACCATTGTGGTCTTTTTAGATAATAACAAAATAAACAAAATTATTGTAATTAAATATTATTTTCATAACTCCATTGCAATCTATTAGATTTCCATATATCACAGATAAATAAGCTATCTATTCTTGTTAAATTCTAAAATGACCTGATTAAGTTAAAAGTTAAAGTTAATAGAAAAAAATGACATGATGACATGCATTAAAAAACTGAAATGATTTATTATAGATTATTTTAATTTATTATCTAGGCTAGCAAAATAAAAAACACCCTCCGGGCGATGTAAAAATACATTTGTGAAAGATATTACTTGAGGAGGTGGAAGTTAAA
>CM042140.1:35167749-35177749 GCA_023376005.1 Doryteuthis pealeii | reverse complement strand
GAATATATATATATATATATATATATTATATATATATATATATATGAAAATAAAAATTTCATTCTATTATTATTATAATTCCGAAAATTATTGATGAATTTATTATTAATCTAATGAGTTATTCAGCTTCATCACCATGCCATATCTAAAATATATTTAATTTTCGTTAATTTTAATTTATAATCCTATTAAAAAACTATATATTTAAATGTATTTTTGTGTCTACATTTAGATATTCAAATATCTATTTAAATGTATTTTTGTGTCTACATTTAGATATTATCTCATTTCTTTTATTTAGTAACTTACTAGTTGATCTATATTCCATAATACATATTTTATCTTCAAGGCAGAGGTTACACCTACTCTTAAAAGAATTTGGGGCGGAAGATTTTCTAATAAATTTCCATTTGATAATTGGAGTTAAGCCCCTATCCTTCAGATTAAAAAAGAACCTCGAAAGAACCGTTTGTTTTTTCAGTAGAGGGTTAGAAAAAGTATACCTATGATTATAGAATCTCTGTTTCTAATTACCAGCAAAGATACCTATATAAATATTTTCTTTTTTTTTTTCTTGGGAAGATGGTTGCCTGATATACAACTTTCTCGGAGTTACAGTACCCTTCAACGGGGCACTCTTTCTTGTTTCTACAATTGCAATTTACTCTATCTATGTTTTGATTGTTTTTATTGACTTAGTAATTAAACCTTTGTTATGGTTAGCTATAATTTTAGAGATGTTGCTAGTACATGGATAACTAATTTTCAATGTGTTTCGATTAAAAATTTTACTTAAATGATTATTTTGGTTGGAGTGTTTATCTATTAAATTTAGAAAATATTTGCCTATATTAATACTGGTTAATTTACAGAAAGGTTAAACCAGATGACCTATCTTTTCCTCTGTCTGGTTTTACTATTTTTATAGTTTATATCATTATTAGTATCACTATTATTACTATCATTGCTGCTACATATGCCACTGTCCTTTCTATTAACCCCACTAACCATAGGGCCTTCATGGTATCTCAGTTTCTGTTGATTTCAAAGATCCCAAATAGAATCATCCCTTACTTACCAGTCATTTGGCTGACCTTATATATATATATATATATATATATATATATATATATATATATATATATATATGTATATATATATATATATATATATATATATATATATATATATATACACACCTTGGGAACGGTATGAATCCATATATTCTCCCTCCAGCTATGGGTTAAATAGTAGGGCAGACTGGGCCCTTCAGCCTTGGGTAGGTTACCAGTCTAGGAGAGGGATAACTCTGAATTCAAAATTCCCTCCAGCCCTGGATTAAATAGTAGGGCAGACTGGGCCCTTCAGCCTTGGGTAGGTAACCAGTCTAGGAGAGGGATAACTCTGAATTCAAAATTCCTGAGGTCGGTCGTTGATTTGGTTTGTGGCAACTCTTGATGCACCAATTATTTCCTATCGACTGTGCCAAAAAGTGTGGATGGTCTAACACAAGCCTTCACCACTATAAACAAATCACTGTGTGGGTGTTCATTGTGTGTGTGAACCTTCATGCGTCGAAAACAACGAGAGAGTCCATTATATATATATACATATATATATAAATATGTGTGTGTGTGTGTGTGTGTGTGTGTGTGTGTACTATCTTTTCTATCTATAAGTTAGTCCTTAACTTAGTTATTTTTTCTAGAGATTAATTAAACTTGCTGTATTTTCTGTATGACGTTTCCTTAAATGATTTCTTCGACGACGAAATATCCCAGGAAAACAAGGATGAAAAATTTCCGTTTCGGAATGCGTTCTGAGAGAATTCCTTCGATCAATCGCAGAGAAAGAGAGATATTGATCTGAAATAACTGATCAATAGGAGAAGCAAAGAATTTTCAAAGCTAAGGACACGTTTGCCAAGAACTAAAGCATCTTAGAGCGGGAAACAAAAAAAAAAAAAAAAAAAGAAAAGAAAAAAAAAAAAAAAAAGAAAAGCTAACTAAAAAACAAAAACAAACAAAAAAGGAAAGCTTTGCAAAAGTCTTTATCGTTTTTATACGGCCAATTTATCCATTGTAAGTGGCTTTAAACAGTTACACACCGATGTATACACACACACATACGCACACACTTACATATTCACACGACTTGCTCAGTAGTTGAGATGTTTATGCATTTTGTAGAAACTAGCAAGAATATTCGACTTCCGGGCTTAAGTAGTCAAGTTTTATAGTAATATATATTAAATTAGAAAGACTAACAAAATTAAATAAGAACGCATATAAACAGATTGCACTTATTTTGATTATATCTTAATTGGTTTAAAAATCAGTCATAGGATTGATCTTAATATTTTAGAGAATAAAACAATAATAATAGCGTTTAATAACACCAAGTAATTATTTATTAAACCCGCTTCTGTTAAAACCAGTATGCAAATTAAACACATTATATATTATGTAATCTTTTATTTCTTAGTGGTATATAAGACGCGTTGCAGGATTTTAAACATACTAATATCATGGGCTGTTTTGGGGCAAATTAATCTTCGATTTTCATAGCGACATAGTTAATAAATATAATTTATTCTGTGTATTAACTATTTTGACTATAAAGTAAATACTCATTGATAATTATACGCAATTCCTGAGGGTATTCTGATGCAATTTAAGTTACAGAGAGACACCGAATCTCCATTCTGATAAGATGTCAAAGGTCCGTGTTCAATCCAAGGTAAAATCCTGAATTTTGGATGTTGATTCATAAAATATATAAAAGCACGAATTTGGAGATACATGGGTTGACATGTCGTAAATGAATAAAACAAAACATCTACAGCATAAAATAATCCAACAAGGGTTGACATGTCGTAAATGAATAAAACAAAACATCTTCAGCATAAAATATGTATTATTGTATAATTGATAATTTGGGGTTAAAATGTAAAACTTCCGTCGTAACATTTTCAGTATAAGCACATCGAATGATAGATACTGATATTCAATAGTGAGCAATAAGACATTTTAAACGTGTATGCTTTAATTTAGTGCTGTACTATATAACCCTGGCTAGGTCGAGGAAATACAGCTCGTATTTTAAATTACAAAGTGTTGCCTTATGGCTTATTCTAGAGTCAAGTTTGTCCTTGATGTTTTAAAATAAACTTCGAGGCATATTTTTGAGTAACCCTTTAAAACCTTGTCAAAGACATTAGCCGATATAACGTCAAAAGTCTGTATTTTTACATTGATATTTCTAATTTAATTTTACCTAGAACGGCAAAATCTACTAGATGGCAATATTCTTTCTTGTTAATTGATATTAAATACACCTGCACAGGCCGAATCCATGCTACATAGCCTAGAAAGGGCAGCACGGAACATCGGCCTACACGTGAACTCCGATAAAACGGAGTACATGTGTTTTAAAAATGAAGGAGACATCTCCACACTCGATGACAAACCCCTAAACTCGATTCACATACCTAGGCAGTAATATCTCATCAAAAGAAAGCGATATTAATACACGCATAGGAAAGGCATGGTCTGCGATAAACAGATTGTCAGTCATATGGAAGTCCGATCTCCCTGACAAGTTAAAGCGACAATTCTTCCAGGCCGTAGTTGTATAAGTACCACTGTACGGCTGCACCACCTGGACCCTAACGAAGCGACTGGGGAATAAACTAGACGGTAGCTGCACAAGAATGCTGCGTGCAGTCTTAAACAAGACATGGAAACAGCACCCCACGAGAAAACAGCTGTACGGCCACCTGCCTCATATCACACAAACCATCCGTGTAAGGCGAACAAAACACGGCGTGCACTACTGGAGATGCAAGGACGAACTCATAACTGATATTCTTCTGCGGAAGACACCACATGGGAACACCAGCGTGGTCTAACCAGCAGAGACATACATTGACCAGCGGATACTGGATGTTGCGCAGAGGACCTCCCGGGAGCAATGAATGATAGGGAAGGTTGGCGAGAAATTGTCATGGATATCCGTGCTGCCGACGCGACTTGATGATGATGAAGTCCGCTCTTCTACTGGTTGGTTGATTGATTGGTTGAAGACAGTGGCTGAGGGTCTTTGTGTCCTGAGTATGACGTTAAACTGCATCTAATGGTGAGGTTCCAATTCTGAAGCTCTGGGGAATGTGGAGTACCCCTTCATCACTATTACTCCCAAGTCCACTCTGACCCGGGGTGGGAGTACCTTTTAGGGTCCTATCTATGGGTTAAATAGAAAATGTTTTTTTTTAAAATGTGTTTAACAGAAATCGAGTTAAAAAAAATCTAGTACCCATCAAGAATGAATAAAACAATGATGCCTTATGCATAAAATAACCCAATGGGTTGAAATGCCGTAAAACTCAACCAACCAATCGTGAAATATATAAGAGCACGAATTTAGGGAAATATTCAAAGTATTTTTACCTTGATATTTCTAACACAATTTTCTTTCTTGTTAATTAATACTAAGCCCTTAATCATAAACTTATTCTGAGATAAATAATTATGATATTTCGGACTGTTGTCCTCATCTTTAGTGTGTATAAAAGGTCCGGTTTATCTCAGTGGGTAGAGCGTCCGCCCAGGAAACACAATGTTCCTGGTTCAATACAGGCCCTCGCCAACTCTGGGTATAAGTAGCATAAGGATCTGTGCAGTGAAGTGTGGTGCTGATGGTAGGCGTGGCCCTCCAGATCAGAGGATAAAATAATCTCCTTGGTCTAGCACTGGTGAAAAGGGGACAGATTCCTGCGCTATGTCGCTGATACCGACATTAGACAGCGCTGCCGACTTAATTTACTTATTGTGTATAAACACTGTAATCTTAGGCTCTGTTTTAAGAGTTTTTTAAATTTATTATTTTAATTACCTTTGTAAGTAATCGTCAGAAGATAACTTATTTTAATGTAATTAGAATAATAAATAAAAAAAAACCCATCTAAAACAGATTTGTCTCTTAAAATAAAACCAAGATTAAAGGAAAACCCGACCACCAACACCCAAAACCTAGCTGAAGACTTCATATCACCGAAAGATACCATATGTAGAGCATTGCACAAGCTTCAGAAAGCACAGAGGAGCACTATGAATATCTAATTGGCTAAAAATAGGTACACCCACACGCATCGTCGGCCACATGTATATAGACTCTGGATAAGTAATAATGGATCTGCGAGACTAACTATTTTTAATCCCCCTCAACCCAGGCGAAGTCGGGTATCCGCTGCTAGTAAATAAATAAAGTAAAGAGGTAACTATGGTATTGTTCATTTACCTTTTATTTATTCTCTTAATATTTCGGGATGAAAAGTCCCTTCGTCAGAAGATTTCTGAAAGCACAGAGCCCTGGAAGGGAGCTGTTAACTGTCATTCGAATTCGTTCTGTTGCATGCTGATTTGGTATTACCAATTCCTCTAAATTCTTCATGGGTGCGTACGTGTATTTGTGTGTGTGTGTGTGTGTGTGTGTGTGTGTGTGTGCGTATGTGTGTGTGTGTGCATATGTTTGTTTAATAATGTTTTAAACCAACCTGCAAACAAATAAATAAATAAATATTTTTTCGACATATAGATACCGTACAAATATTTTTGACATTCTTGTCTGTGATCAGAAAAAAGACATTGTAAGATTTTTCGTGTTTTCTTTGTACACACACACACACACACACACACACACACAAACAAACAAAACAAAACAAACAAATAAACAAAGACACACAAACTCTCTCTCTTTCTCTCTTTCTGTCTGTCTGTCTGTCTGTCTCTCTCTCTCTCACACACACACACACACACACACACACACACAGACATATATATACGATATTAATATTTATATTTTTGCTTGAAGGTAATTACAATGCGCATATCGCATAAAATTTGATAATTATAGAAGATAAGAAGATATAGAAGATAGTATACATCGCTGATGAGACTTAATAAATCGAAACAGCTGCTGTACGATGTTCTACACGCCGAGTAATTCTTCGCGAGATTCAATTGTCAATGTTATTTATCTTCTATAATTATCGAATTTTATGCGATATGCGCATTGTAATTGCCTTCAAGCAAAAATATAAATATTAATATATACTTTATTCACCAATGCTTCTAAAAAAATAAACAAACATCCCAAAATCGTATATATATATGAATAAATTGATACTTTGGTTCAGATATAAATTTGTTTCCGCATTTTTTGCCTCTTTCAGTCTGATTGTTACTAATTTGAAGATTTCTTATCTGGTCTTATTGTTATGATCTTCCCGTTACTCAGGTATAGGAGTATTTGAACCGAATTGTTTGTGACCTAGGATGAATAGAAAAATAAATATCTTTTTTGACATGCCAAGAATATGGATGCCGTACAAATATTTTTGGTATTCATGTTTGTGATCAGAGGAACATGTTGTCGGGTTCCGCTTACGAAGTCATCGTAAGATTTTTTCGTGTTTTCGTTATAGTTCTTTGAAAAGTCATCTTTTGAAGATAGGAAAATGCTCAAATATCCACATCCCACCTCCCATGTGGGTTTGCGGTTTGCAATTCTCAGCGATGAAAATGCCTGTATCTCCTTCGGGGGTTTTGGGGTAGCTTTCTCCCAGTGGTTCGGCTGTTTTTTTTTTTGTTTTCTTTGTCTATTTATTTATTTATTCATTTATTTGTTTCTGACATCTATCCAACTCTCTTATACATGTGTGTGCCAGGTATTTGAGTACACGCCTCTAGGCACATAGACACACGCACATACAGGCACACGCACATACAGACAAGCGTAAATACAGACACATGCACATACATACACATACACACAAACATATGAAAAGATCCCTTAATCTCTTATATATATATATATATATATATATATATATGAATCCATATATTCTCCCTCCAGCTATGGGTTAAATAGTAGGGCAGACTGGGCCTTTCAGCCTTGGGTACGTAACCAGTCTAGGAGAGTGATAACACTGAATTCAAAATTCCTGAGGTCGGTTGTTGATTGGGTTTGTGGCAATCCTTGATGCACCAATTCTTTCCTATCGACTGTGCCAAAAAGTGTGGATGGTCCAACACAAGCCTTCACCACTATAAACAAATCACTGTGTGGGTGTTCATTGTGTGTGTGAACCCTCATACGTCGAAAATCGACGGGAGAGTCCATAATATATATATATATTTACCTTTGAAAAGAAGGAAAAACTCAATAAACCGTCATTCTGTAATAAATTTATTTCAACCAAAACTTAAAAGGCTTTCAGAAATTTAAATAAATTTCCAAAACTCCTTAAATTTCATGTCTCATCAGACATTTATTTTTATATCTGTACCGCCAGTCTGATGAGACTGAAAATTTAAGGAGTTTTGGAAATTGATTTAAATTTCTAAAAGCTTTTTAAGTTTTGGTCGAAGTAAATTTATTACAGAATGACGGTTTATTGAGTTTTTCCTTCCTTTCAAAGGTAAGTATTGGTCTGTATTTAATCTAAATTAGATTATTATACATTCAGCTATTTTTAGGGATTTATAAAAAAGTGTTGTTATGGGCCCAACGGGAGAAAATTAGATATTCTATAAAAAAGGTTTGCAAAAAGGATAATTAAAAAAAAAAAAATTATTAACTTACATATGCGACACGTGTTTCAGATCTGTTATCTTCTTCAGGCATTGAATAACTATATTTTGGCAGAATATGTATATGTGTGATTTCTGATATTTGATAGGTTGTGTGTGTTTTTGTAACTTACGTTTTGTTTATAATATATATATATATATATATATATATATATATATATATATATATATACATAAGAGATTAAGAGATCTTTTTTCCCTCACCTGTCCCGGTATGTGAAGTGTTGTCTCACAAGTTCCTTTGTAACCAGTGTGGTCCTCCACGTCCCTGTGCGTTATCCCGCACGTCACTCTATATACGGTGTCGTCCCTCACGTCGCTGTGTAACCATTCGTTTCACACATAGCCCTGTGTAATCAGTCGTCCCTCTCGATACCAGTCGTCCCTCACGATACGTGTCGAGGGACGTCGTTGTATATCCAGTCTCGCACATGGTCCTGTGTAACCAGTGTTGTCCCGCATATGTCCGTGTAATCAGGGGTCCCACACGTCGCTGTCGTCCCTCACGATACTAACGTAGTCCATCTTGTCGCTGTGTAACCAGTGTCGCTCCTCACCTAACCAGTGTCGTCCAACACACCTCTATCGTCCCTCACGTCACTGTAAGCAGTGTTGTCCGGCATATGACCGTTTAACCAGTGGCGTCCCGCACATGGCCCTGCATAAAAAGGACTGTCCCGTATGTCCCTGTGTAACCAGTCGTCACGTCGCTGTGTAACCTGTATCCCTCGTCACTGTATAACAAGAGTCGTCCCTCCCATGTCCCTGTGTAATGAGTGTCGTCCCGCATGTCTGTGTAAGCAGTCGACCCGTACAACCCTATGTTACCAGTGTCATCCCGCGCGTCATTAAGCAGTCGACCAGCACAATCCTGTGTAACCAGTCCGCATTGGGAGCAGTGTCGTCCCGCACGTGGCCTCGTGTAACCAGTCGTCCCTAACGTCGTTGTTTAACCAGTCATCCCGTACGTCACTGTATAAGGTGTCGTCCCACATTTGGCCCTATGTAAGCAGTGTCAGCTCACATTTGGCCCTATGTAACCAGTGTTGTCCCAAACGACCCTGTGTAACCAGGTCCCTCACATCGCTGTGGTAACCATTGTTGTCCCGCACCCAACCCTGTGTAACCAGTTGTTCCGCACGTCCCTGTGTTACCAGAAAAATATTTTGGTTGTTCAAAAGGTGATGGATGTTTATGAACAACAAAAATCTTTTTCTTTACTTTATATCATATTGTCATGAAGAAGGTTTTATTTAAACCGAAACATTTAAACGTCGACATAAACTTAATAAATTCATCTTTTTTTAACATTTTGTTTTTCAGATTTCTATATATTTTTGGATTCAACTCCAAATTTTACTGCTAAATAAATATTTATGGGAGTAAAATATGGATATATGTATATATATGCAAAAGTTGTGAAGATTTGATTTATATTAGAAGAGATTTAAAAATTAAAGTATACATAGAAATAGCATTGAAATTCTACTTAAAAATGTCCAGCATTTGTAAATCTCAAAAATAAACAAATCAATACACCAGTTGACAATACTTTTCTGATTGTCTAGTGTACTGCAAGGATTAGATATGAATGTATTTCCTATCTAACACTCAACCAAGGAAATTAATGAGAAACAATGTGTTGAAAGGAAATCAGTTGTTTGTTACAAAAGAAATGAGATGATTGTTTTATCGTTTATCTTTTGTTTGTAACTGAAAGATCGTTATTATTAGCAATGAAATATATGCTAAAAATTTCTTTCTTGAGGTCGGAAGAGATCTTATCAATACTTTCTAAAACAAGACAAGTAAAAGTTGTTGAAATAAAAAAAAGGCACTACAATGTAAACATCTTTCCACAATTGATGAAAATATTCAATGTATAATATAATGCAAATAAATATTTGCATATTAGTATTTGATAATTTGCTTGAAGCATTGTTAAGTATATTATTATTTATTTATGTTAAGAAAGCAATTACAATGCGTATGAAAATAAAATAATGTTCAGTATTATCGATTTCAAAGAAACTTTATTATCAAAGACATTTTCTGAAATGGACGCGTTCTTGTGTGGTTTTTGTTTTGTACGTTATAAACACGCGTTTCGTGGTTTTTTTTATAACGCCACGCGGAAGGGTCGTGATAACCGTTGTTCAATCAATTTAAATATTCGCATATTGTTTTAAAACCTTTTTTATTGTTGAAATATATATCCTGTGTTAATTTATACATATATAGAGAGCAGTTGGTATGTATGTATGTATGTATGTATACCGGGTGTATGTATGTTTTCTGGATGTATACCGAGTCTGTGTGCACACTGCTCTTTTGTACGCCTGTGAGAC
>CM042140.1:35132749-35162749 GCA_023376005.1 Doryteuthis pealeii | reverse complement strand
TTTACTCATAGCTGTCTCAAGGGTATTAGCACTATGTGAGATGCAAACAGCCTCGTCCAGGGTGGAATTCAGTGTTTTCCTTCTCCTATACTGGCTACATGGCCAATGTTAAAGAGCCCAATCTGCCCTACTATTTATCCATAGCTGGAGGTGAGTAGTTGGATGCACACCTTTCACCAGGATATAAGCGCCGTGTGAAATGCAAACAGCCTCGTCAAGGATTTGAACTGGGGTGGACGAGTCTATTTCCTACGATGACACCAATATTACACTACGCACTTTCTTAGCAATAATATAATATCTTGACTTAATGATCTGAAGTTCAACAGAGCTTATTTAACAGAATTTGGCATTGAACTGTCATTTTATAGAATAACACTCTCTTGATTTCGAGGATAATCCCAAAGGGGTAATTCCATGTCAAATCACACAGAAAAAAATAAAATTTCACCCACTCCCTTCAATGCTGAGCAAAAATCAAACCATCTTTTTGGTACAAATAATGTTCAATATATGTGAAATAATAAAATGATTTTTTTGTCGTAGATGCAGTGCCACATCGGGATATTGATCTTGCTATGAAAAAAATCAGAAATCCTCAATAACTTAAAATTAGTTGACTTTAAGATGTTTTTGATAGAATTTCTGGATTCTTTGGGCAAAAATGCTTTTATAAACCAATTTTTTAGGAGTAGGGAAGCTCTAGAACTCATTTTACAGAAAAAAATTGGTTACACAAAGTCACCATTTTTCGCGATCCCCCTCAAATTTGGAGTGTTAAAAATTAACATAACTCCGCCAAATTTTTGGAATTGGAAGCTCAAATCTTGGGGATTGTCTTAATTTATGGCGGATCTAATAACAAGTTGCTCTGATGAATTCATTGGTTTGGAAGTTGCGCTTGTTATACAGCTCATTACACTTAATTGACAAATAAACAACGACTGAAGTCAGATAATAAAATGTACCTGAGTTTTACCAAGCACGTAAAGTTCGATACGTTTAACTGAACGGGTCACTCAGTACCAAAGGTGAAGAAAAGCAAAAAAAAAAAAAAAACAAACAAAAAAAACAACAACAAGGTAGACGAGTGGACTTGAAACCGTGATGTTCAATTTCTAAGGAATTACTAAGACACTTTTTCAAAAATTTCTCCTCTAACTGGAAACTAAGACTACTAACTAACCAATTGGATATTTTTAAATGGAACAAAGTGATCAACATTGCTGATTAGAATTCAGGTGATATTCGTCTTCGAGTTAAATTAAAATTCTGAATATGAAATCCATTTATAAATTCGTTATTTTCCGTTCGACCTAATTATTCTTCTCTAATAACAAATTCACATTTCCGCGTATTCGTAACGATATTCTCACTTAATCCCATTAAGCAAGCGTCCATTACGATAATTACCCCGATATGTGTGCGCATGTACTATCACTTCCGGCTTCCGGAAGTAGAAAGAAACTTTTTGATATTTTCCCACTTTCTTTTGCGTGTCGTCACAGTCATATATGTTGCATAGCGGGCTCGATTGAAAGGATTTGTTTTAATCTATATATTAATACTTAATCTTCCGTTCGTTATCTTCTTGCAACACGCTCTGGTTAAAAATGAGACCGTCCAAATCGTCCAAGATGAAATGCAAATGAATTGTAAATACTGATAATCTGGTGTCGCTTATCCGCAGAATTCTTTATTTCTTATGAGTGTCGTCATCTCAGTTAAATAATGGAACATTCAGTTTTTATCATAAAGAAACAAAAGACATAGTACACAGAAAAAATATAATAAGAAAGAAAGAAAGAAAGAAAGAAAGAGTAGAAAAAGATAGAAAGAGGGGGGTGGGAACGTGAAAACAATAACGCTAATCTGTGTCAGTCGAACATAATGATAAGATGAAAAGGAAATAAAGAAAACAAAAAAGATTGAGAAAGAGTTAAATCAAGATTTTTATACTTTTTACATATTTCGCAATAGCTCTTTAGTAAACATCAAATTATCATACTGTGGTATATCCACAGGTCCTGCTAGTCAATAGATTAATACGCTTGTTCTTTAATCTTCTGACCGTTGTCATCTTGCAACACCCTCTGGTTAAAATAAGACCGCCCACATCACCCAAGATGAAATGCAAAAATGTATATCCTGAGTATCTGGTGTTGATCATCCACAGAATTCAGATTTCTTATGTGTGACGTCAACTCAACTAAATAATAAACCATAGAAAGAAAGGGAAACAAATGACATGCTACACAGAAAAAATATAATAAGAAAGAAAGAAATGTTGTATTGTCCTCGCCAGAAGATGGAACTTCCGACTGAGGGACAAAGAGAAAGATAAAAATATTTATTTAAAAAGAAAGAGAAAGCGGAAGAGATGGTTTCCGGTCAAGGAAGCAGGGTGAAGATAAAGAAATATATAACAAAGGTCCGTTATCAGATCAAAAGATAAAAATTCGTAGGCGTGTCGTCAATACAAAAAGCAGAGGGTTAAGCAGTCAGCGGTCAGTAGTGAATAGACCCCAGAGAGACAGCGAACGGAGAACAAGTGAGTGACCGCACTCACGGTCACAGCCGATGGGCTGTGAACCGTCACGTAACCACCTTCCACCTCACCAACGCATTGTCAACCCTTGGGCAGATTCCCATTGTCAAGCTCGCCACCCACACGCACCACGAGGGAATTAAAGAAATAAAAATTCAATCTCCTACTACATACAGATGTCTTGTGTCTTCGTTAAGCGACCCCTACATATATCGTCTAAGGGTTAGTGATGATACCCGCTACGATACGTACGCCGATTTAGCAGCGTGAGTTTGAAGATGCCAGTATATAACATATACGATTTTGTGCCGGTAAAGAAGGCGCTAAGCAACAGAAAGCGAGTAGGGGAAAAATAAAAGGAAGGGCGATAACGCTCATATGTTTCAATTGAATATAATGAAGAGAAGGAAAGAAAGAAAGGAAAGTGTGAGAGAGTTAAATCAAGATTATTATACTTTTAAAATTTGAACTATTTTGTAATATCTCTTAAGTAAACATATCAAACGTTGTAATAATTAAATTATCATACTGTGGTATATCCACAGGTCCTATTAATTGTAATAATTCTATACTGATGTATCATTTAGATTTTTTGGAATATTGTGCTCATCTTTATTGTTATATACATAACGTTTCGACCACTGTGCCCCACTGCCTTCTTCAGTTGTTTCTTTTCGAACTCGGGAGCCCCCTCGAACTCGGGAACCTTTTTTCTTCGAACTTCGGAACCTTCTCTTCGAACTCGGGTGCCGTTATGTAATAATCGGGCACCTTCATAAAACTTCGAATCGAATCCTTTATTCAATCCACGGGGGTAGACTGTTCTCATTCCGCTAACCATGACAGGGTACAAGTGTTAAACTATGTCAAGTATTCTGTTATTTTCACTCTAGGCCAGGATTGAACCTAAAGCCTGGAGATGATTGTTACTTGTATTAACGCAACCCTTATATCCGTTGCGCTATGTGTCCAACAATTTATATAAAAATAAAGATAATAAAGACAATAAAGATGAGGACAATAGTCTGAATAACAAAAATAATGCAAATTATCAAGCATCATCTAAAAGATTCAGAGAAATTCTATACTTATCTTCTTACTATTCACTATTCTCTTGGCTGGGTATGGTTGGGTCTACTGTTCTGGACTGGAGTAGCTGGTATTTCTTGATTGGTTGTTGAGATGGCGCTTTCAAGTCTGAACATTACTTGGGTCGTCTTGGTGATGTTTCGTTTTGGTTCGTTGCTTTGTTTTTATTAACAAACGCAAGGCGTCCTTGTTTTCTAACTCTTTTATTTTATCCCAATAAAAATGCCTTGGATAACAAAAAACCCATATTGCGTCTGTTTCCTTCAATCACTCATCCCAGACTGCCCACTCATCATTATCTCTTCCTCTAACTCTCCGCCTGTTGGCATCCATCCACCAATCAGAGAACGACAGGTAGCCTTTCATATGTTATCCCCAAAAGTGTAGTAACTTTTCACTCTTATGGACAATTTTTGGGTTTTCCATCTCATTATATTACAATATACAGCGGTTTGTGCCATTGGCATCCACTAGGGGGCGTGTGGGAAATAGGTTAAATTGCATCTAATAGTGAAGTTTCAATCCTGGAGATCTGGTTAATGCAGAGTACACCTTTATAACCATTACTCTCAGTTCCACCCTGACCCACAGTGGTAGTACCTGTTAGGGCCACATATATGGGTTGAATAGATAAAAATTGAGTACCCATGAATCAATCAACACGTCTTCGGCATAAAATAACCCAACATGGGTTGACTTACTATAAAAACCAACCCACTGTCCAACCAACCAACCAACCAACCAACCATCCTTACACTACAAACAGTGATGTGGACAACCTTGTCGCCGGGGCTTAGAATACGATGACGTCACGCTAATGGCTGGGGAGGGGATTGTTTAGAGATAGTAGAGTAGGTATAGACCAGAGGTCACTTGTATGGGTCATTCAGCAAGTGTGAAACTATTTAGTAGAAATGGATCTGCGAGACTATCTTGCCAGCTATTAGAGCACTATGGGAGGAGTTCAGTAAACTGAATGGAATATAACACCTCAATACCTTATGCATCTTTCCTTACAGTAGTCAGCAGATGAAAAAGATGCGGATAGTTTTGAAAGTGTTTTTTTCGTTCACCTTTTTTCTTTTTTTCTTCTTCATACTTCTTTCTTCATTTTTCGTTGCTCTTTTTTTCATTTCTTCTTTTTCGTTCCTCTTCTTTTGTTCCTCTTTATTGTTACTGTTTTTTCGTTTCTCATTTTTCGTCCTTCTTTTTTCGTTCTTCTTTTCTCGTTCTTCATTTTTCGTTCTTCATTTTTCGTTCCTCTTTTTCATTCCTGTTTTTTCGTTCCTCATTTTTCTTTCTTCGTTTTTCGTTTCTCTTTTTTCATTTCTTCTTTTTCGTTTCTCTTTTTTCGTTCATCTTTTTCGTTCTTTATTTTTCATTCTTCATTTATTTTGTTTCTAATTTTTCGTTAAACTATGTCAAGTATTCTGTTATTATCACTCTTGGTCAGGATTGAACCTGAAGCCTGGAGATGATTGTCACTTGTATTAACGCAACCCTTATATCCGTTGCGCCATGTGTCTCATTTTTCGTTCCTATTTTTTTCGTTCCTCATTTTTCGTTCCTCTTTTTTTCGTTCTTCTTTTGAACTTCCCTTTTTCCATTACTCTTTTTTCCTTTCTCTTTTCCTTTCTTTTTTTTCACTTCTCTTTTTGTTTCTCTTTTTCCTTCCTCTTTTTCCTTCCTCTTTTTCGTTCCTCTTTTTCATTCCTTTTTTTTTTCATTTCTCCTTTTTCTTTCCTCTTTTTTCGTTCTTTTCTTTCTTTCTTTCTTTCTCTCTTCTTTTTTCGTCCCTCTTTTTTGTTAATCTATTCTCATTCCTCTTCTCCGTTTTTTTTTTGTTCCTCTTTTTTTTGTTCATCTCACGATCTGGACGCCAGAGTTTCTTCCATAATGCGTAAAATTTGCCTTGAAACTAAATGATTTTGAATTAGCCTTTAATTATCGCACTAATCAAATTTTGGGGCGTACTATTCGATTTTTTGGATAAAGTTGTTTTTTTACCGTGTCAATCGAAAGTGCGCTAATCGAAACCGCATTGGTCGGCTGATGGTATTCGGTACTGTTCCATTTAGTTATTCCACCAAAATTATTATCATATTACCTCTTGGCAAATACAGCCTGTCTGAAGTTATTAGGAAAATCAAATAAACTTCCATAACTCAAAACGTTCTGGGCCAATGTTTGTCAAATATGAACTCGTCCATTTCCACTTTTAATAAAATATTCATTAAAATTTTCTGCAATTTCTAATTGTTTGTTTTTGAGATATTTGGAATTTACAAAAAGTTAGTGACTGAAGATAATATATAGATTAAACTAATACTAGCAGGAACTGTGTATATACCCCAGTATGGTAATGTAATTATTACAATGTTTGAAATGTTTACATAAATGCTATTGCCAAATAGTTCAATATTTAAAAAGGAGAATAATCTTGATTTAACTCTTTCTCATTCTTTTTTCTTTCTTTCCTTCTTTTCAACTTTTCATTATGTTCGATTGAAACAGATTAGCGTTATCACTTTCCTGTGCTTATTCACTCTCTCTATCTTTCCCTTACTCTCTTTCTTTCTTTCTTTCTTATTATATTTTTATCGCGTTCACCCCTCTCTCTAACTTCCCCATTCACTTTTTGTTTCTTAATATATTTTTCTGTGTAGCATATCAATTTTTCTTCCCTTTCTTTATAACAAAAACGGAATGGTCATGTATTTAACTGTGGTGACGACACTCATGAGAAATAAGAATTCAGTGGATAAGCAACACCAGATAATAAGGATTTACATTTTTGCATTTCATTTTGGATGACTTGGACGGTGTCATTTTTAACCAGAGGGTGTTGCAATATGATAACGTTAGTACTTTTAAGGAACACGACTATTACAAACTAATATTAGTTTAAGACCTCTGAAATCTAATAAAAATATTTCTTCTTTTGTCCATATCATATGTTGAAACGTGGTAGGGATCTGATAAATGCTGAAGAACAGAAAGTAACGGAGGTATTGAATGAGGGATTGTTAACACTGGAGATATCAAAGGAGCTTTGCTGAGATCATTGAACAATAAAGAAGGCTGCTGAAAATATAAGTTGAGAACTTGAAGCAAAGGAAAAGGCTTTAAGAACTTGCTTCCTCGAGATCAGGGATCATCAGTTAACTTTGAACCATGTATCTTTGTGGCGTAACACAGATTCTCAAAGATACGTGGTTCAGGAAATTAACCGAATTTAATGAAATTTTCAGTGTTGATATATTAATGAATAAAAGATATAATGCACCAGTTATTTCATTTAAGATTGTTTACATTTTCTCAGGTTAGTTAACTTTGAACCACGTATCTTTGAGAATCTGTGTTACGCCACAAAGATACTTGGTTCAAAGTTTACTGACCTGAGAAAATGTAAAAAATTTAAATAAAATAACTGGTGCATTATATCTTTTATTCATTAATATATCAACACTGAAAATTTCATTAAATTCGGTTAATTTCCTGATGTATTTTTCTTTTGGCGTGGTTACATACGATGGTGGAAGTTAGGTCCGTTAAGTTCGATTTTACATTTTTGTCTGTGGCTAAAAAAAGGCAACAAAGAGGCGGTAATGTGATGATATGGACTAGAATTGTCCACTAAACCATTGCTGGACCATTAAAATTCGATTGGTTTGTTGGTTAGTTGGATTTTACGGTATGTCAACCCTTGGGCTATTTCATTTATTCTTGTTGGATATTCAGTTATATTTTTCAAAATCAATCTTTTTAAACACATTATTAATACTCATTTTTCAATCTATTTAACCTATAGTTGGGACCCTAACAGGTACTACCACTCCAGGTCAGGGTATACCAGGGATTAATGGAACTTCACTACTAGATGCAGTTTAACGTCATACACAGAACATTAAAACACTCACTCACTCACAGCCTTCTAGCACATATATGTTAAAAAGGATTGTGGGTTTTCATAAGGACAATAGGGACAACCCTATAGGTGCTAGGGCTTGATGTTACCAGCCGATTGATTGTAAGGGGCCCTCTCCGACCGCCCGTCTAGCCTAAGTAAGGGTCAAAGCGGAGTGTTGCATGTTTTTGGCTGTTTTTGAGATCGATCTGTCTGTCTATCTATCTCAATCAGTTCATATCTATCTATCTATCTATCTATCTATCTATCTCATTATGTCTAATTGAATCTATCACATTATTTTCATTTCTATCTATGTATCAATCTATCTCTGTCTATCTATCTATCTATGTCATTATGTCAAATTGAATCTATCACATTATTTTCATTTCTGTCTATGTATCAATCTATCTCTGTCTATCTATCTATCTATCTATCTATCTATCTATCTCATTATGTCTAATTTAATCTATCACATTATTTTCATTTCTATCTATGTATTAATCTACCTGTGTCTATCTATCTATCTATCTATCTATCTATCTATCTATCTTATGATATTCATTTTGATCTACCTGTATATTTATCATATTATTTTCATTTTTGAATATCTATCTATCTATCTATCTATCTATCTATCTATCTATCTATCTATCTATCCCTATGTATGTATGTATGTATGTATCTATCACATTATTTTCCCAATCTATCTATCTACCGATCTATCACATTATTTTTATTTCTATCTATCTATCTCTATATATGTCTATTAATCCATCTATCTACCTATCTATCTCACACATCCCTCAGGCTAGAAACAAATGTACAAACTATTAGATTTACCAACGTGAGAATGATGAGACCATTCTAAACCGAAAGTCGCGCTTTCTTTGGTCAAGAACGCGAATCGACCCTTCCTTCTTTGTGATTCTCTTATCAATGTTTCAAATCGACTTTCATAGCTTGAACGGGTTTTGCTTCTTTAAAATATCTTCCCGTAGAAATTGAGATTATTTCGCCCCCCCCCCCTCTCTACGCAACACTAGATAAGCAATAAACAAACGGATAGAAAAGAGAAAAAAGAAAAAATAGGAAGAAAAAAAAGGAATAAAAAAAGAAAAGAAATAATGTAATCCAATTCGGGGATCAAAGAGCTAAGCTAGATATCTGTTTAAATTTTATCTAAAAGATCTCTCTCTCTCTCTCTCTCTCTCTCTCTCTCTCTCTCTCTCTCTCTCTCTCTCTAGGTATGATTAACTCTCTCTCCCTCAAACTCTCTCTCCCTAATTCTAACTCTATATCTCTCTTAGTCTCTTTCTCTAACACTTTAATTCTCTTTAATTCCCCATCTCACTCTCTCTACGTATATCTCCACACTCTCTCTCTCTCTCTCTCTCTCTCTCTCTATCTATCTATCTATCTATCTATCTATCTCTGAAACTCTGAAAGTATAAATTTCTCTCAAACTCTCTGATTAACTCTCTCCCTCTCTCTTTTCTAAACCCTCTTTCTCTAACTCCCTAATTTTCTAAATACCTCCCCCCCCTCTCTCTCTCTCTCTCTCTCTCTCTCTCTCTCTCTGACTATCTATCTCTAACCTCCTAACTCCCTATCTCTGAATTTAATTCCCATACTATAAATCTCTCTATCTCAAAATTTCTGACTAACTCTCTCTCTCTCTTCTCTAACCCCTTAACTCTCTCTTTCTTCTCTCTCTCTCTCTCTCTCTCTAACTCTCTCTCTGACTTTCTCTGTCTCTAACTTCCTAACTCTCTCTCTCTCTATTTAACTCTCAAACTATAAATCTCTCTCTTTCTCAAACTCATTGACTATCTCTCTTTCTCTCTCTCTCTCTCTCTCTCTCTCTCTCTCTCTCTAAACCCCTCTTTCTGTAACTGCTTAACTCTCTAACTCTCTCTCTCCCTCTCCCTCTCTCTGACTATCTCTCACTAACTTCCTAACTCTCTCTCTATATATTTAATTCCCAAACTATAAATCTCTCTATCTCATACTTTCTGACTAACTCTCTCTCCCTTTCTCTGACTCCTTAACTCTCTCTCTCCTTTCTCTCTCTCTAACTCTCTCTCTCTCTCTCTCTGACTTTCTCTCTCTCTCTAACTTCCTAACCCCCTATCTCTCTCTCTCCCTCTCTCTCTCTATTTAACTCTCAAACTATAAATCGCTCTCTCTCTCAAACTCATTGACTCTCTCTCTCTCTCTCTCTATTTAACTCTCAAACTATAAATCGCTCTCTCTCTCCAAACTCTCTCTCTCTCTCTCTCTCTCTCTCTCTATTTAACTCACAAACTATAAATCGCTCTCTCTCTCTCTCTCAAACTCATTGACTCTCTCTCTCTCTCTCTCTCTCTCTAAACCCCTCTTTCTGTAACTGCTTAACTCTCTAGCCCCCCCCCTCTCTCTCTTTATTTATCTAATTCTATGACTCTAACCCTCTCCCCCAATCTCTCTGAAGAATCTTTTTGGAATTAGGTCCGTATCATGTTAAAAACCTTGTCTTTGTTCATTGAGGCAGATTTAAACGTGCCTTCTTTTTTTATGGTTTTAAACAAGTTGTAAATAACGGGATCAATATTATTGTTCAGCTACCAATCTTCTTTTTTTTATTTCGACTTTTGACAATTTGCTCAACAGAAAAATCAGAGGAACGGGTCGGTGAGAATAATGTCCGCTACTAAACTAATCTTCCAATCTAAACGTCTGAAATTTAATTTTGTTAAAAAAAGCAGCAAAAAACAACAAATCATACAAACTCGAATCAGATCTGTACAGCTTTCGTACATTCAAAACTGAAACAATGAATGACGAGATTTCCTGGAACAAGATGCAGGTTCGAGTCCTGCCAGAATCATTTTTTTTAATTCTGTTTTATTATGTTAAAAAAAATGTAGAGTTGGCGGAGTAGCCTATTGTCGGTATCAGCCGGACAGTGAGGGTGTCTATCCCCTTTTTGCTAGCGCTAGACCAGGGAGATTGTTTTTGCAGAGGTAGAGCGCCACACCTACCGTTGTTACATAATTCGTGGGTCGCCTACGAATATTTCTGTAAGTGTAGTAAAAATTCAAATAACAGGATAGTAAATGGAAATTTACCGTTAGACGTTATAGATGATTGATAAGGCAGTTCACCTTCTCTGGCCTGGATGCATATTAACTAAACGTCAGTGTGAGAATGTAGCTGATTCAGTTAGTTAGATTTTGGCCGTTAGTCAAAGGGTCTAGACGTAATGTTCGTCTATCTCAAGATGCCAACTTTTAATAAAGAATAAAGAAAAACAATAAAGTCTTGTTTAATCATTACAAGCAAGAAATAAGCACAGACACCCAGCCCAGCAGAAAATAAAGAAATAAGCCCAGAAGAAGATGGCTGCCGACGAAGCAGAACCAGTAAGAACCCATCTCCCCTCCCCTCTCTCCACGTTATATATCCGATATGAAGTGGGTATATAACACCGTCAGCTCCCCACATTACCGTACAGATCCGATTACGCAATCCGTGCTATTCATGCACTGATTTGGCGGGGACAGGTATCGAACTTGGAACCTAGTGATTCCTAGGCGTGTGCTCTACTGACCGAACTGGGAATATTACAGCGTTTAGAATTGAATAAAAGGATAATTAAGGGACAATAATGTAATCCAATTCGGGGATCAAAGAGCTAAGCTAGATATCTGTTTAAATTTTATCTAAAAGATCTCTCTCTCTCTCTCTCTCAGTCTCTCCCCCTCTCTGGGTATGACTAACTCTCTCTCCCTCAACTCTCTCTCTCTCAAACTCTAACTCTATATCTCTCTTAGTCTCTTTCTCTAACACTTTAATTCTCTTTAATTCCCCATCTCACTCTCTAACGTCATATATCCAACTCTAACTAAATAAATGTATAATGAACGCAATTCCCTTACCACTAGGCATAAAATAACCCACACTCTCTCTAACGTAATATATCCAACTCTAACTAAATAAATGTATAATGAACGCAATTCCCTTACCACTAGGCATAAAATAACCCACACTCTCTCTAACGTAATATCTCCAACTTTAACTAAATAAATGTATAATAAACGCAATTCCCTTACCAATAGGCATAAAATAACCCACACTCTCTCTAACGTAATATATCCAACTCTAACTAAATAAATGTATAATGAACGCAATTCCCTTACCACTAGGCATAAAATAACCCACACTCTCTCTAACGTAATATCTCCAACTTTAACTAAATAAATGTATAATGAACGCAATTCCCTTACCACTAGGCATAAAATAACCCACAAAGTGTTGACATACCGTTAAAATCAACCAATCAATTAATTTGTAATGAAAAGCCGAGATTTTTATGATTCCATCATGTTATAAAGTCAATCATTGAAAATAATATCATATTAAGAAAAAAAAAGAAATGTTTTTTTTCTCCGTTCAAGAATCCGATTGAAATTGAAATCAATGCGTATCAATTGACACTAATTAACCATTGAACCATTCAAATGGTTCTTCTATTATTCTCAGATAAGAAGATGAAGAGAATGGTGGCACGTGTTTGAAAAGGTGATCCATTGCATCCATCGATGAAAAAAAAAAAACGACAAAAAAATGAAAACATCGACATTTTAGGTGGCAGAGAAAAAAATACCAAAAAACCCCCAAAAAGATTCTGTAAATGAATCTAAGGTGCCCTGGAAATGGAGTGTTTCAGGTTTTTTTGCAACATTATACCCGGGGTGGAGAAAAGAAAAAATGCTTATTAGATGTTAAGCATTTGTTCATTAATTTACATTCATTAATCACTGGTTTCATTTCTGGCACTAATTATTTTAGGAGTGAGAAAAAAAAATGTATTCATGCGAAACTCAACAACAATTTTGTACGTGTTGACAATTGCCGGCAGCCATTTCGCCATTTTGATGTCATAAAAAAATAGACATAATTCTTTCTTTCTTTCTCTTTTATTTTTAACCTTTTTCGTTCTGTTTCTTTCTTCCTTTCTTTCTTTCTTTCTTTCTTTCTGTCTTCTCGATCCTTTATTCTTAACTTTTTTTTACATTTTCTTTCTTTCAATCTTCCTTCTTTATTTAAAACTTTTTTCATTATGTGTCTTTCTTTCTTTCTTTCTTTCTTTCTTTCTTTCTCTTTCTTTCTTTCCACAGTGTCATTCTTTTGTTTCCCTCTACTTTTCATTCATTCTTTCTTTCTTTCTTTCTTTTTTCTTTTTTTCTTTCTTTTTCCCCTCCTTTATTTAAAAAATCTATTTCTTTCTTTCTTTCTTCTTTCTTTCCATCCAGCAACACTTTTGTTTCTCTTACTTCTCTCTTTCTTTTCTTCTTTCTTTCTTTCTTTTTTCTTTCTTTCTTTTCTTTCTTTCTTTCTTTCTTTCTTTCTTTCCAGCAACAACTTTTGTTTCTCTTACTTCTCTCTCTTTCTTTCTTTCTTTCTTTCTTCCTTCTTTTCTTTCTTCTTTCCACAGTGTCATTCTTTTGTTTCCCTCTACTTTTCATTCATTCTTTCTTTCTTCTTTTTTTTTTCTTTTTTTCTTTCTTTTCCCCTCCTTTATTTAAAAATATATTTCTTTCTTTCTTTCTTTCTTTCTTTCTTTCCTTCTTTCTTTCTTTCTTTCCACCCAGCAACACTTCTGTTTCTCTTACTTCTTTCTTTCTTTCTTTCTTTCTTTCTTTCTTTCTTTCTTTCTTTCTAGCAACACTTTTGTTTCTCTTACTTCTTTCTTTCTTTCTTTCTTTCTTTCTTTCCATCCAGCAACACTTTTGTTTCTCTTACTTCTCTCTTTCTTTCTTTCTTTCTTTCTTTCTTTCTTTCTTTCTTTCTTTCCATCCAGCAACACTTTGGTTTCTCTTTACTTCTCTCTTCTCTTTCTTTCTTTCTTTCTTTCTTTCTTTCTTTCTTTCTTTCTTTCTTTCCATCCAGCAACACTTTGGTTTCTCTTACTTCTCTCTCTCTTTCTTTCTTTCTTTCTTTCTTTCTTCTGTTTCCCTTTCTCTCTCTCTCTCTCTCTCTCTCTCTCTCTCTCTCTCTCTTCTTTCTTTTTTCCCAGCAACACTTCTGTTTCTCTTACTTCTCTCTCCCTCTCTCTCTCTCCCTCTCTCTCTCTCTCTCTCTCTCTCTCTCTTTCTTTCACATCCAGTCACTATTCTGTCTCTCTAACGTTTCTCTGTCTGTCTTTCTTTCCTTCTTTCTTTCTTTCCCTCTTTCTCTCTTTCTTTCTCCCTTTCATTTAATTGCCCCCCCCCTTTATCCCAAATTAACAACAAATTTCCGGATCGATCGAATATCTTGCGCATCTGTTGTGACGCTAAAATCGAAAAGTTTGCTGCACTTTTCGAATAATCCAATTTGGTTTTTTATCTCTTGAAATTTTATGGCTTTTTAATGACTCTTAATAAATATTCTGTTTAGAATTAAATATGGAAAAAATATTCACGATACGGGTGTTCTTTTTTTTGGGGGGGGGGGGCGGCAGAAAAATCGCATAACACAGAGCTCTATCTATCTATGCACATGCACACCCACCCACCCACAAGATGTCTTCCGGTGTCTACCTTGGCTGGTTGTTGGCTGGTTGGATTTTACGGCATGTCAACTCTTGATTTTAATTTGTCTTTCTTTATTTATTTCTTTATTTCTTTATTTCTTTCTTTCTTTCTTCTTTCCATAATGTCATTCTTTTGTTTCCCTCTACTTTTCTTTCTTTCTTTCTTTCTTTCTTTCTTTTCTTTTGTTTCCCTCTACTTTTCTTTCTTTCTTTCTTTCTTCTTTCTTTCGTTATATTTATTTTTGATGAGTACTCATTTTTTTCTCTTTTAAACTCATCTTTAACACATTTTTTAAAACTCACTCTTTTTCTATTTAACCTATAGATGGTACCCTAACAGGTACTACCACTCCGGTTCAGAGTGGACCTGGGAGTAATAGTGATAAAGGAGTACTCCACATTCCTCATAGCTCTAGAATTGGCACTTCACTATCAGAGAGAGTTTAATGTCATACACAGGACACTAAAACCCTCAGCCAACGGCCTTCCATCACAATATGATAAAAAGCGTTGGGAATTGCCATAAGTTGGTGAAGTTCCAGTTCTGGAGCTCTGGGGAGGAGGGAGTACCCTTTCATCGCCATTACTTCCAGGTCAATTCTGACCATGAGTGGTAGTATCTGTTAGAGTCCAATCTTAAGTTAAATAGAAAAAATGAGTTTAAAAAATGTGTTGAAAAAATTAAGTTAAAAAATTGAGTACCCATAATGAATGAATAAAACAAAACGTCTTCGGTATAAAATAACCCAACAAGAGTTGAGATGCTGTAAAATCCAACCAACCAGTTAACCTTTTCAATGAGGATCCTCATCATTTTTGAAAGCGTACTTAGAATCAGGACAAAATGGCGGCGACTCCGCCTAGGAACGCGTGGTCATTTAGTGAATAATAAAAGTGCTGTTAGTATATCGCATGTTAGTTCATTAATCAAATACGTCAAAGCTTAATTCACTCTAATTATTACATCGTAACATAATTACACTAAAAGCAAATCCAGAAAGTCGGCAGATGCTAACGTTTTCATGACACATTTAGCGTGTGAACAAGTTGCGTTTATTTACAATATGAAAGGAAAGACAAGGGAAACATGGCATACGGTTATTAAAAAAGGATTTAAAACAAATGTCACAATAATGCTGAATTCATCACATAATAGCAGGGGCATTCGGTGAAGATAAAACTTACTAACAATGATCTACGGAGGCGACATCCCGCACAAATTATCACAGATGCAGACTACGCTGATGACCTAGCACTTCTTGCAAATACGCCAGCAGAAGCCGAATCACTATGTAAGATTTAAAGTGATATATTTGAAGATAAAACTCCGACAAAGGTTGATAGACAAAACATTTTATATACAGCACAAGAATTAACATGGTACATAATACATAGAGGTGTACATAAACTTACATACAAAAGTAGAGATAATGACATATTCACGAATGGTAAAAAGATAAACATAAAAGCCACAGACATGAGACTAGGAATAGTCCATGCTGTCTGAATCACTTACAGTAATGTAAGGGGAGCCAAAGCCCCAACAAGAGGAGGGTAGACCAGAGTCTAACCCATAGTGGTATCTCGTGGGTCGAGCAACCGGAAAAGAGCAGTTCAAACCAGCCGCTTAAATATAACAGGCCCTTAGCGGGAACCAGCAAACTAAACGGGCAGACAACTCCCCAGGCAAATACGAAAGTAACACCACAACTATTACATAGCCTGGAGAAAGCAGCAAAGAACATCAGCTTCTATGCGAACTCCGATACTTTCGACCTTGTGTCCCATCCTAACCGTGGCGAATGTATTGCATAGATACCTACACATTCATTGAATTTATGCATAAATTAATTTAAAGTTGGTGTAGTAGCCTATTGTCGGTATCAGCTGGACGGTGATGGAGTCTATCCCCTTTCCGATAGCGGTAGACCAGAGAGATTTTTTTTTTCTGAGGTGTACCACCACACCTATGTGAGCTCCCAATTTTACAACACAGATCAGATTACCAAATCTGTGCTACTCATGCGCTGAGTGGGCGTATACATATCAATTGGTTTGCATACCACATAGGCGAGAAACTATCAATAACCAAGTACCGTTGACTCCTTGTTCACACTACTCTCTCTCTCTCTTTGTATGTCTCTCTCTCTCTCTCTCTCTCTCTCTCTCTCTTATATATATATATATATATATATATATATATTAAAATATAGGTACAAGTGATAACCTACTAGGGTTTCCCCATAAGGATCATCAGGTTTAAATCCACTGAATTAATCAAGATATTGATTAATTGCAGTCGACTCCACGTGTGTGTCCTTAATAAATTTGCTCAACTAACGTATTGAGCACTTTGTATTTGTTATATTGCTGACTCAACGTCCTGAATTTTGCATCATCTAACCATCGTGGCCATATTCACCGGTAAGTCACCTTTTTTTCATTTATATATATTATATATATATATATATATATATATATATATGGGAGAAATAAGAGGAAATTAATCCGACAATGTATGGAGAAAGGTAGACAAATACGGAATGTTGTACAGGATATATGTTTGCATAAACATCCATCCTGTACAACATTCCGTGTTTGTCTACCTTTCTCCACACACACACACACACATGTATTATATATATATATTATATATGTGTGTGTGTGTGTGTGTGTGTGTGTGTGTGTGTGTGTATCCGTGTGTGTTTAAAAAGTTGCTCACACCATTACTCTACTTTTTATTTGTGTAGTGTTTGGAAATATTTTCAAATTTTAAACTAGGAATATTTACTATTTAAGACGTATTTGTATTTATTTAATCTATATCAGGTATCTTGTAACTTTTAAAGACTAATTTGAATAAATATTGGGAACACGTACTTATAAAATGCGTGTATCTATGTTGTATGTATCTATCAATCTATCTATCTATCTATATTATTATTATTATTATTATTATTATTAAAAAAAGACACATACGTTTATATACATGTGTGTCATAGAAGTATTTATTGAAGCTGTATTTACCAAGATGGAAATGAACAATGAATGAAGCGTTAACTTTTTTCAGAATACAAGGTGTGTCATAAAAGTTTGAAGCTTTATTTACCAAGATGGAAATGAACAATGAATTAATTTTTTTCAGAATACTAGATGTGTAAAAAAATCTCGATACTTTTTGACACACCTTATATATATATATAGTTCGCATGAATGATTGCCGAGTCCCAAAACAAGTATTTTACGGGAAAATATCAACTGGCAAACGTCGTCAGTACAAACACAAATTGAGATTTAAGGACTGCCTCAAGAATACTCCGAAGAACACTGCTATTGCTGTGGAAGACTGGCAGAAGCTAGCTTGTAATATATCTGGCAGGAGAGCCACCCTCTACCTTTCTGTGGAAGAATTTGAGTCCAATCGAATTAAACACCAAAAATTGAAGCAGGCTATTAGGAAAGGTAATTTTCAGCCCAGCAACATTCAAAGTGGAGAAGTTCCAACATGTAGTTTATGTGGAAGAGTATATCTCTCCAGGGCTGGCCTGGTGAGTTATCTGAGAAAACACAAGAATAGAGTATCAAATGCTAGTGGTACCTGACTATGATGATAAACAAAAAAAAAACAAACAAAAAAAAAAAACAGGAAATGGTCTTACTCGAACACGATTTGACATCCATTATATATTTGCGATGTTAATACACGAATAGCAAAGGCATGGTCGGCCACAAACAAATTATCAGTCATATGGAGGTCCGATCTCCCTGACAAGCTAAAGCGATGGTTCTTCCAGGCTGTGGTTGTATCAGTGCTGCTATATGGCTGCACCGCTTGGACCCTAACGAAGCGTCTTGAGAATAAGCTAGATGGAAGCTGCACAAGAATGCTGCGTGCAGTCTTGAACAAGTCGTGGAAGCAGCACCTCACAAGGAGGCAGCTGTACGGTCACTTGCTCCCCCCCATCTCACAAACTATCCGAGTGAGACGGACAAGGCATGTAGGACTGCTGGAGAAGCAAGGACGAGCTCATAAGCGACGTTCTCCTGTGGAAGCCAACACATGGACATGCAGGTGTGGGGCACCCGGCAAGGACCTACATTGACCAAATATGCGAGGATGCTGGTTGCTCCACAGAGGATCTCCCGGGTGCAATGAATGATAGGGAAGGTTGACAAGAGATTGTCATGGATATCCGTGCTAATTGCGCGACATGATGATGATGATGATATATTGTGTAAAATCGATTATTGAAGGGAAATGATAAGTCTTCTTTTTTTCTGATAAATTACCAGAAATTAGCAAAGGAAGCTGCGGCAAATTGTTATCAGAAGATAAGTGAAGAGAAAGATTGTGTTGTTTAATAAGCGTTCATTTGATACAATTTCCTTTCTTTATTATTGCTTATAATTTGCTATTAAAACTCTTCAGAATTTCACTTAGTTTTTGTTTCAAACGAAATTAATGTTAGATTCTTTGTTATTATTTCCACTTCGAAAAGTTTATTTCATTGTAGACTTTTCTTTCTTATTCACTAAACTTTGCCGAGTCTGGCACATCGTGGTGTAATGGTTATCAAGCTAGTCTCGCATATGCATTACTATTGTAATAGAATTCGACGCTCCATACTTGCGACTTTGTGTTACATCCTGGACGGGTTGGGTAAATACTTAGGCTACAAGTATCTTGTAATAGCAATTTTTATAGTAGTGCGTTGTGTAATCGTTACGGTCGTAGGAAATGAACGCGATGAGACGAGTTAGAATCCCGGACGAGGCTCTTTGCGTTTCATATAGCGCTAATACCGTTGGGAAATATATGAATCCAACTATTCTCTCTCTACCTGTGGGTAAATAGTAGGGAAGACTAAAAATTTGCAGAGGAGTAAGACCCCCCCCCCCGCCAAATGGATGTCTTGGACATGACGTTAAATTTGTCCAACCAAATACTAACTCATTAACTTGTATTATGCAATACAAGTTAATGAGTTAGTATTTGGTTGGACAAATTTAACCTCATGTATTTTATTGTATATTAAAAAAGGGGGGGGGGACAATACTAATATTAACAATAATATTGGCAATAATATTAAGGTTAAGAATTAGATTATGAATAACAAAATAATAATAAAAATAATAATAAGAATATTAATAAAAATAGGATTAATTAATAAAAATAGGATTAGAAACAAAAATAATTTTAATATTTCTGAATGAAATGATTATTATTTTAATATTTCTGAATGAAATGATTTAATATTTCTGAATGGAATCACCCACCTTGTATCAAAATAGGGGATGTGTTGAGATTTTTTGTATATAAGGTGCGTGCTAGACGCCCGCTCCTAATTATAGAGTAAGTCCTGAGTTATGGAATCCTTTGGTAAGCGAGTAAGTCCTATCCTGCGAGTAAGTCCTATCCTATAATTAGTCACACATGAGAGTTGGGAAATTTAGAAAAATTCGGCTAGAATTTCGGGACTAGAAAAATCGCCCCTTTCCTTATTGGCAGTAGCTACGATTTATTGAAACAATAGATCTTTCCTACATTGACTCGAGAATACAATTTCCCGTCTCCCAGTTTTTGAGACCGGTCCAGCGAGAAGTTGCAACACTGATTATAAAGTGAGTGGCATTTTTCAGTGACCATGTGTCTAGCCTTTTACTGTTCTGGCATGAACTCGTCCGCATCTCTTCCTCGCGCCGTTTTTTTTTACCCCGAAAAATCTTTTTAAGACCATGCTACATAACAAATCACTACTGTTCAACATTCTTTCTCCATCCCCACACCACTACTAGTGGTCAATCACAGGAACTCTCGAGGTAGATGTAAAAAACGATCACATGCGAGAGTTGGGTATTTTTTAACAAGAGTCTGGCAGTCAGTTAGGAAGCTACTGGCAAAGCGATAAAGAACGGCTTAAATTTCGGGGATAGCGATCCACTCAAAGGAGGTAGGTGAAATACGATTTTTTTACAATAAAACTTTCCTTCGTCGACTCCCGAATACCACTGCACGTCTCCCTGTTTCTGAGATCGGTCCAGAGAGAGAGTTTTCAACACCGATAGTAAAGTGATTGGTATTTTTCTGTGACCCCGTGTCTGACAATGATTTAGATTAAATACGGTGTTATTGAGAATTTCAAAGATGTCAGAGAAGGTAAAAAGAAATCGAACAAGAATGGAAAACATGGAAAAGACATTCGTCATCTATAATTTCATCGTGCAGCCCCGCCCAACGGGTGGGGATTGCTATAATTAACGGTGTCGATCCCAGAAGGCCATCCTCCCAGGCAACACCTGCCCCCTTGATTTAAAGGGGCAGGGCTGGGTTTATTGCCCAGTGCCTGAGGCACCCCCTTGAGGGGGAATGCCGACGGGATCGACGCAATTTTTCACCCGCCACCCATGAGCTTCGGTTTGTGGGTGGTCCCACGTTAATAGGGCCTTGTGCCTAACCCGTACAAGTGGGGTACGAGGTAAATAAAATCTATAATTTCATCGTATGGTAAATGTATCGCAGGTAAATTATTCATGGATGAATTCAGATTTTAATCAATGCTTTTAATAATTTGATAAACTGAGCTAAAAGGGTTAGGGTTATGGGGTAAAATAATGAGATGTGGAAATACCTAAAACTTTAGTTATACGTTATGTAATAGTGGAAAGGAACACAGATTTTGGGATGACGTGTGAAAGGTGCCCTGTTAGCTTCTGATTGGTCGAAAAGTGTCAACACTGACAAGATTGAAAAAGAGAGTGAAATATTTTGACAGTCTCATTGGTCTAGCGCTAGCGAAAAGGGGATAGACTCACTCGCTGTCCGGCTGATACCGTTAATCGGCCAACTATCATATTTGAAAATTCTTATTTTTTTATACTTGTTTGGTAGCATCACTTTGCTATGATTCTTTTGGTAAATATTTCTATGAGATCTTTAAACTGCATTAACTATATTCAAAAACAAAGAGCCTGTTTAACTATCAAACTGTAGTGTGCATTACTTGAAGAATAAGATGCCTAAAGGGGGATAACTCCTATCCCCCTCAGCTAATTCTGTACATGACTAAATTTAAAAAAAATCAATTATTTTTAATATTTTCCTGACATAATGATAAAATGATGGATTGATTGATTAATTTATTTCAACATTTCAATCACGTTATTTTATGCCTCGAGGTTAGGGAATCACATTCATTTTACGCTCAAAATTGAATTTTAGACGTAGTTGTTTTTTGACAGTTCATTGCTGAGATAGAAATCTGATCTCTCAGATAAGATAAAGCAAGACTTCTTCATTGTAAGTGGAAGGGGTACAAAAATTGAAAACAGCTTACTTGATGAGTGTAGATAATAGCATGTAGATTTACCGTTCCTTGGTAGGGTCAAAGATAACATCAACTGTTCAAAGAACAGAGGAAAAAAGAGAGAAAGGGATTTTTTTTTGGGGGGGGGGCACACAGTCTTATTGAATGCAAATAATTTTCAAACAACGATTTGACTCATAGATAGTACCCTAATAGATCCGAATCAGAGAACACCTTTAAGTAATAACAATGCAGGAATGCTCGCCACACCCCAGACCTTGAGAACTGGAGCCTCACAATCAGATGCAATTTAGCGTCATACTAATGTCATCGTAGGTCAAACTCCAGTTGAGGACCCTAGTATGAAGGAAGACTATAGGCATATCAATAAAAACTAGCAGGGCCTGTGTATATACCACAGTATGATAATCTAATTATTACAACGTTTGATATGATTACTTAATAGCTATTGCTAAATAGTTCAATATGTAAAAAGTATAATAATCTTGATTTAACTCTCTCTCACACATTCTTAAACAGATTAGCATTATCGCTACCGCGCACTCACACCCTCTCTGTCTTTCCCCTATTCTTTTTCTTTATATTTTCTATGTAGCATATCCTTTTTCTTCACTTTCGTTCTTTATGATAAACATGGAATGGTTCATTGTTTACCTGAGGTGACGACACTCATAAAAAATAAGAATTCGGTGGATAAGCAACACCAGATAATAAAATTTTACATTTTTGCATTTCATCTTGGACGATTTAGACGGTCTCAATTTTAACCAGAAAGTGTTGCAAATGATAACGGTTGTACTTTCAAGGAACACGAGTATTGATATATAGATAATCTAATTTACTAGAATTCGAGCTTCGTCGCCATGTCAGCGGGGATTAGAATATGCTGACTGTATCCCCGTCAAATAGGGTGTCGTGAGTATGAAACTAACCTGTATTTGACGGGGAAGCTACACTTCTGGAGATCTGGGGAGTGCGGAGTACTCCTTCATTACTCCCAGGTCCACTTTGAACACCGGAGTGGTAGTACCTGTTATGGTCACATGTATTCGATAGGCCCTTATGCAAAAAGACTCTAAAGAAACAATCATACAAAAATATAAACATTAACGTACAATTAACCCTGGATGTATATACGCCTTTATGTACAGTATGTGTACAAAATGTACAGTATGCATATCTAAAAAAACCTAGAGATGATGAGTAATAACGGATTTCAAATCTGAATTCAGCACCCCCAAATTAGGTTAAAACAGCTATTTTTGTGCTTGCCTCAATTTCTTTGTAGACCAGTGTTATTAATATCAGATAGGAATATATGTGTAATGATATGAGAGGTGTCAATTCTGAAGAAGTAGAGAGACTTAGCCAACCTCGATCAAGCGGTACTTATCTTATTATAATGGAGATTGTGAGTTTTTCTGTCTGTAACCGAAACTATATTACTATACAAATCACAATTCCCTTTGTTATTTACATCACATTCTCCATGATTTTATTTTTTATTTAAAACCCAATTATTAATAAAATTGTTTTACATCATTAAGACTGTTAACCATATCTACATACTAAGAACATGCAATTGTATTTATATATACAACAAAATAGTGGTTTACAGTGTGAATGTGAAGGCTAATTTGCATATTGATATTAAAAATTTGATTTTAATAAATATATGCTTAGTATTATTGATTTCTAATTGTTTGGTTTTATCTTATTGAATATGAGCAAAAATCTCAGGAATAAATCTTAAAAGAAATCCATTAACAAGAAGAAATAACTGTAATATTATTCTTTACTTTCTATCTTAACTAAATAGTTAAATTAGGAAAATTTAACAAAGACAGACGGGAGTAATGTAAAATGATGGAAGAGTTGATTTCAAAGTTGTTCTATTTTTCAATCATACCCCCTCTGTTCAAAATCTTTTTATCTGCATTCTTATTCAGTTTCATCAGCCTTTCTAATTAATATATTTTATTATATTAAAACTTAAATACTAGCACCGGAGGGTGCATATATTTGCTAGTTGGATTAATGAACCTTTGGCGATTTTGATAAGACAATGTGGCTGAATCCACATAAAAGGAGCACGTATTTTCCACCGATACTCAAGCGCACAGACTTGCCAGGGTCTTACTGAGATCATTCACCACCCGTCTCTGCTCCAAGAAGGTTTTAATTTTAAGTTTTTGCTGACAATACAACTATATTTAGTATAACTAGCAAATATATGCACCCTCCTGGGCAAGTATTTAAGTTTTAATATAATAAAATATCATATTAAATTAGAAAGGCTAATGAAACTAAATAAGAATGAAGATAAAAAGATTTGAAACAGAGGTGGGGTATAAACGAAAAATAGAACAACTGAAACTTACTCTTTCATCACTCTCGTCTTTCATTGTTTTTTTTTTTAATTTAAGTATTTAGTTATAAGAAGAAGTAAATAATAAAATGACAGTTATTTTATCTTGTTAATGGATTTCATTTAAGATTCATTGAAGAGATTTTTGCTTATATTCATTAAAATAAAACCAAACATCAATAACACTGAGCACATAAATATTAAATTCGATTTTTTAATATCAATATGCAAATTATCCTTCCCGTTCACACAGTAAACCGCTATTTTGTTGTGTATATAAATATAATTGCATGTTGTTAGTATGTAGATATGGTTAACAGTATTAATAATGTTAAACAATTTTATTGATAATTGAGGTTAAAATAAAAATAAAATCATTGAGAATGTGATGTCAAAAACTAAGGGAATTGTGATTTGAGTAGTTATATAGTTTCGGTTACAGACAGAAAAACACACAATCTCCATTATAATAAGAAGATTTGTCCACCGAAAACTTTTTTTTCACAACGTGTGTTTTCTAAACGCTTTTGGCAATTTTATATCAGCGCAAATTATAGGAATTCTGAGTTCAGAATTTCTTATGAAACAACTTCACATCAATGTAAAATATAAACGTATAACGAGGACAATTTCCTAAGATCTTGGAATAGAATAACCCTAGACGGATTGAAATGCTATTAAAATCAATCAATCAATTAAGACAATGGATAGAACAGTAGTGGTACTATTTAACCCATAGATGGGGATGAAGGGATTCCTACCTTTTCTAAGGGTATTAGTCAGAAAGTGAACATAATAGCACAGCTGGGGTTCAAACTCTCTTATTACAACCTCACAATCCAGTACTTTAACCACTATGCCACAGTACCCCCTCCTTGTAGAAGAACAGTAGTGGTACTATTTAACCTATAACTGTGGAGATAGGGATGTTCGGTAATTTTCACCTTTAGTCGACAAAATTCCTAGCAAATAAGGCAATTAGAGTAACCTCCCTTGACTTTCACTTTGAAACAAGCCGGTAGCTATTTTGAAAGTCTCCGTGCGAAATATACAAATCTTAGAAACTTTTTCGAAAACAATACAACTGCATGCTTTAACACAAAAATATCATAAAATGTGTTCTTAATAACTATTAAGTTCATTTCAGATAATTTTATGCTAGTAATTTAGCCAACTGATTTTCACTTTGAAACAAGTCGATAGCTATTTTGAAAGTCTCCGTGCGAAATATACAAATCTTAGAAACTTTTTCGAAAACAATACATGATTTTACGACATGTCAACACTTGTTGGGTTATTTTATGCCGAAGACGTTTTTTTCTTCTTTATAAAGGTTGGTTGGATTTTACGGCATATCAACACTTGTTGGGTTATTTTATGCCGAAGACGTTTTATTCTTACTTCTTTATAAAGGTTGGTTGGATTTTACGGCATGTCAACACTTGTTATGTTATTTCATGCCGAAGACGTTTTTTTCTTATTCCTTTATAAAGGTTGGTTGAATTTTACGGCATGTCAACACTTGCATGCTTTAAAACAAAAATATCATAAAATGTGTTCTTAATAACTATTAAGTTCATTTCAGATAATTTTATGCTAGTAATTTAGCCAACTGACTTTCACTTTGAAACAAGCCGGTAGCTATTTTGAAAGTCTCCGTGCGAAATATACAAATCTTAGAAACTTTTTCGAAAACAATACAACTGCTTTAACACAAAAATATCATAAAATGTGTTCTTAAAGCTCCGTTCCTCAATTTGCATTTCCCTGGCTATAACAATTGCGCTAACAATACCCTCTCAACCAATAAAAAATAAAATGAGATTTGTTACCTTTTACAACTACTGGTTTTTTTTAATTTTTAAAAATCTTTTACCGCCCTGCCGGTGGGCTGCAGAAAGATAAGACTCCCCCAATGGGGCCACCTGTTTGCCGTGGGTGGAGACCCGTGATGCTTAAGGATAGAACCCAGGTGGTTGAGCAGTCCATGACTTGCAATACTCCACTTTGGTCCTATCTTGGGCTAGACGGGCGGTCGGAGAGTCCCCCTCTGATCAATCGGCTGGTCAGGTCAAGCCCTAGCACTTATATGATTTTCCCAACCCATTGCTCTTATGGCAAGCCCCAACCCCTTTTTATCATATGGGTGCTAGAAGGCGGTGACTGCGGGTTTTCATGACCTGGGAATGACGTTAAACACTCTGATGGTGAGGTTCCAGTTTTGGAGGTTTGGGGAATGTGGAGCACCCCTTCATCACCAGTGCTCCCTGGTCCACTGTGACCCGGAGTGGTAGTACCTGTTAGGGTCCCATCTATGGGTTAAATAGAAAAACATGAGTTTATAAACAAAATTGTATTACCCATTAAGAATTGATTTATTTCAAAACTTTATCGGCATTAAATGACTCACCGTGGTTGATATACCGTAAAACAAAACAAAACCAAAATTTATCTTTTAACGTTTTTCTTTTACTTTGTATAGAAAATCTTTCAAGGAATTTTCGACGACAATATGAAATTACAGTCATTAATTTTGATTACTTAAATTCGACTTATAGACCCACTTAACTGACACGTCGATGCCTGTATATGCTACATTTATTTACAATGAAAAAGAGAAGAATAAAAAGCGAGCAGCCTCCCCCAAAGTAAAGGACATTATAAGACGGCTGTTTTAATACAGCGTTTATTTTGAATTTAAATACTAGACATGAATTTCATACTTTCTTCTCTTTCTAGCAAAATGTAATATTATCCGACATTCTTAGATGAATTCTTGAATTCTTGTCAATTACTATCCTGGCTAATGTTTTTCTATTCTTATTTATTTTTCACTTCTTATATATATATATATATATATATATATATATATATATATATATATATATATATATATATATACATGTATATATATATATATATATATATATATATGTATATATATATATGTATATATATATATATGTATATATATGTATATATGTATATATATGTATATATATATGTATATATATATATATATATATTGTGTATATATATATGTATATATATATATATATATATGTTATATGTGTATATATATATGTATATCCATATGTATATATATATATATATGTGTGTATATATATATGTGTATATATATGTATATATATAATATATTATATATATGTGTATATATATATGTATATATATGTATATATATGTATGTATATATATATATGTATATATATAACTCCCAGATCCTCATTCTAGTTAGCAACGTAGATGGAAACGGAAAACTCAAGCACGCATTCCTTTTCTCGAAAATAAGGAATGTGGTTTTAGTTGGTTGGTTTTTACGGCATGTCAACACTTGTTGGGTTATTTTATGCCGAATACATTTTCTTCTTACTTCTTTATAGTGGTTGGTTGGTTGGATTTTACGGCATGTCAACACTTGTTGGGTTATTTTATGCCGAAGACATTTTCTTCTTACTTCTTTATAGTGGTTGGTTGGTTGGATTTTACGGCATGTCAACACTTGTTGGGTTATTTTATGCCGAAGACATTTTCTTCTTACTCTTTTATAGTGGTTGGTTGGATTTTACGGCATGTCAACACTTGTTGGGTTATTTTATGCCGAAGACATTTTCTTCTTACTTCTTTATAGTGGTTGGTTGGATTTTACGTCATGTCAACACTTGTTGGGTTATTTTATGCCGAAGACATTTTCTTCTTACTTCTTTATAAAGGTTGGTTAGTTTTTACGGCATATCAACACTTGTTGGGTTATTTCATGCTGAAGCCGTTTCCTTCTTATTTCTTTATAAAGGTTGGTTGGTTGGTTGGTTTTTACGACATATCAACACTTGTTGGGTTATTTCATGCCGAAGCCGTTTTTTTCTTATGTCTTTTTAAAGGTTGGTTGGTTGGATTTTACGGCATGTCAACACTTGTTGGGTTATTTTATGCCGAAGACGTTTTGTTTTATTCATTCTTGATGGGTACGTAATTTTTTTAAACACATTTTTTTTAAAACTCCGGCTTGGAATCGACCTATGAGTAATGGTGATGAAGGGGTACTCCACATTCCCCAGAGTTCCAGAATTGTAAATTCACTGTCAGATAGAGTTTAACGTCATACTCAGGACACTTAGACCCTCAGCCACCGCATTCTAGCACATATATGATAAAAAGAGTTGGGGCTTATCATAAGGGTAATAGGGTTCGGACAATCATATAGGTTCTAGGGCTTGATCTGAGCAAGGAGGAGTCTCACTAGTAGAGTGTTGTATGTCATGGACTACCCAGCCACCAGGATTCCGTACTTAAGTATCACGGGCCGCCACTGATGACCAAATGGTGGCTCTATTGGGTGGGTCTTACCCCTCTGCAAAGGTGCAGTCAGTGTATTACTTCTTTTACTATATCTTCTTTATTATCATATTTTCTTATCTTATCTCCTTGTTTCTTTTTCTTTCCCTCTTGATACATTTTCATTTTCATTTTTATTTTTTATAGAACTACTTCTCTTGAGGAGTTTATATGTAAATATACTGGACATTTTTATTTATCTAAATGTCAAAATATGTTAGTTAAGTCATCTCATAACCTGTAAGACGCATTTCTATACACTTATAGTTGTTTATTTCAAGGAAGGTTAATTAAGTTTCAAATTAAATCCAAATGGCGCACATGTTTCCAAGCATTTTATCCATTTATCTTTTATTTATTTATTTCTATTAATGATTTTATGTTTATGTCTTTTCAATTCTTTATAAGATGGTGAATATTGTATCTCTGTTAACGTCGTAACCGTAGTTCTATAAGTATTAATTTGATGTAATCCATAGATTTGACTGTCGGAAGTTATTTAGTCTAAAGTAAAATGGCATATTGGTTTTGGCAGCGTGTGTAATCCAATAAATGAATTACATTTTTGTCTCTGCAATTCGATTTCGTGGTAAATTTTAAAAGTCGAATTAGTTGTGAAGTTTGTGAATGAGTTGTTTGATTTGAGGTGTTTTTAGCATAAGTTCTTCTTGATATTACATCGTTTCCATAATTTAGTAGATTTTACTGTGTGCTTCTTATGAATTACTTTATTATATATACTAGCAAATATATGCACCCTCCGGGTGCAAGTATTTAAGTTTTAATATAATAAAATATATTAAATTAGAAAGGCTAATGAAACTAAATGGGAAATGCAGATAAAACAAGATTTGAAACAGAGGGAGTATAATCGAAAAATAGAACAACTGAAACTTATTCTTTCATCACTCTCGTCTTTCATTGTTATTTTTTCTAATTTAAGTATTTACTTAAAAGAGGAAGCAAAGAATAAAATTACAGTTATTTTTTCTTGTTAATGGATTTTATTTAAGATTCATCGAAGAGATTTTTGCTTATATTCATTAAAATAAAACCAAACAGTTAGAAATCAATAATACTAAGCACATATTTATTAAAATCACATCTTTAGTATCAATATGCAAATTAGTTTTCCCGTTCACACTGTAAACCGCTATTTTGTTGTATATATAAATATAATTGCATGTTGTTAGTATGTAGATATGGTTAACAGTATTAATAATGTAAAACAATTTTATTAATAATTGAGCTTAAAATAAAAATAAAATCATTGAGAATGTGATATCAATAAAAAAGGGAATTATGAATTGAGTAGTAATATAGTTTCGGTTACAGACAAAAAAATACACAATCTCCATTATAATAAGACTAGCAAAAAACAACAAAAAAGCAATACGTAAAAAAGACATCAGAAAATACCACGTGTGTTATGCGTGTGGGACAAATCCTGGGCTTGAAGAGGCACATGAGAATTCACGAGAATTCACAAGAATACCATTTGGCAGGCAGAATCAATGGCCCCCATGAATGAGTAGAAAAATATCTGCCATATGGGCTTCAAGCCATCTAAATCAGCAGGTTACCCCAGAGAAGTTGGGCGAGACGGGGTAGATCTGGATGACTGAGCCATAGAAAGAAAGCTATCATCTGACTAGGGGAAGCAAACATCATATATATATATATATATTCATTTCCAATTTCCATTTTTACACACACACACACACACACACACACACACACACATATATATATATATATATATATATGTGTGTGTGTGTGTGTGTGTGTGTGTAAAAATGGAAATTGGAAATGAATCCGACAATATGAGGAAGAATGAATAAAGAAAAGAAA
>CM042140.1:35120249-35130249 GCA_023376005.1 Doryteuthis pealeii | reverse complement strand
CACAGTAACCTTATTTCTCTTTACACTTGCATTGGGATAGCCTTCAAAACCAACCATCAAATCAACATGAACACAATGTTTCAAACATCACACTCTTATATGACCGCGTGGTGTAATGGTTAAAGTCATGGGAAATGGATTCGTCGCCCCGAGTTCAAATCCTGGACGGGGTAATTGCATTTCATTTAGCGCTAATATCCTTGGGAAAGGTATGAATCCTACTCTCCCTCCAGCTATGGGTAAATAGTAGGGCAGACTGAGCTCTTTAACCTTGGTTAGGCAACCGGTCTAGGCGAAGGAAAAACTCTGAATTCAAACCTGCTGAACTCCGCTTAAGAAATTGACCTTGTGTCGCATTCTGCTCGTGCGGAGGGGTTGGTAAATATATATATGACCTTGTCTGATCATCGAGCTTCTTGCAGTCCGAACGAAATTTCTTGAAGATCTTAGTACTGTGATTAACTACTCCTTCACCTTTGGTATACGAAATCTTTTGGTTACTTCCGTAGCATTATAGCCCAGTTTGAACTCGCAAAGTATAAGTTCCCGAATCAGACTACGATGCATGTTCATATGAAATAATTCTCTTTCTCTCTATCTCTCCTTTTTTTCGATTTATTTCTCTCTCTCTCTCTCTCTCTCTCTCTCTCTCTCTCTCTCTCTCGTTAATCTTATTTCTCTCTTTTCTTTCTCTCTTATCAGATCTTTCTTTCTATCAAAAATTCTCTTTTCTTTCTTTCTTTTTTCCTTTCTGTCTTTCTTTCTTCCTACACTTAATTATTCTTATGTCTTTTTTCTTTCTCTTTTTCCTCCATTCTCCTTCTGTTTTTAGCCATTCTTCTTTCTGTCTCAGGGCACCAATTGCTACAATAGGTATTAAAACAGAATAGCGCGCAAGTAATAAAAGCATTAGATTACGTATAAAACGCATTGGATTTCAGTACATTTAGGGAAATCCACGAAAGGTTTGAGACACTAAAACATAATTTTAAAAAGAAAATGCCAAAACAATTTATAAATTTTTATAACTAAAAAAAAAAAAAAAACATTTACCTTTATTCTATATTTTCAACTTTTTTCTTTACACGAATCTGTGACTTGAATGGAGGGCATATTTTCATTACTACTACATGTCGAATTTCTTTCTTTCTTTATTTCAGTAGAAAATACAAAAATCAATACACCCTTCTACGGAAGAAGAAACTTTAAATACCAACGGTGAGAAATTCATTTTTAAAGACCGTTTTTCTAGCGTTCTATTAGTAAAAATAAATTGTAGAGTCTCTTTACTTCGGGAATTTCCGTCATCTAATGGTTTTTATACGTAAAATGTGATTCTAAGCCTTTTATCACTTGTACGCTATTCTACATTTGTACCTTACAATACTACCAAGCATAACAGGTACCTTACACGGCTCGAAATACCTAAATGTTGACACTTTCTTAGAATTTTCTTTTTCTAATTTGTGATTAGTCCTTTGCTAATGGTTAGTAAGTATATGTCTGATTTTAAAAAAAGGTCAAATTGTGGCATAAATGATTATTTCCTAATCACAAATTAAGTTATCAAATCAAAGAAATTAAAATTATTTTTTTGTCTTTTAAAGAATGGTCTTTTTCAGAAGATTATGACTTTTCGCTACAATTAAGAGAACAAAAATAATTAAGGAAAATAATCGTCTTCTTTGTCTATCTAATCTATTGAAGTTTTTTTCCAGTGATATATATATATATATATATATATATATATATATATATATATATATGTGTGTGTGTGTGTGTGTGTGTGTCACAAAAAAGTATCGAGATTTTTTGTACTTTTTGACATCTTTCTTTCCACTCAGAAAGGTTCAACTTATGATATGAAATGGTAAATACAAAATTATTGTTGAAACAAATTTATGAATCCATATATTCTCCCTCCAGCTATGGGTTAAATAGTAGGGCAGACTGGGCTCTTCAGCCTTGGGTAGGTAACCAGTGTAGGAGAGGGATAACTCTGAATTCAAAATTCCTGAGGTCGGTCGTTGATTGGGTTTGTGGCAACCCTTGATGCACCAATTCTTTCCTATCGACTGTGCCAAAAAGTGTGGATGGTCCAACACAAGCCTTCACCACTATAAACAAATCCCTGTGTGGATGTTCATTGTGTGTATGAACCCCCATGCGTCAAAAAATCGACGAGAGAGTCCATGACTATATATATATATATTCATTCCTGGCTAGAAGTAGTTGCTTAATCTACCGGACACTGAAGAGGCGTGAAACGTCGTAACCCAGTGTCTGGGGACTCTCTCTCTCTCTCTCTCTCTCTCTCTCTCTCTCTCTCAGCCTATCTGTCTCTGTCTCTCTGTCTCTGTCTCTCCTCCCCCTCTCTCTCTCGCTCTCTCTCTCTCTCTCTCTCTATATTATATATATATATATATATATATATAATGTGTGTAAAAAGAGATGTTTTGTACTTTTTGACACACCTTGTATTCTGAAAAAAATAATGTTCCATTAATTGTTCATTTCTACCTTAGTAAATACAGCTTTAACCTTGGTCCTTTTTTTGACACACCTTTTATTCTGAAAAAAAAAATTAATGAATGGAACTTTTTTTTTCAGAAAAAAAAGGTGTGTCAAAAAGTACAAAAAATCCCAATACTTTTTTGACTCACCTTATATTTATAAATATATATTCAATTTTTTCTTTGGTTTCCAGGTTTCTTTATTATATTTCTTTTTTATTTTGTGCGGAGGTGTAGGGTTAATACGTCTATACGTAGAGTAACAAATTATTTTCGTGGTGCAGGTCGTACAATATTGGGCTTGAAAAATCTGTATCTAAAAATGTAAAATAAAAAATAAATAAAGAAGAAAAGTGAGTTTAAATCTGAGTAGATTCTTTTGATACGAACAAAAAAAAGAAAAAGAAAAGAAGAATAGTTTATTGAAATAAAATAAAACAATAAGGTGATGTCTTTGAAAGAAAAGATAAAAACTGGTTTTCAAAGACAACAACCAATCCATTTTGTCGTTCATAGATGTCATATCTACTTTTTTTTAAATTCTTAGTAGGACTACATAAGTAATACCTTCAATTTGATGATATCAGAACACTGAAGTCAACTTTTTAGATAAAGAAGACAGGGCAATTATAATTTGCAAAGTAATTTTACTTTGTATTTGCAGGGGCGGGTCGCATTTTAGAAATTCTATTTCAAGAATTACCCAGAAGAAAAAAACATCAAAGACGAACGACAGTTGGGTGGATCTTACTTTAACTTTTGATGTTAATTTTGGACCTTTGTTAATGTAGAAGTTGACCGAACAGTAAAATCTCGAACTTTATTCAAAATGGACGATAAGAAAACACATTTACACGTTCTCATTCTGGGAAGATTTTCAGTGATTTTGTGATATAGCAATTTTTAGATTAGATTTAATGTCAACATGTCTAGGTTATGTTGTAACCTCACAAAGGGTAGTAAATGAGAAATAAGCTAACAGAGGTTTGAAATGAAATGGAATCTTTATAATATTAAAAAAATACAATACTCGCCAGCGGCGTGAAGAAAGTAAACCACTGCTAGTGGTATAAGACTCCTCTGTCAGCTTAATACTCCCGTATTTATGAGGATTATGACATAGGGTATATAACAGTTTGTTTGTCTGATTGTTTTAGATGAGGCTTGATAATTTGTAGTATTTGGATATTTCGGACTATTGTCCTCATCTTTATTGTTATATACATAACATTTCGGCTGATGTATTTTTGTCGAACTCGGAAACCTTCGTGATCTTGGGAACCATCTATTCGATATCGGGAACCTTTTTCAATAAAGGGTTCATTTCGAAGTTGCGTGAGGACTTCCTAATACGACAAGAATGCTCTCTAGTTTGACAAGAAGTTCCCGAGTTCATTGCGTAATGGTTAACATGATAATCTCGCAGATCCATTACTATTGAATACTGAATTTGATCCTCCCTTTGCGCCCCCATACTTGCGATCTTGAGCCAACTCCTACCCATGTTGGACGGGTTGGGTAAACACATACATTAAAATATTATTTAAAGAATGTAACTGTAAACTCGTGAGGGGTTTGAAACAATTTTTCTTTTTTCTTTGGCTAGTTCTTCCTTGCTTATTGAGTAGCTCCTTGTCAAACTAGAGAGCATTCTTGTCGTATTAGGAAGACTTCACACAACTTCGAAATGAACCCCCTATTGAAGAAGGTTTTCGATATCGAATAGATGGTTCCCATGATCAAGACGGTTTCCGAGTTCGACAAAAATACATCAGCCGAAATGTTATGTATATAACAATAAAGATGAGGACAATAGTCCGAAATATCCAATAGTAGAAATGTATTCATATAATTCATTCTCTTCTTACCCTATTAAAATGTAAGAATAAAAAGAACCTAAGAATTGAAAATATAAAATTGTTCGCGTTACAATTTCTTTTTTGTTGTTTATATTTAAAATAGTATTTTTTTAAAAGTTAATACTTTTTACAACTGAATAGTGAGTTCGATCATCACTACATGCCCGATACTTTCGTCATTGAGTCAAATTCTACCCGTGGTTGGTTAAGGAAAAGGACGTCATAACGTGGTGAAATGGTTGACAAGCTTGTATCGCTGATCCTTTACTACTGAATAGAAATATATTCATTTAATTCATTTCTCTTTTTTAACTCGCTTAAGAAGAACTGAGAAGAGTTCCATAAACCGACTGATTTTTGTTTAATTATTGAATTATATAATTTTATCAATACAAACCAAAAAGTAAATTTTGTGTTTCTTAATTAAAATATATTTAGGTGTATACGAGATTTTCAATGTTGAATGACGTCTCTTTTCGGAGTTATAAGACGACACGCACGTACCACGGTATTCCTTTACACACACACATGCACGCACGCACACACATACGCGCGCTCATCCCCTTTCCCTATCTTTTCCTTACTTTCATTATTTCTTTCTTATTATATTTTTCTTTGTATCATGCCCCTTTTATTCCCTTCCTTTGTTTTTGATAAAAATGGAATGGTCCATTATTTATGAGGTTACGACACTCATGGTAAATAAGAATTCGGAGGATAACCTATAATCAGGATGTACATTTATTTGCATTTCATGTTGGAAGATTTGGACAGTCTCATTTTCAACCAGAGGGTGTTGCAAGATAATAACGGTCGCACTTTTAAGGAAAACGAGTATAAATGTATAGATGTACAGTAGTTCAGCGTGGTGTAATGGTTAACGAGCAAGCATTTCAAATCAATCTGCAATGGGATCGATTCTCACTAGCTGCTCAATATTTCAGGCTTTTACCACAAACTAGTGAAGCTTAATTTGCAAATAAAAAAATGAAAATGTCTGTTTTATCATGATGTAATAGGAAGATAGTTTTGTATATACAAGGTGTGTCATAAACGTATAGAGTTTGAAGCTGTATTTACCAAGATAGAAATGAACAATGAATTGAACATAATTTTTTTTTCAGAATACAAAGTGTGTCATAAAAGTGCCGAATTTGAAGCTGTATTTACCAAGATAGAAATGAACAATGAATGGAACATTATTTTTTTTAGAAGACAAGGTGTATCAAAAAGTACAAAAAATCTCGATACTTTTTTGACATATCTTGTATTTGCTTTGTCTAATGCCCCATTTAGAAAACATCGACAGCACCCGTGCAAATGGATAAGACCATCCAATGATGCTTAAGTTTGGAACCCTGGTGGCTAAGCAGTCCATGACATGCAACCTTCCAAATAGGCCCTTATCTAGTCTAGACTGGTGGTTGGAGAGGCCATCTCCAATCAATCGGCTGGTCACGTCAAAGCCCTAGTACCTATATGAATGTCTGAACCCTATTGCCCTTATGGCAATCCCTAACCCATGTTATCTATATGTGCTAGAAGGCAGTGTCTGCGGGTCTTAATGTCCAGGGTATGACGTTAAACTCTATCTGATGGTGAAGTTCCAATTCCGGAGCTCTGGAGAATGTAGAGTACTCCTTTATCACCATTACTCCCAAGTTCACGGTAACCCGCAATTGTAGAATCGGTTCGGGTCCCATCTATGGGCTAAGTAAGGTAAGTAAAATCGTCGGGTGGCCTAAAGCCGGTATCAGCCAATCAGCGAGGGAGTCTATTCCCTTTTCAATAGCCCTAAACCAAGGAGATTGTTTTTGCGTCTGTAGTGGACCGCCACACATACCACCGGCTCCTTACTTTACCGCACAGATCCCTATGCTACCCATACGCTGAGTTGGCGAGGGCCGGTATCGAACTAGGAACCTTGTGGTTTCTAGCCGAACGCTCTACCGACCGAGCTAACCCTTAAAAAATTGAGTTTTGAAAAAGAAAACTTAGTAACCAGCAAGATTGAATAAAACAAAACGTCTTTGGCATGGAATAACCCAACAAGGGTTGACAGGGCTTAAAATCCAACCGACCAACATATAAATGCTATTGTTTCCTTTGCAAAAATGTGTAAAAAAAAAATTGAGAATTAATAAAACAAAATGTCTTCGGCATAAAATAACCCAGCAAGTGTTGACATGTCGTAAAATCTAGTCAGCCAACTGTTAGCAAAAGAATGAATTTAAAAAAAAAACTGTTTGTACACAGAAAAGAAATAAAATATAAATGATAATCGATAAAAATCAGTTTCAATTGTGATAAAAAGTCGGTTAAAAATTGAACAAGAGTGAAACGGTGAACGTGCTAAGCGCACCATGAAATTCTAATGGGTCACGATTTAGTGATGGAACAGTCATCTTGAACACGAAGATGAGGCATGAAAAGGTTAAATCGATCAAGGTTTATTGATTTTATAAAAAAGAAAGAATATAAATTAATATCAGATTGGTGGAGACGTTAGGAATTGTTTACCACTTGGAAAGGCAAAAAACGTGCGATTATACACAAACAAGCATATATATATATATATATATATATATATATATATATATATATATATATATATATTTAAAAATGTTTTTTTTAAGTTGGGCGTTATTACGAAGCATTAAAAATATATAAATGAATGAACTCGATATTATGGAGTATTGGATTCACTTATTTTTTATTATTTTTTGTCATAAATTTTCAGGTTCGTTAGATACCCTTTATCAAATGAATATTATTACTGTTTAACGGCTTCCTTGTCTCTGTTGTTATCGACAGTGACAGTGTCTGTGAAATATTTATAATAACGGAGAATTCCGATGTCTGCGTTCAATCCCTTCACGTGCGTTTGTAATTTTAGAATCCATTTAGTTTCTGATTGTTTTCTAGATTGCGTTGTTGGAAATGCGTGTTCAAATAAAATGCATTTGAGGTGTGTAAGGTTGTGTGATAAGGTGTTAAAATGAAGTGCTATTGTACTATGCGGGGATTTGAGATTTATAGTGGATTTGTGGTTATTTAGTCTTAGTCTAAAGGGTGTTGATGTTTCTCCCACATATCCGCTATTTCTGCATTGTGTGCAGTATATATATATATATTATCAGTATATATATATATATATATATATATATATATATATATGTGTGTGTGTGTGTGTGTGTGTGTGTGTGTGTGTGAGCGAGTGAGTGAGTGAGTGTGTGTGTGTGTGATGTGTGTATACGTGTGCCTGTGTGTGAGTGTATATACATATATGTATATATATAACTTATAATATATATATATAATATATATATATATATATATATATATATATATATATATATATAATGTTGGATCCTTTCCGTCCACTAAGGACGATGCGTAGTGTCCAAAATAAAAATAATTTTTTTTATCTACATCTGCGCAAGTGACTCTGCAGATAAAAAATGTATTTTTTATTTTGGACACTACGCCATCGTCCTTAGTGGACAGAAAGGATCCAACATATATATATTATATATATATATATATATATATATATATATGAGTAGCGTGGACATGGAGTCAACGGCGCCTGGTTATTGACAGTTTCTCGCGTTTGGGTTCTTCAGGCTAAGTCTGGTCTGAAGATTACATTGGTGAGAAAATGTCAGTAAGTAGGCGACGTTGAGTCAATGTTCACGCTACCTTAACTTAGATATAAATGGTATATCAACGATATTGAGTACTGTTTACTTATGAACATAGCACCCATATCATATACTCTCATATATATATATATATATATATATATATATATATATATATTAGTCGTTGTGGAATTCACGTGGGTTTCTCTGTTGGTATATCTGGTGAGTCTAATTTTCAATGTATATATTGTATTTGTATATATATATATATATATATATATATATATATATATATATATATATATATATATAAGTCTAAGAAATCCTCGTATAAGAGTGATCATTTCCTCGAAATATTGGATGAAATAAAATGGAACTTAGCACATGACATCTAACGCAGTTTCTCATTTATTTAACACTTTACCCATGCTTCACACTAAATCCCAAAAGTATATATTATATATAGATAACACATATATACAAATATAATAAGTCGTCGGGGCAGCCTAATGTCGGTATGAGCCATACAGTGAGGGAGTCTATCCCCTTTTCACTACCGCTAGACCAAGGAGATTATTTTAGCGTCTGAGGTGGAGCACCACACCTACCATCAGCTCTTTACTTTACCGCACAGATCCCTGTGCTACTCATACGCTGAGTTGGCGAAGGCCGGTATCGAACTAGGAACCTTGTGGTTTCTAGCCGAACGCTCTACCGACTGAGTACCAGATATATACATATGTATATAATAATAATAATAATAATAATAATAATAATAAGAAGAAGAAGAAGAAGAAGAAGAAGAAGAAGCAGAACAATAGTAGAGGAAAATAGTTAATGGTCTACCATGTTTTCAATCCAAATTATTTATCAGGGCCCTACCCTACGCTTAACTAAGTCGATGTAATTCCTTAGTTAAACTCAGATACATTTCTTTTCGGATAATAACGGTTGAACGCTACGTTATTTCTCAATTTTCGCGTATTTCTTATTCTATACGTGTATTCATTACTTAGTTCTCATTTCTCTATTGTTATTAATTTAATTCTAATTATAAATAGTAGCAAGTAAAAATAGTTAAAATGTAATTCTAATTATAATTTAGGGGTTGAATATAACTAATTTATTGTCTTTCATTATTTCTTTTTTGTATTTATCCTATTAGAAATTAATAACTATTTAAAAAAACAATTATAATTCATCTAGTTAAATTTAATTAAGTTGATTTAATTAGATAAGTTAATTTTTATCTTAAATAGTTATTGATTTTGAATTGGATAATTACAAAAAAGAACAATGAAAAGCCTAAGGGGAATTGGATACTATATATATTATATATATATATATATATATATATATATATATATATGAGAAGTAAATACACAAGTTTTGATATGGCTTTTTTAGCCGACAATTCTTGGGAGAAATATGTGCTTAATTGAAGTCGTACCTAATTTTGAAAGTTAATTAATTAACAATAAATTAATTAGGTGGGCATACCTATTCAAATATAAGGCTAAACAAATCGAGAAAAATCAATCTCTGAATGTACATTTCGGCCTATTGGGCCTCATCAACAGAGCTATAGATAGGAAGACCGCCTTGTACGTGATTCGAACCCAGACTGTCAAGTTGACAGGCGAGGACCGTAATCCCTACACCAACCGGACTCTCCTAGATTTTTCCTTTTTTTTAGACGTAGGTTATATTCCTCTTATAGTGACTTTTTCTACATGACAGTATGAGAAGTAAATACAAGCGATGTGTTTTGATATGGCTTTTTTAGCCGACAATTTTTGGGAGAATATGTGCTTAATTGAAGTCGTACCTAATTTTGAAAGTTAATTAATTAATAATTAATTAATTAGACGGGCATACCTATTCAAATGTAAGGCTAGACAAATCAAGAAAAATCAATCTCTGTATGTACATTTCGGCCTATTAGGCCTCATCAGCGTAGCTATAGATAGGAAGATCGCCTTGT
>CM042140.1:35085249-35110249 GCA_023376005.1 Doryteuthis pealeii | reverse complement strand
TAAGAGTCAAAGTAGAGTTCTGCATGTCATGAACTACTCAGCCACCAGGATTCCAACCTTAAGCATCACGGATCGCCACACACAGCTAACAGGTGGCCTCTTTAAAGGTGCAGTCGGCGTATTCTAAAACACCAGCCGTCAGGACTGGAATGTCATTGTAAAAACATTGTTGCTTTCCAGTCAATTATTTAAAAGTGTTGATATGCCATTAAACAAAATAACCGACCAACCACTTGTTAAAGTTAGAGTGAAAATAATAATAGGACTAACTAGGAGAGAAAGGTAATCCACTGGGAATTGTGCAAGGGACTAAAGTTTGGCCACGCTGATAATCTTAAATTATTTGCATTCTAAGATGAATTAGTTTCACTAGCAGGACCTGTGGATATACCACAGTATGAAAATTTAAGTATTACAATGTTTGATATGTTTACTTAAGAGCTATTGGTAAATAGTTCAATATGTAAAAAGTATAATAATCTTGATTTATCACTCTCTCACTTTTTTTGTTAATTTATTTCCTTCTTTTCATTTTTTCATTAAATTCGATTGAAAGAGATTAAAGTTATCGCTTCTGCACGCTCACCCCTCTCTCTATCTTTCACCAACTTTTTCTTTATTTTTTTCTTATATTTTTTCTGTGTAGCATTTCTTTTTTCTTCCCTTTCTTTCTTTGTAATAAAAACGAAATTGTCCATTATTTCGCTGTGTTGACGACACTCATAAGAAATAATTCGGCGGGTAAGCGACAGCTGATAATCAGGGATTTACATTTTTGCATTTCATCTTGGGATTATATGGTCGGTCTCATTTTTAACCAGAAGGTTTGGCAAGATGATAACGGTCGGAAGATTAAGGGACAAGTGATTATACGATATTGACTTGTACTTTTTGAAATCTTTTTTTAGCTTTTTTATCACAACTTTAGAAGTTGAATTCCCGTCCCTAGTATTTAAGTAGCATGTTGTTGGAGCGTATTCAACTTAAATTTCTTTGCAATTTTCAAATTGCCATATCAACATCTAAGAAAACACTGAACTATTGTTCATTGAGTCTTAAAGAATAAATCCTTTGTATTCTGACTAGAGATTTCAACATACCAATTAAATGTCAACTAATCACCATTGATTTATGTCAAAACACAGTTTTTTTTCTTTCTTTATTATTTATCTATTATTTATTACAGTATAGCAACCTGACCAAAAAATTATCTCTCCTAAAAATTGTATTATTTGGATTTTTCGGACTATTGTCCTCAACTGTTATATAAACAACTTTTCGACCTATATGTTCTGCTTGTCGCTGTCATCCTCTTCTGGGCTGATTCTTCCTTTGCTGGGCTGGGTCGTCCGCTCATTTCTTTGTTGGAATAATTAAGCAAGACTTAATATTTCTCTTATTCCTTATTCAAACAGTTTTCTAACCACGCAGAGAGAAGTCGGCATCTTAGGAGCGAAGGACCTCTACGTCTACTCCTTCTGACTAACGGACAACATTTGCTAACTAGATCCAATTTCCGTTCTCATGCTTTCTATTTGGCGGAAGTCGGTGTTCAAGTAAAGATCATTACCTATAACGGCAAACGGTAACTTTCCATTTACCGTTCCGTTTTTTGAACTGTAACTACACTTACATACATAATTCGTAGGCTACCCACGAATTATGTAACAAGTTAATCCAAAATTGACTATGATCTCTTTACGTTAGGCTAAGTAATTGGATTTGGAGCCAAAAATAAAATAAATGAATAAAAAATAAGATATTAGATAAATAAATCATCATCATCATCATGTCATGCTAGTAGTACGGGTATCCATGGCAATCTCACGCCAACCGTTCCTATCATTAATTGCTCTCGGGACGTCCTCTGTGCAGCAAAGAGTATCCGCGCAGAACTGCTCATTTTAGATCGTTGCTGGACGGCCCACACTGGCGTGCCCATGTGCTGGTTTTCATTGGAGAACGGCACTTATGAATTCATCTTTGTATCTCCTCAGTGTCCAGCATGTCTTGTTCGTCTTATTCGGATGTTTTGTGTGAAAGGAGGGAAGTGGCCGTACAGCTTGTATGGGGTGTTGTTTCCACGATTTATTTAAGATCGTACGCAGCATTCTTGTTCAGTTCCCATCTAGCTTATTCTCTATGCGATTCGTTTCGACCCAAGTGGTGCAGCCGTACAGTAGCACTGATATAACTACGGCTTAGAAGAATAGCTCAGTCGGTAGAGCGTTCGGCTAGAAACAACAAGGTTCCTAGTTCGATACCGGTCCTCGCCAACTCAGCGTATGAGTAGCACAGGGATCTGTGCGGTAAAGTAAGGAGCTGATGGTAGGTGTGGCGCTCCACCTCAGACGCAAAAACAATCTCCTTGGTCTAGCGCTATTTAAAATAGGATAGACTCACTCGCTGACTGGCTGATATCGACTTTAGGCCGCCCCGACGACTTTACTTATATATATATATATATATATATTATATATGCTCCCCATCCCCTAGGGTTGAGCACTCTGGGGGTGATCTTGCTGACGGCCGCCAACTCAAGCGTAAACGCAACGCTCTTCTAAGGAATGGAGCACTTTGTGACGGCCTTTACACGCAAAGCGATGTGTGTATTAAAACAGCCTAATGGTTACGGTGCCGGACTGACACCCAACCGATCGGATTTAAATTCCGGCTGTAGGTAGCTTACAAAATGTCTAGCCACACTGAGGAGACTTGATAAGTCGAAACACGTGTCTGTGATGACCCTATATATATATATATATATATATATATATATATATATATATATATATATATATTATATCTATACATATATATATATATTATAATTAATAGATTGTTGTTTGGAATTTCTGTAAAATGGCCAAATTGTCTTTGTTCTTTCAAGTATCTTACTTGTAATTAGGGTGCATGTATTTTTTACTGCTATCCTCACTAAAACAACACAAAGAACGGATAAACCCTCAGTTTGATTAAAATAAAAAAGGGATTCCTGGACTTTTCTAAACCAAAAGATTCTAGGGTTTTAAGTATTATTTCGTGGCCCGCTTTAATGTGTTCTTCCTTGGAAAAAATACCTGGTGACATCTGTGACAGAAGCACAGATAATAATCAAACATTGGTTTGGAATTGTCACAATTTACTGCCTATGAAAACTATGTCAAATATAAAATATAGAAATAAACGTAGGACTCAGATGACAGATCTGAGTGTCATGTTCAGCATTATGAAAGACTCGGTCAACATCCTGCGAATGTTGGCTATTCTAATTTCAGGTTCACAAAGACCAAAACAACATTGCATCAGGGAGACATCAAAGAAAGAATGGTTTAAAGAAAACAACAATAATGTTCTCTGTTGCTATTTTTAAAGTAATCCAACAAAAAGGAGCTTATTGGAAAAGAATGATAGAAAATTGGTTATTGGTTAGTTGGTTGGATTTTACGACACGTCAACCAATGTTGGGTTATTTTATGCCGAATACGTTTTATTTTATTCATCCTTGATGGGTACTCAATTAAAAAAAACTCAATTGTTTTTTAAACATATTTTTTCAAACTCCTTTTTTCTATTTAACCTATAGATTCGACCCTAACAGGTACTACCACTCCGGTAAGAGTGGCCCTGAAAGTAATGGCGATGAAGCGGTACTCCACATTCTCCAGAACTCCTGAATTTGAAATTTACCATCACATAGAGTTTAACGTCATGAGTGTAATAATAATAATATAATAATAATAATAATAATAATAATAATAATAATAGAATCTGTTCTTGAGAACGAAACGCATAAAATTCTCTGGGACTTTGAAATAAAAACGGATCACCTTATCCCAGCAAGAAGACCAGACCTAATGTTGATAAACAAAAAAGAAAGAACTTGTCAACTGGTGGATTTTTCAGTGCCAGCAGATCACAGGGTAAAGCTGAAGGAAAATGAGAAAATGGACAAATATCTGGACCTTGCCAGAGAACTGAAAAAGTTATGGAATATGAAAGTGAAAGTGATACCAATTGTAGTTGGTGCACTTGGAACAGTCCCAAAAGGATTAGAAAAGGGTTAGGAAAGTTTGGATATCAGAGGAAGGATAGAAAACATTCAGAACACTGCACTGCTGCAATCTGCCAGAATACTCAGAAGAGTCCTGGAGACATGAGGAGACTTGCTGTCACTCAGACTCCAGTGAAAGACCATCAGCTAATGCTGATCTGAAAACTCAAAAGGAGTAAATAATAATAATCATTCCAATTGTAATTGGTGCCCTTAGAACGGTCTCCAAAGGTCTGCAAAAGAATTTGGGTGAATTGGAAATCAGAGGAAGCAGTGAGAAGAGACCTGGAGACCTGAGGAGACTTGCTGTCACTCAGCCTCCAATGAAACACCGGCTACGGCGGGTGTGAAAAACTCGATAATAATAATGATAATAATAATAATAATAGTAATACCATTTTATAGCTGGAAATTCTTCGTTCCCTTGTTTATTATTTCATGATTGAAAGACGCACAAACAAAGCGAACTTTGTTTGATACGTGGTGAATCAGATTCGAATAAATTCACCTCGGCCCCTTCTAATTTGTTTGTATAAATGAATAATGGATCAGTTCAATATCCTTAAGGGTCTGTCAACATTGAAAGGACGAAACTAGTTTGATAAATAACCCACAAAAAGAAAAGGGACGATCAAAATTGATGGTCAGCAAAGATTAAAAAAAAAAAGCAAAACAGTTTTGACTTTTATAGGGCTGGGTCTGATTTGAGAGACGTACCTCGGGAATTTAGAGAGAGACGAACGAAAATGTCGAAATATGAAAGGAGTGAGAACGCAACCCGTGACACTGGCCCCGAGGACTTGCCCGTGAAATGTTCATCTGATAAGAATCAAGGGCTTAACAGAAACGTTGTCCTGTTTGACTGGGCGAAGATCTAAGTCATCTGAGGTTGCATCAACATACCAATTTTTATTTATGCTGCTGCTTTGACAAGGGCATTCTTTTCAACCTCGTGTTTTCAAATATTTCTTTGAGAAAAGTATTACTTTTTTGAAGACATTTATCCAGTTTAACCTAGTCTATTTGCCCCTTAAAAAATTAAAAAAAAAACATTAAAAAAACGTTTAAAAAAGTATCAAGAGAAAAAAAAAGTCGACGGGGCGGCCTAAAGTCGGTATCAGCCAGTCAGCGAGGGAGTCTATCCCCTTTTCAATAGCGCTAGACCAAGGAGATTGTTTTTAGCATCTGAGGTGGAGCGCCACACCTACCATCAGCTCCTTACTTTACCGCATAGATCCCTGTGCTACTCATACGCTGAGTTGGCGAGGACTGGTATCGAACTAGGAACCTTGTGGTTTCTAGCCAAACGCTCTACCGACTGAGCTAACCCGGCCCCTATAGAAAAATAAACAATCAATAAAAACCTTTATTTTCCTAAAAAAATGAGTAATATTCAAAAAGTACAGAATTAAGCTCTATTTACCAAGACAGAAATGAACAATGAATGAAACTTTAATCTTCCAAAAAAATATGAGTAATTTTCCAAAACTATAGAATGAAGCCGGATTCATCAAGATAGAAAGGAATAATGAATGAAAAAAATAATTTACTTTAAAATAAGGGGGGTGTTCGAAAAGTATCAGGAATGAAGCTGTATATACTGAGACAGAAATGAATCATGAATGATACGTTAATTCTTTTCCAAATACGAGGTGTGTTCAAAAAGTATCAAGACTCAAGCTGTATTTACCAACATAAAAATTAACAATGAATGAAACATTAATTTTCTTCAGAATACGAGGTGTGTTCAAAAAGTATTCGGAATGAAGCTGTATTTACCTAGACAAATGAATCAAGAATAATACGTTAATTTTCTTTCAAATAAGAGGGGTGTTCAAAAAGTATCAAGACTCAAGCTGTATTTACCAAGATAAAAAATTAACAATGAATGAAACATTAAATTTCTTCAAATTTAAATGAATCATCAACTTTTTTTACCAATCCGTATCTGTAGAAAATGAACTTTTTTCTCTTGGAATCTTTTATCAGTCTTTCTCCCCATCTCTCTCTCTCTCTCTCTCTCTCTCTCCTCTCTCTCTCTCTCTCTCTCTATCTATCTATCTATCTATCTATCTAAAGATATATATGTATGAACAGGATGCGACACAACGTTAATTTCTGAGTTAAATACAACTGGTTCGAAATCAGAGGCTCCTTTCTCCTAGACTGGTTACTCTATCTAGGCATAAAAAAAGCAATATGTTCTACTATTTACTCATAACTTTTTTGAGGAGAATATATGGATTCAAGCCTTTATGAAGGCCATATATATATATATATATATATATATATATATATATAGAGAGAGAGAGAGAGAGAGAGAGAGAGAGAGAGAGAGAGAGAGAGAGAGAGAGAGAGTTGAAATAGGTTTTGTACGACAATAACTTACTCTAAGAGCTGATCCAAAATGATAGTTGTTCCAATCGTTTATAGAACACTGGAAATGACCCTGGAAAGCTTAGGAATCTGCTAAACCAAGGAAGAATCTAGACCTACGAGTGAACGGTCTGTGGGAGGAAAAATAGAATATTGAGGAGAGTGCTGGAATACTGAGGAGACTTGCTGTCACTTAAGTCTCTTTTGTTGGTTGGTTGGGTTTTACGGCATGTCAACCCATTGGGTCATTTTATGCCGAAGTTGTTTTTGTTTTATTCATTCTTGATAGTTATTCAATATTTTTAACCCAGTTTTTTTAACACATTATTAAACTTTCTTTTTTTCTATTTAATGCATAGATGATGCCCTAACCGGTACTATAACTGCAGGTCAGAGTGGACCTGGGAATAATGGCAATTAAGGGGTATTCCACACTCTCCAGACTCCCAAAATAGGAACTTTTCCATCAGATACAGTTTAACGTCATTCACAGGGCATTAAGACCCTCAGTCATCACCTACTAGCACATACATGATAAAAAAGGTTGAACTTGCCAGAAAAGCAATGGAGTTGGGACAATCATACAGGTTCTATGGCTTAACGTGATCAGCCGATTGATCGGAGGGGACTTCTCTGACCTCCCTCCCTACGTCTCGCCTAAGTAAGGACCAAAGTGGTGTGCTGCATGTCATGTACAGTTCAGCTACCAGGATTCCGTCCTTAAGCATCATGCATCGCCATCCACGGTTAACAGGAGGCCCCATTGGGGGAATTTTCAGTGGAAACCCTCAGTTATAACTCGTGTGAAAAATCGATCGAAATAATAATATGATATGTTTCTCGCTTTTTCAAAGATAACATGAAATATTTACTAACATAAGTTTTTGATGGCCATTCAGTTCGAATCCAAGTTAATGATTTCAAACGTCTTTTGAGACATGCACCAAGAATCTTTATTTGCGATAAACAGGGAAAATGCCAAATTTAATTAACTCTTTCGATCTGTTGATTGGCAATTTATTATCAATTGCTTTCAAGATGTGTAAATAATTAGATTATTCGTGTGTGTGTGTGTGTGTGGGGGGGGGGGGTCCTGATAAATTTCAGAGCAGCTGGAAAACATATTTTACATTCAAGGACTTATCGATATGAAACAGACGTTTGCTTATATTTGTACAAATAAACAAATAAATACACACAGACGCATATATATATATATATATATATATATATATATATATATATATATATATATATATATATATATATATATATATATAAGAGAAAGTTATACCACCCAGTACATCCAATATTTTAAAACCTTCATATCACATATTCCCGGACTACATAAAAATATATCTCGAAACTTCAACACAATATTTAAAACATTCCGAGGATGAAATCTTCGAAAAAGCCAGAATACTTGGACGTAACATACGATTGAAAAATTGCATGTCCCATAGAACCGCTGAGAAAATCAAATCAGAAATTAACAATATTAACAACATGCACATTTCTAAGCTCAAGCTTAAATTAAAAACTTTATGTAATAACAGCAGCTGGAAAGAATTAGGCAGAAATGATCTTGTTGGATAATTAAATTCATCCCATTTTCGGAACACTTGTTTTTTCAAATTTTCTTTATATATATATATATATATATATATATATATATATATATATATATATACTAGCAAATATATGCACCCTCCGGGTGCAAGTATTTAAGTTTTAATGTAATAAAATATTGTATTAAATTAGAACGGCTAATGAAACTAAATAAGAACTCAGATAAAAAGATTTGAAACAGAGGAGTATAATAAAAAATGGAACAACTGAAACTTACTCTTCCATCACTCTCGTCTTTCATTGTTATTTTTTCTAATTTAAGTATTTAGTTAAAAGAGGAAGTAAAGAATATAATTACAGTTATTTGTTCTTGTTAATGGATTTCTTTTAAGATTCATTGAAGAGATGTTTGCTTATATTCATTAAAATAAAACCAAACAGTTAGAAATCAATAATACTAAGCACATATTTATTAAATTCGATTTTTTAATATTAATATGCAAATTAGCCTTCCCGTTCAAACTGTAAACTGCTATTTTGTTGTATATATAAATATAATTGCATGTTTTCAGTATGTAGACATAGTATTAATAAAGTAAGACAATTTTATTAATAATTGAGGTTTAGATAAAAATAAAATCATGGAGAATGTGATGTCAATAACTAAGAGAATTGTGACTTGAGTAGAAATATAGTTTCGGTTACAGACAGAAAAACACACAATCTCCATTATAATGAGATATATATATATATATATATAATGTTTAAAGTATACAATTGACTGGTAAGGTGATGATGGTTTTATTTGGGATCATCTATATTCTCTGTATATCAACAATGCATAAGTATGCTGATGCACACCTAGATTTATACAAGGATTTTTCAAAATCCCTAAGAGAGCTCTATGTAAGATAGTAAATAAATAAATTATATGAATGATATATAATATTAATTATATTACATATATATATATTCCATTTTTATATACTTCCATATATATATATATATATATATATATATATATATATATATTATTTGAGGAAAAATTAATAATCTACCATGGTTTCAATCAAATTGATTATTTACTGATGCCACTGAAACGGAAATTGGATACTATATATCTATATCTATCTATCTATCTATCTATATACATATATATATATTTATATATTATATATATATATATATATATATATATATATATATGCATGTATATATAGATATATATATATATATATATGCATGTATATATATATATGCGTGTGTGTGTGTGTGTGCGTAATGGCTGTCTGACGAAACTGTACTCATTTATTGAGTTACCAGTCGAAATAAATTTATAATAGCCAAATGATCGTTTGTTAAGTTTTTCCTTCTTATTGAAAGTTATATATATATATATATATATATATATATATATATATACACTTAAAAATTGTTTCCCAGGTTAGGTCATTACTATGCTCGGATACACAGGGTACACCTGAGGAAGACCGGGGATACAGCGAACGAAACGTTGTGTTTATACATACCACAATAAAGATGTGGGCCACAGATTATTCTCATCAAGCGTCATCTAAAAAAATACAAACAAATAAGTTCAGTTTATTCTGGCACAAGGTCTCATTTTCGTGGTACACAGTGAGGTTAGAACTGAATATAGTAGGTCTTCGTGGCGGCATAAAGGTGGTATCAGCCACACAGCGAGGAAGTCTATTCCCTTTTCACTAGCGCTAGACAAACGAGATCTACTGTATGGTGAACTAGTGGAGGGCACCCGACCGGCAGGGAGACCACGCATACGCTTCAAAGATGTCTGCAAGAGAAACCTGAAGACATGCCGCATCGACATAGACACGTGGGAGGCTTGTGCAGAAGACCGTGCAACCTGGCGCCTCCTCGTCAAGCAAGGAACAAAAAGAAGTGAAGAAGAGAGGAAAAAAGCTGCCACAAAAAAGAGAGCTAAAAGAAAGGAGAAACCGTAGCAACCCCAACACCTACAGGAAGCATCACCTGCCATTGTACCAGAGACTGCCATTCGAGGATCGGTCTGTTCAGCTACTCACGTAGCTGTAAGTGAGAGAGAGAGAGAGAGAGAGAGAGAGAGAGAGAGAGAGAGAGAGAGAGAGAGAGAGAAAACTACGCCATCGTCTAAAATAGACGGAAGGTTGCCAACAGACAAAACGAGATTGTTTTGGCGTCAGAGGTAGAGCGCTACACCTACCATCAGCTCCTCACTTTACCACACAGATCCCCGTGTTTCTAATACGCTATGTTGGCGAGTGCCGGTATCGAACCCGGTACCTTATGGTTTCTAGTCGGGCGCTCTACCGACTGAGTACAGTATTCTAGGCTGTTTTTTGTAACTTAGCGTTAAGACAAAGCTTCTTTTTTTGTTGTTACGTGGTTCTTGCATATGCTCTTTATTTTCAGAATCGTAACAGCTGTCCCTGTTCATTATCTGTGAGTACCGTTGTCTGTTTATCACTTTAATGGTAAAACGCTTCCTTTTCCAATTCCTCGAAACTAACGCCTTCTTTTCTCCTGACCGGAACTTTTATTTCCTTCATATTTTTTTATACTCTATGTCCCAATCATCGCTGAGTAATATTTTCTTTCCTACAAGGCCTTTATAGATTTCTTCTTTGATGTTTTTTTCCAGTGCACATTTCATTAGAACTGACGTTCAATATGGTTGAAAGTTTCCTGAAACTCAATAACATCAAGATAGAAATCGTTGTTTGTGGCCTTAGCAAATCGGACCAGACATTATTTTAGGTAAAAGGGCCAAACCTATTCGTACAGAACAAAGTCAGAACAATAGACAAATAAAAAAACAAAAACAGTAATATGAAATAAGAAGGGGAAAACAGCTTATATATGCTTGGATTATCAATTTAGCAGTGCGAACATTCGAATAGTATTTTTTTTTAATCGAGACTGAAACTGTGTTTACCAAGACAGAAATAAACAATGAATAAAACGGATATTTTCTTCAAAATACTAGGTGTGTCCCAAAAATACCGATATTGAAGCTGTATTTACCAACACAGAAATAAACAATGAATGAAACGGATATTTTCTTCAAAATACTAGGTGTGTCCAAAAATACCGATATTGAAGCTGTGTTTACCAAGACAGAAATAAACAATGAATGAAACGGATATTTTTCTTCAAAATACTAGGTGTGTCCCAAAAATACCGATATTGAAGCTGTGTTTACCAACACAGAAATAAACAATGAATGAAACGGATATTTTCTTCAAAATACTAGGTGTGTCCCAAAAATACCGATATTGAAGCTGTGTTTACCAACACAGAAATAAACAATGAATGAAACGGATATTTTCTTCAAAATACTAGGTGTGTCCCAAAAATACCGATATTGAAGCTGTGTTTACCAACACAGAAATAAACAATGAATGAAACGGATATTTTCTTCAAATATGATGGCTGTTAAAAATGTATCGAGAATGAAGCTGTGTTTACCAACACAGAAATTAACATTGAACTAAACATTAATTTTCTTCAAAATACAAGTTGTGTCCTAAAATATCGAGATTGAAGCTGCATTTACCAAGACAGAAATAAAGAATGAATGGAACGTTAATTTTCCTTAAAATACAAGGTGTGTCCAAAGAATATCGAGACTGAAGCTGTATTTGCCAAAAGAGAAATGAAAAATGAATGGAACGTTAATTTTCATCAATTAAAAGATGTTTTCAAAAAGTATCACGTCTGAAGCTGTATTTACAAAGACAAAAAATATCAATGAACGAAACGTTAATTTTCTTCAAAATGCAAACTATGTCCAAAAAGTATCGAGATTGAAGCTGTATTCATCAAAATAGAATTAACTATAAATGAAATATTAATGGAAGCGCTTCTGGTGTAGGAAATGGACACAGCGATCAGAGTTCAATTCCTAGACGAGACTTTTTGCATTTCACATACTTTCCAGCTGAGACAGAGTTCCCAATTCACAGCACCACCTCCCCTAAGATAAACTGGTTAGAATAATTGACGGACCCATTTTTTCGCTTCTTTTTATCAAGCCGTGTGGCTTGTTGAGTTATCATCGATGAGTTAGCTTGTTCTCTGCAGATTTGTTATAGTCCTGCCTATCAAATCATCCACGATAATCTGGGCTTCCATAAAATAAAAATTTGGATAATTTTTAAAATCTCCATTGTAGATTATTATTATTTTAAAATCTGATGCAAATACATATGCATAAGTCGTTGTGTTGGCCTAATGTCGGTATCAGCCAGACTGCAAGGGAGTCTATCCCCTTTTCACTAGCACTAGACCAAGAAGATTGTTTTGGTATTTGAGGTTGGGCACCACACCTACCATCAGCTCCTCTCTTTGGAAAAGGTATGCATCAAGGCCAAGTAATTAACAATGAAGGAAACGTTAATTTTCTTCAAAATGCTAGGCATGTGCAAAAAATAATAAAGCTGAAGCTGGATTTTACAAGGACAAATAAAAATGGAACTTCACCATTAGATGTACTTTACAGTGCTGCTATATGGCTGCACCACCTGGACCCTAACGAAGCGTCTTGGGAATAATCTAGATGGGAGCTGCACAAGAATGCTGTGTACAGTCTTGAACAAGTTGTGGAAACAGCACCCCACAAGGAAGCAGCTGTACGGTCACTTGCCCATCCATCTCACAAACTATCCGAGTGAGACGGACAAGGCATGCAGGACGCTGCTGGAGAAGCAAGGACGAGGTCATAAGAGACGTTCTCCTGTGGAAGCCAACACATGGACAGGCAAGTGTGGGGTGCCCAGCTAGGACCTATATTGACCAGCTATGCGAAGATGCTGGTTGCTCCGCAGAGGACCTCCCAGGTGTAATGAATGATAGGGAAGGTTGGCGAGAGATTGTTATGGATATCCGTGCTGATTGCGCGACATGATGATGATGATGAACGTTTTAACCAGGATACGCAAATTCCCCAAACCTCCAGAACTGGAACCTCACCATCAGATAGAGTTTAGCGTCATTCCCAGGACATGAAGACCCTCAACCATTGCCTTCTCGCACATATATGATAAAAAGGGTGGGGGTGGGGGGTTTGCCATCATATTGGTGTTTTGATCGGAGGGGGCCTATAATATATATATATATATATATATATATATATATAAATGAATTGATATTCGCCACATATTCTTTTACAGGAGTGTTGTCTTAACGATGAGTTGCTAACAAGCTGCTTTGAAACCAATGGTAACAATCGACACGCAAATTCTTGGAAACGTAGCCTTATGTTTTCCTTCCGAAAAATAAGTTTGTTTTTTAGCTGATATATTTTTTATTTGTAATTTTGACGTAGGTGAAGATCGTTAAAAACATTAATGAATATTCGATGAATGGAAATGTTATTTTTTTTCCCTGGCATTCAGCGAAGCGATCAATACTAACGCAAAAGCCAAGACAACCATCGGTTTTGACGCGACGAGACATTCTAATTATGATATATCTCGTATGTTTATTTTCTGAATAACTTATTCATCAGTGAACAACAAAAAAATAAAAGTTGGTTTTACTTGATTCGTGTAGATAAGCTAAAACACGGTCTTCGGTATTGGGGTCATTTTTATTTGCATGTTTGTTTTTCCTTCGACGACATTAACAAATTTTATATTGATTCGTACGGTCTCGTTTTTTTTGTTGAATTGATTTCATCTTATTATAAGTGAGATTCGGAATCTGTCTGTCTGTAACCAAAACTACGTCACTGCTTACGTTTTACCTTCGACGACATTAACAAATTTTATATTGATTCGTACGGGCCAATGTCTCGTTTTTTTTTTTGAATTGATTACATCTTATTATAAGTGAGATTCGGGATCTGTCTGTCTGTAACCAAAACTACGTCACAGCTTATGTTTTTCCTTCGACGACATTAACAAATTTTATATTGATTCGTACGGGCCAATGTCTCGTTTTTTTTGTTGAATTGATTACATCTTATTATAAGTGATATTCGGAATCTGTCTGTCTGTAACCAAAACTACGTCACTACTTAAGTTTTACCTTCGACGACATTAACAAATTTTATATTGATTCGTACGGGCCAATGTCTCGTTTTTTTTGTTGAATTGATTACATCTTATTATAAGTGAGATTCGGTATATGTCTGTAACCAAAACTACGTCACTGCTTACGTTTTTCCTTCGACGACATTAATACATTTTATATTGATTCGTACGGGCCAAGGTCTCGTTTTTTTTTTGTTGAATTGATTACATCTTATTATAAGTGAGATTCGGAATCTGTCTGTCTGTAACCAAAACTCCGTCACTGCTTACGTTTTTCCTTCAACGACATTAACAAATTTTTTATTGATTCGTACGGTCTCGTTTTTTTGTTGAATTGATTTCATCTTATTATAAGTGAGATTCGGAATCTGTCTGTCTGTAACCAAAACTACGTCACAGCTTACGTTTTTCCTTCGACGACATTAACATATTTTATATTGATTCGTACGGGCCAATGTCTCATTTTTTTGTTGAATTGATTACATCTTACTATAAGTGAGATTCGGGATCTGTCTGTCTGTAACAAAAACTACGTCACAGCTTACGTTTTTCCTTCAACGACATTAACAAATGTTATATTGATTCGTACGGGCCAAAGTCTCGTTTTTTTGTTGAATTGATTACATCTTATTATAAGTGAGATTCGGAATCTGTCTGTCTGTAACAAAAACTACGTCACTGCTTACGTCACAATACCCTCAGAAATTGCGTAATGTTTTTTCAATGGGTATTTAATTTATAGTCAAAATCATTGATATATAGAATAAATCTGATTTATTAATGATGTCTCTATGAAAACCTGAGTTAGGTTTGCCTCAAAACAGACCGTGTTATTTGGGTATTTACCGCGTATCACACGTATACGGGTGTAACACAAGGACATTTTAATGTAGGCCCACCCACGAACCGAGAACACCGATGGTAGGTGCAAAAAATGCGTTGATCCCGTTCGCATTGCCCCTCAAGGGGGGTGCCTCAGGCAGTGGGCAATAAACCCAGCCTTGCTCCATTAAATCAAGGGGTAGGTATTGCCTGGGAGGATAGCCCTCTGAGATCAACACTGTTTATTTTAAACTAATAGTCCAGTGGCCGAAATCACCGGATCCCGGCCCCGAAGCCCATGTTATTATAATATTTACTTCGAATTCCACGCATGCGAGTACGTATTTACCACAAGTTCTTTTGATGAGGGCCCACCCACGAGCTGAAGCTCATGGTATTGCGGGTGCAAAATGCGTCAATCCCGTCGGCATTCCCCCTCAAGTGAGGCGCCTCAGGCACTTGGCAACAAACCTAGCCTTGCTCCTTTAAATCAGACAGGTGTTGCCTGGGGGATAGCCCCTGGGATCAACGCTGTTAATATAACACTAATAGTCCAGTGGCTGAAGCCGCCGCACCCCGCCCTGGACGCCGGGTTATTAATGGGTTTCAAATCCTACAATGTGTCTTTTCCATTACTAAGAAATAAAGGTTTACATAATATATAGTGTAGTTAATTTGCATACTGGTTTTAACAAAACCGGGTTTAATACGTTGGGGAATAAAACAATAATATCAGAGATCAGTAAATCATCCAGAAAAAAGTAAAATTGTCACCCACCCCTATCAATGTTTCTGAAATTTTCCCCAGATGTGGACTATGTTGATGTTAGACAATCCCCAAAATGTGAGCTTCAAATTCCAAAAATTGGCGGTGTTATGTCGATTTTAGCTCAAATTTGGTGGGGTTGACGAAAGATGGCGACATTTTGTAATCTATTTTTGTCTGTAAAATAAGTTCTAGAGTTTCCATACTACTAAAAATTAGATTATAAAAGCATTTTAACTGTTGTTGTAGATTCGGTTCTGAGCAAAAATCAAACTATCTTTTTGGTACTAAAAATCTTCGGCATAAAATAATTCAACAAGGGTTGACATGCCTTTAAATCTAACCAACCAACCAATCTTCGGCTCTAAATGGGATTGTTTTTTTGGATTGTCATAACAATGCCATTAATATTCAGTAATAAAAACATAAGTTTTACATTTTCACACAAAGAATCAAGTGCAGTTGGATAACCAAGAACATTAATAATATTTTACACACAATATTATTCAACGTCTGTAAAAGAAACGTGTACAAAAACCAGTCTTCAAAAAGATATTTGGTTATCCATTACGTGTTTATTGACCCTCCCAAAAAATACCGAAATTGATTGATGGTTGTAGGTTTCTTGGGAAACATTGTTTCAGGAACAATAGACAACCATTGAATTCAATATAAAAAAAGAAAAAAAAACTTTCTCTCCAAAAAGGGTCAAATAACTTTATATCTGAGTTAAGATTATTCGATTGATTTTAACGGCACGTTAAACCGTCTAGGGCTAGTTTATGTCTACATTTTTAGTTTCAGATTCAATAAAAGTGCAAATACTCGTATGTTGGCTTGTTTACAAATAATCGGAAGCGGAAGCTTGCGGTGACAAGCAAAAGTGACCTTTTTCTTACTGGGGTGATTTGGGGACTTATTGCAGACTTGATCCATCATTTTTGATAATATATTTTTGATAGAATATATTTAATAAAATAACTTTAATAAAAGGATTCTAATTCTCTCTAACCGTTCCCATCGGTCATCGCCTCTGGGAGGTCCTCCGCGCAGCATCTAGAATCCACACTGAGCTGATGTTAGTTTTCGTTGGTATGGCCATGTGTAGGTGTCCACAGCAATACATCATTTATGAGTTCGTGCTGGCTTCCCCAGAAGTGTCCAACCGCACGTAACAACCGTACAGTAGCACTGATACGGTTACAACATGGAAGATTTTCGCTCTATCTTATCAGTAAGATCAGTTTTCCATATAATCGCTAATCTGTCTATAGCAGTCCATATTTGTAATAAACTATTGTTAATAAAATATTCAAATCCTGAACGAGGCTGTTTGCATTTTACATTGCACTAATACTCTTGGGAAATGTATGAATCCAACTAATCTCCCTGCAGCTATGGGTAAATAGCAGGGCAAACTGGGCTTGTTAACCTAGGCTAGGTAACCAGTCTAGGAGAAAGAAAACTCTGTTAAACGCCGCTTAAGAAATTGACCTTCTGTCACATCCTGCTCGAGCGGAGGGGTTGTTAGATATTTTTTAAAAATTGAATAAAAATTTAATTTAAAAGTGCTAAAAATGTATTATTTATTAGGGGAATAAATAATACTTGGTTCTTTAGCTTTTGTTAGGCAACTAGCCAAGGAGAAGGAAAACTCCCTGTCCGAGATTGGGTGATCTGTTTTTAGCTCAAAATTCAGAGAAACGTTTGTCTCATTTTACCAAAACTAAGCAAATCAAATAACTTAGTAGTTGTAAATAGGATATGATACGTTAATTATTAAACTCAATAATTTCTTGCTAATGATTAGAATTAGATAGAATACTTGAAACCGTATTTATTTACTAAGTTCAGTCTAGATGTAGCACAATACTAGAAATATGATGCAATCAGTGAGAATCGAACTCTCTTGCAATGATCCACCGTAATAGCGGTGTAGCGTTATTTTCATATTCGCCTGGTTATCTGCTCGTTGAGTTCCGCTGGTTCCCGCTAGGGGCCTTTGATATTTAAGCGGCGGATTTGAACGTCTCTCTCTCTCTTTGTCTGCCGACCTACGAGACACCACTATGGGTTAGACTCTGTCTACCCCTTTCTCGTTGGGGCTTCGGCCCTTAACACTGGCCACTCACTGCTAGTAAGTCATGTATCCGTAACTATGTTTTTATGTACATGTAGGTATCTCTTTGATACCTAAATATCTTGTATTTTACCATTCCTGAATGTGTCATTATCTCTACTTTTGTATGTATGTTTATGTACACCTCTATGTATTATGTACCCTGTTAATTCTTGTGCTGTATATAAAATGTTTTGTCTATCAACCGTTGTCGGAGTTTTATCTTCAAGTATCATCACTTGGAATCCTACAGCGGGACTGGAGTTTGAACTCGCTTTCTCCAATGTCACAGTCCATCACGTTAACCACTGCGTCATGGGTATTTCTCCTGAATGGAAGTATTGGAAAGACAAAGAATTCAAGAGATGTCTCGATAATACTTAATTTTATATTCTTTCTGTTTGATATTGGACGTCCTTTGTATTTTTGATACCTAAATATCTTATATTTTACCATTCCTGAATGTGTCATTATCTCTACTTTTGTATGTATGTTTATATACACCTCTATGTATTATGTACCCTGTTAATTCTTGTGCTGTACATAAAATGTTTTAAGTCAAGAGATGTCTCGATAATACTTAATTTTATATTCTTTCTGTTTGATATTGGACGTCCTTTGTATTTTGGAAGGACTCCACACCTAGGGTGTAGATTCCCGAGCTAAACCACCCGTGTCAAATATAAAAAACCTTGCTGAACAAGATATGCAAAGATTGCGCACGGGTTCTTCACACTTCCGCCAGGTGTCGCTGCCTAAGTTGGCTTAAATAGGCTGCAGTCTAACATTAAACTAAAAAAAAAAAAAGAAACATACAAAAGCACTAGAAATTACTTGTACGCTACAAATAATTTCCCATCCATCTTTTTTCTTTCTTCCATCATCCCCGAGGGGTGGGGATGGGGGCTTCCGATCATAGTTACGGCTTCTTGGCTGCTTAATGTACAAATACATATGAACTGCAAATAAACAAAAGCGTCCTTTTTGTTTGATGCTTGGAGCGTGTTTGTTGTTCACAGGATAGCGTTCTCTCCCCTTGAAGATGTGAAATCAGAATCAGCCGACAGAGGTCGCTGGTAAATGTCAAGTGGAACCCGCCGTACTATTAGATAATAGAGACAAGAGGAATGTCGACTCTCTGTTAAATGTTTGCCCTCCCAGTTGTCTTACATTGCCTTACTTTGTACCCACTTGTCTTGGTATCCTCATTTCATGAAAAACGGAAATATTAGACAAGTAATATATATATATATATATATATATATATATATATATATTTATATATATATATATATACTTGTCTAATATTTCCGTTTTTCTTTTAGTTGAGACATCTCTTGACTTCTTTGTCTTTCCAATACTTCTTTTCAGGAGAAATACCCATGACGCAGTGGTTAACGTGCTGGACTGTGACATTGGAGTAAACGAGTTCAAACTCCAAACCGTTTCTTTGGGGAGACAGTATGCTATTAATATTTGTTCCTTTTTCCCTCTGTGTATGGAATCAAAGGCCTTTAGAATATCTACGAATAGCAGCGTTGACTCTAAGTTCTTTGCCCGAACCCCTTCAATGATCCGACGAATAGTCAGGATCTGAGAGGTTGTGGATCGATTTTTGCGGAATCCATTTTGGTTTATCCTAAGGATTTTCTCTCTTTCGAGTCGAATGCGATTGAGAAGAAGGGTATTATATATTTTAGCTGCAATAGCAGCAAGAGTCATGCCTCTGTAGTTCTTAGCGATTCCAAGATCTCTTTTTGGGGAATGGGAGGATGCAGCTTTTCGTCCATTTATCTATTCTATTCTGTATATATACTGCATTGCCTATGCAGTGTGTCATTGAACTTTCTCATTTTCCATACCTCAGGGTTTATTTTGTCAAGACCTTTTCTACCTTTTAGTTTCTTTAAGACTTCGCTGAGTTCTTCTGTTGTAAAATCTCCTAGTTTGATGTGTAGTTGTCTATCTACGATCTTTTGGGTATTATTTTCTATGATTTTAGGGGGGTTCCTCAGCAGTTTCTGGAAGTGGTCTTTCTACTTCTGGAGTCTATCTTTTTGGCTGGATGCCTTTAGCTTTGATCTAGAGAATACATCCAAGAACAAATAAATAAAATAAGACAATCGCTGGAAGACAGACAGTCACGATTAGCATGGCAAACATTAAATTAGATTAGTGGTACCACTAATCTAATTTACTGTTTGCCATGCTAATCGTGACTGTCTGTCTTCCAGCGATTGTCTTATTTTATTTATTTGTTCTTGGATGTATTATATTTGTTCGTTTTTGTATGTTTTGGTTAGTTCTATCTGGGAATTCTTATGGTTGTGTACATTGGTGTTAGTTGGGTTTGTTTTGTGACGTTGGGTTGCTTTTTTGATATCATTTCTCTTTTCTCTAACTGGTTCTGTTTCTCAGGGAACAGAGTGTTTGGCTCTTAGTTTGGTTGCTATGCACTCAGCTGCTGCTTCTAGGTGGGCACTGACAAAGTTTTCGTATTCCTCGTTTGAAGTGAAACTTTCAGATGTCTCTTGGAGGATATCGAATTTATTTCTTACTGCTACAGAGTATCGATTGCATATATCGCTGTTGACAAGTGTCAACCAGTCGTATCGTACAGATTTACTGGTTTGCCTTTTATTTCTACGTAGGCATAATCGTAATTTTGCTGTGACAATTCCGTGATCGGAGGATACTCCTTCAAAAAAGGAGTATGCTTCTCAGTTTATTGCACTATTTATCCATTTTTTATTTATTAGGATATAATCCAGTTGGGATTTTCTATTATTTGGGTAGGTGTAGGTCCATAGTTTGCCTTTTCCTTTTTTTGGTATTTGGTATTTAAGCATACAAGCCTGTTCTCAAGAGAGATTTCGGCTTGGAGTTCGCCGTTTCTATTTGGGATGTTATGTATGTTCTCACATTGAATTATTTAGCAATATCTATTGTTCTCGTTTTTGCCTATCTGCGCATTCATGTCACCCCCAATGATCAGGACATTGTGTTTGGGAATCTGTCTGCATAGGGAGGATAGCTCATTGTAGAATTTTGCGATGTCCGTTTCTTCGCTGATATTAGTGGTGCCATAGCACGAGACTACTGTTGTTACATAATTATTGGATCCCTAATATTATATAAGGTAGTGTAGAAACATAATGGCGATTAGTGCAGCTGATGGCCTTGAGAGTGAGTGACGGCGCTTGACCTCACTCTCACCTTGCCTTCCGGGGATAAATCGTGAGAACTGGAAGGCATAAAAGACCCTGTCTTCCGGTTTAAGGAGAGTAAGAAGTTTCAGAGTTAGCGAGTAGGAGCCGAGCTCGTAAGATGTAAGTCTCACTGCGCAGATGTCTGGATTGAGGATTGAGAATAAAGTAACATCAAAGTAAATCGAAGTCTTGTGTTTATTACCTAAAAACTAACAATGACACAGGGCTTCTGATAAGGAGAAATCCCTAACAGAAACCAGACCCGAAGTCCCCAAGAAAGTTCAGACCTTAGAAGATTCCAGACCAAGTTAAGATGTTAGAAGAACCAAAGCCGGCCAGAAGAAAATACGACCATAAGTAAGAAGTAAGAAAGGGTATACAACACTGTCATGCAGGGATTCGCATATAATTCTTGGTTGGATTTTTTCTATGCTACACCTCCTATGGTGGCATTTGTCAAGTTTTTCTATGCAGAAGCCGACACAAACGTCCATCCATTACCTGTTTCGTGATATTTTCACTATGATCCAATCTATGCTCTTGTACGCAGCTTATGTCTATATTTCTATCGGCTGCAGACGCCGTTAACTCGGGTAGTTGGTTTATCGTTTTTAGCGTTCTGACGTCAAATGTTACTAATTTTAAAGTTTGTTTACACCTTAGTAGGTGTGCTTTATGTCTGGGTTTTGTAGTTGTCTTTTAAATATTGTGTTCAGAGCTATGACATTAGTAGTGTGTGTGTCTTGTTTGCATGATTTGGGTTTGATGCGGTTTGTGTGTGTGATGTTGTTGGGGCCAGTCCGCGGATTCTGGTGCGCGTCCACGGGTTCGAGCTCTGGCCCGTGTGTCGATATATATATATATATATATATATGTGTGTGTGTGTGTGTGTGTGTCAGCTTGGCAGTCAAGGTTTCGAGTCACACACGGAGCAGTCTCCCATGTCTATAACCTTGCTGATGAGACCTAATAGGTCGAAATGTACGTTCAGGGATTGACATTTTCTCGATTTGTTTAGCCTTACATTTGAACATATATGCCCGCCTAAATTCATTAATTATTAACTAATTAATTTTCAAACGTATGACTTCAATTAAGCACATATCCTCCAAATACAAACACACACACACACACACACACACACAACACACACACACACACATATATATTATATATATATATATATATATATATATATATTATATATATAAATATATATGTGTGTGTGTGTGTGTGTGTGTGTATACGGGCTGGGCTGGAAATCTTGCTAGAATGGAATACGGTATACTCCCGAACATATATTCTATGGAAAACTGCAATGTGGGAAACATCCAAGGCCCAAGCCCCAAAAATATTTTAGGGATGCCACCAAAAACAACATTAAAACTCTTGATGTAAATGATCTGGAGCAGGAGAGCATAGCTACGAATCGTGTGATTTGGCGGAAACTTGTTCATGGTGACTGTAAGGAGTTTGAGGTAAGGCGGCTTGAGCACTCTATCCTGAAGCGGGCTTTACGTAAGCGGCACATGACGGACGCCCTGGACACATTTCCTACATTCAAGCCAGACCATATATGTGATGTGTGTGGCAGGGCTCACCTGTCAAGGGCTGGGCTTCTCAGTCACGTACGGTTCCATACGAGAGGAAGCCGGGGGTTCACGTTTTCATATGTGCGACAGGGCGCGTAAAGCTGGATACCTGAGCCATCTGCGTGCTCACAACCGAACTGCTTGCTTGTAGAAATGACCTTCTGGTGTGAAGAAGTGACAATCACTATATATATATATATATATATATATATATATATATGGTGATAGAGATAGATAGAGAGAGAGAGAGAGAGAGACAGAGACAGAGACAGAGACAGAGAGAGAGAGAGAGAGAGTGGATGAGATGACAAAATATACGACTATTTTTAAAGAAAGGGTTCTAATCGACAATCTAATCGCCCAAAGAATCTTTTATTTGGTAAATTAAAATTTGTCTGTTGTGACATTAGGAGGTCATAAATTCTGACTCCCGAAGACGACTGAGTTTATCAGCGCAATGCTATCAACAAAAGCACAGAAAGATCCACCGTTTTAGAAAAGCCTTTGATTTCTTTTCAACCCCGTTGAAAGTATCACATCTGAAAACCCATGTGACAGTTTTGTTTTCAACCCTAAAACCGTAAAAACCGGCATTTTTCTCGAAGGAGAGAGAGAGAGAGAGAGAGAGAGAGAGAGAGAGAGAGAGAGAGAGAGAGAGAGAGAGAGAGAGAGAGGTGTCTAATCTTCGTTTTCGAAACCATAAAGTTCACTTCAACTTAATATCGTTGCGCAACTACTGTCAAAAACTGTGTGGGAGTGTGTGTATGTTTGGGGTGAGATTTTGGCGTGAAAAAGCGGTAGGTGGAGTCCCATAAAAGGGAATAACAGACACACTCAAAAACAATTGTGGAGATCATAGTAAATTGTCAAGAACCTTTTTCCTTTTATTGAGGTAGAAAAGTCGAATGTCAGCACTTCTGAAGGAATACAACAAGCAGTTCAGTTTCAGTCGTGTTAGCGTCTGCACTTTTAGATCCCACGTTCGCAGTCAGGAAACAATCACCTCGATTCGCTGCACTTTCGTCTTTTCTTACTTGCAAGTGATTGTTCGGAAACAGCTGAGAGGATATCACGAAAGAAATTTCTTTTGTTCTGTATCCTCCAATTCTGACAATGAATCAAATGCTCATTCAAGATAAGCAGCAGATGGCCATGAAGACAGAGAGAGAGAGAAAAAAAACAAAAGAACGATTCCCCCGAAGCGGCTGAAATATTTAAACTAAGATGGCGCCACATATAGTGCTATGTTAATTTGTGGCTGATATACTTATGCTAATTTTCTTTTTGATCTTATGCTAATTTGTGTTTACCCTCCCCCCATTTATGCTAATTCTTTTTGTTAATCTTATGCTAATTTGTGTTTCCACCCTTATGCTAATTAGTTTTCGTTAATGTTATGTTAATTTGTGTTTTCTATCCTTATGCTAATTAGTTTTCGTTAATGTTATGCTAATTTGTGTTTTCTACCCTTATGCTAATTTGTTTTTGTTAATCTTATGCTAATTTGTGTTTCCAGTCTTATGCTAATTAGTCTTCGTTAATGTTATGCTAATTTGTGTTTTCTACCCTTATCCTAATTTGTGTTTACCCCACTTATGCTAATTTGTTTTTCTTAATCTTATGCTAATTTTTGTTTCGACCCATATGCTAATTTGCTTATGTTAATGTTATGCTAATTTGTGTCTTCTACCCATATGCTAATTTGTGTTTACCTACCTTATGCTAATTTGTTTTTGTTAATCTTATGCTAATTTGTGTTTCCACCCTTATGCTAATTTGTTTTCGTTAATGTTATGCTAATTTATGTTTTCTACTCTTATGCTAATTTATGTTTACCTCCCTTATGCTAATTTGTGTTTTTCACCCTTATGATAATTTGTGTCTGCTAGTTTTATCCTAATTTGTTTTTGTTTTTGAAGAGAGAGAGAGAAAACAAAAGAACGATTCCCCCGAAGCGGATGAAATATTTCACTAGATGGCGACACTATGTTAATTTGTAACTGCTATACTTATGCTAATTTTCGTGTTGATCATATGCTAATTTGTGCCTGCTAATCTTATGCTAATTTGTGTTTTTCATCCTTATGCTAATTTGTGTCTGCTAGTCTTATGCTATTTTGAGTTTACCCCTACTTATGCTAATTTGTGACTGCTACTCTTATCCTAATTTGTTTTTGTTTATCTTATTCTAATTTGTATTTGCCTCCTTAAGCTAATGTGTGTCTGTTATGTTAATTTGTTCTGTCACTGTTATACTAATGTTTTTTTTATTTACTTTTATGCTAATTAGTTTTTGTTAGTCTTGTGCTAATTTGTGTCTGCCACGTTTTTGATAATTCGTTTTGAAACTTTTATCCTAATTTGCTTTTGTTTCTGTTATATTAATTTATGTTTTTATACACGATGTTAATTTTTATTTGCTACTGTTATGCTAATTTGT
>CM042140.1:35060249-35080249 GCA_023376005.1 Doryteuthis pealeii | reverse complement strand
CATATTTTATGTATTTTCGTATTATTGCATTTCAACAAGATTGCCATCTTTGTTGAAGTGAAGGGGAGTTAACGCCTAAACAAATCCGGAGCCGGAGTCCCTAAGGTGGAATAACGCTAAATTTCAGTGATACACAGCAACTCCTGCAACACTGACGTTGCCAAACTTCACTGGCTTCTTATCTTTCCTTTCGACCACAGCAGCAGTGTGGAGAGAGCGGATCTGCTGCTTGGGCGATAGCACATCCTCCATATCAATCCGAACAGGCTACGTAGTTTAAAAAAAAAATTGGATACTAGGCCATCGTCTTTTGCAGACGGAAGGTTGCCGCCGCCAACAACAACAACAACTACAACATATTAACCCTTTTCCACTCCGTTAATGCCGAATCAAGTCATTTTGACCATAAAAGGACTCAGGTTGCTTATAGTACCTGCTTTTGCTCAAGTGGTCATCCAATTAAGTATTGAACAGACTCATCGTGCGTTTTCGGTGTAATTGTTTGGTGGGCTGTTTGGATTTTACGGCGTGTCAACCTCAGTTGGATTATTTTCCATATCAATACATTTCCGGTCGTTTAATACCGAATCAAGTCATTTTAATAATCAAAGGACTCAGATTACTTACAGTACCTACAAATGTTAAAGTGGTTGTTAGAATCCATGTCGCCATTGTAAGGGTTCAGTTGTTGTTCACAGAATCCACTTGGTGATTCTAGCCAGTAAGTTTTCTCATAACAGTCTCACGTCTGTAGTGTCCCTTGTAATATACATAAGTCCGACGTCTGTGATTAGCCTCTGGTGTTAATCCAAAGATAGTACTTCCTGGCAGAATTCCAACCTGTAGTTAATTTGAGGACAGTTGTAAACGATCTTAAATGTCTTCTGTCCTCTAATATGATTGGCCAATTTCTACCGGAAATGACTGCTGTTTGTGGAAAAGTTCATAAATAGAAGAGACGATTTTGTGTAATCTTATACCAGGAGAATTCAACAGTGATCACCCAATTAAGTATTGAACAGGTCCACCATTCTTAACTTCGGTGATCAAGTGGGAATCCGTGCTTTCAACGTGACATGACCATAATAGGTGGTAAAGATGAACTGTGAGATGCCGTCATTTAAGTTTGAAAGAAACGAAAAACAATGGCATTATAAAGAAACAAAACAAAATGGCATTATATGGAAAAAATGGCATTATGTGTACTTTTCGAAAATAAAAACACTTTTTTGTTTCTTTACTTTATTTGCCTTTTATTTAACCTACAAATGTGTCAGATCATTTTGCCTGACCCTGTATATATATATATATATATATATATATATATATATATATATGCAAGCAGATAAAGTTTCGTATATTCATGAACAAAATTTTCCTCTTTCTAAACAATTCTGCCCTGTTATACATGTATATCTTTCTCCTATTTTTAGTACCTTTGTTCTTATTTGTCATGCCTTGGTGCGCCGTACCGTTTGCACTCTTTTATATTGTTCCTAGCTTTTAGCATTGACTTATTTGTAGAACTACTTGACAAATCTTTGGGGCGTATTAGTACGAATTAACAAAGTTCTTTCAGTTTCTTTGCAAGTTAATTAGTTTTCTCCAACGGTTGCGTTACTAATGCGACTAGGTTATGAAGTGTGTAAGAACTTAGATAAAAAATAAATAACATCGAAAGTAGATTTGAGGTTGAAATCCGTGCAAAGGTCGGAGGAGATCGGATGCTGTTTAAACTTAATATCTAGATTGTGTCCATTAACTCACGCAAAAAAAAAAATTCAAAAAGTTTATAACCTGATAATTTTGATCACATTTCCAGAAATCTCATGCCTATTTACTGTTGTGGGGTTTTAAGGGGTCAAATAAGAACAAAACGACGGGTAACAAATGTAGGAAAATGTATTAACAAAAGAGTAGACAATTACAGTACAGAGAAGTGGGAATTACGTCCGACAAATTGAGTTATGAGCTGACTCGCATTGGCTTACTCTCAAGCCATAATTGTCCCTGTTACTTATAGTAACCGTCGGCGCATTCCATTAGTCTATAGGGTATATCACCTATAACATTTACCCAGGAGGCACGCGGTGTAATGGTTAGGGTCGTAGGAAATGGACTCGTCAACCCGAGTTCAAATCCTAGACGGGGCTATTTGCATTTCACATAGCGCAAATACCCTTGGAAAAGGTATACATCCACCTACTCTCCCTACAGCTATAGGTAAATAGTAGGGCAGACTGGGCTCTTTAAGCTTGGTTAGGTAACCAGTGTAGGAGAAGGAAAACTGTGAAATCAAACCTATTAAACTCCGCTTAAGGAATTGACCTTGTGTCACTGCTCGTGCCGGGTAAATATGTATGCATTTACCCAACCCCTTCACAATGGCAATTTCTTTAGCGGAGTTTAACAGATTTAATTCAGAATTAAACAAGAAAGAAGAACCAACCCTTAATAGAAAGCCCTGAAGAGAAATCAGCCTGAAGAAGATGGCGGCCGAGTTGGATGAAGTAAGCAGATATTAACAAGTGAGAACCATCATCTCATTATCTATCTATCTGTCTCTGTCTGTCTGTCTGTCTGTCTCTCACTGATTATATACACCCGTGTAAATGGGTATATAACAATGATATCTGACACTTTTAGATGAACAGCAACACATTCTTGCATCTCAAAATATGGTGAAAAGTTATTTTTCTTTTAAAAATATTTAAAATAAATATGAGAAGTTGAATTATGGATGAGCCGAAGAGAAACAATAAGAATTAATTTGTCATTTCTTTTTTCAGATAGAGGATGAAAATACAGTCCTCTGAGGCTAAAAGCTTGGATGGATTCTCCTTATGAGTTAGTTGATGCTGAAATGTATGGTTAAGTTTGGTTTAAGGGACCGGGTTAGCTCAGTCGGTAGAGCGTTCGGCTAGAAACCGCAAGGTTCTTAGTTCGATACCAGCCCTCGCCAACTCAGCGTAAGAGTAGCACAGGTATCTGTGCGGTAAAGTAAGGAGCTGGTGGTAGGTGTGGCGCTCCACCTCATACGCTAAAATAATCTCCTTGAGATTGCTGGTGAAAAGGGGATAGACTCCCTCGCTGATTGGCTGGTACCGACATTCGGCCACCCCGACGACTTTACTTTTTTTACTTGTCTAGCGGCCTAACAACACCTTATGGGTTATTTAATGCCAAAACTTGATGTTTTCGTTTGGTATGATTTATTTATTTAACTGCATATCAACACCTTATGGGTTATTTAATGCCAAAATCTGGCGGTTTGGTTTGATTTATTTGTTTAACGGCGCATCAAGACCTTATGGGTTATCTAATGCCCAAATATCATGGTTTCGTTTGGTTTGGTATTATTTGTTTAACGACACATCAGCAGCTTATGTGTTCGGGAGCTGATGATAGGTGTGGCGCCCAACCACTGCAAAAACAATCTCCCTGGTCTAGTGCTAGTGTAAAAAGGATAAACTCCCTCAGTGTCCGGCTGATACCGACAATAGGCCATTCCGCCAACTTTACTTACATCTATACGTTTAAATGCACATAATTATGGGTTATTTAATGCCGAAATTTCCTGATTTGCTTTTCTTTGCTTTTGTTTGTTTTATTTGTTTAGCGGCATATAAATACTAGATGATTTACATGTATGGCGAAGGGTTCTTTTTTGAATTTTGCATATAAATCTCAAAAGTTGAATTATGAATCAGTTGAAGTGAATTAATAAGTAACTAGCAGGGCCTGTGGATATATCCCAATATAATGATTTAGTTATTACCACGTTTGATATGTTTACTTAAGAGCTATTGCCAAATAGTTCAATTGGTAAAAAGTATAATGATCTGGATTTTACTCTCTTTCTGACTCTTTTTCTTTCTTTCCTTCTTTTCATCTTTTCATTATGTTCAATTGAAACAGATTAGCGTTATCATTTCCGCGGGCTAACCCTCTCTCTCTATCTTTCCCCGACCCTCTTTCTTTATTTATTTCTTATTATATTTTCTCTGTGTGTCATGTCCTTTTTCTACCCTTTCTTTCTTTATAATACAAATGGAATGATCCATTATTTAGCTGAGTTGCCGACAGTTATGAGAAATAAGAATTCGGTGGATAGGTAATACTAGATAATCAGGATTTACATTTTTGAATTTCATCTTAGATGATTTGGACGTTATCATATTTAACCAGAAGGTGTTGCAAGATGATAAAAGTCGTACAAATAAGGAACACGATTATTAATATATAGATTCTTATTTTTATTCGGTACAAATCGATAAAAAGTTAAACAAATTCTTTTAAAAATTTCTGTGCGTATTATATATGAGAATCTATCATATAAAAAATGTCTGTGCGTATTATATATGAGAATCTATTATATAAAAAAATGTCTGTGCGTATTATATATGAGAATCTATTATATAAAACATTTTTGTGCGTATTATATATGAGAATCTATTATATAAAAAAAAATTCTGGGCGTATTATATATGAGAATCTATTATAAAAAAAATTTCTGTGCGTATATGAGAATCTATTATATAAAAAAAATTCTGTGCGTATTATATATGAGAATCTATTATATAAAAAAAATTCTGTGCCGTATTATATATGAGAATCTATTATATAAAAAAATTCTATGCGTATTATATATGAGAATCTGTTATATAAAAATTTCTGTGCGTATTATATATGAGAATCTATTATATAAAAAAAAATATTTCTGTGCGTATTATATATGAGAATGTGCGTATTATATATGAGAATCTATTATATAAAAAAACATTTCTGTGCGTATTATATATGAGAATCTATTATATAAAAAAACATTTCTGTGCGTATTATATATGAGAATCTGTTATATAAAAAAATGTATGTGCGTATTATATATGAGAATCTATTATATAAAAAAAATCTGTGCGTATTATATATGAGAAATCTATTATATAAAACATTTCTGTGCGTGTTATATATGAGAATCTATTTATTTATTCATTGGTTTGTTTTTTGTTGGTTTTTTTTTTTCTTTTTTAAAAAATATTTATTAGAACTATAGTCGTTAGCTTCCACCTAAAGTATAAGAAATATAAAAGGTCGGGTTAGCTCAGTCGGTAGAGCGTCCGGCTAGAAACCACAAGGTTCCTAGTTCGATACCGGACTTCGCCAACTCGGCGTTATGAGTAGCACGAGGATCTGTGCGGTAAAGTAAGGAGCTGATGGTAGGTGTGGCGTTCCACCTCATACGCTAAAATAATTTCCTCGGTCTAGCGCTATTGAAAAGGGGATAGACCCCCTCGCTGCCTGGCTGATACCGACGTTAGGCCGCCCCGACGACTTTACTTACTTTACTTACATTATTATAAACAAAAGGAGAAGAAATGGAAAAAAAAGAACATGCTACACAGAAAAAATATAAGAAAGAAAGCGTTTTTGTTTTGTTAGAGGATGAAAATATCGGTGGCCGTGGCTAATAAATTGAATGACAGCAATGGAGATTTAAAAGCAGCGTTGATCCCCGGCTTTGAATATCTCAGCTTGTTTCAAGATTCTAATAGGCGGGAAAGGATCAACTCCAAGTTGAACATCTGTGATCGGATCATGGCATCGATCGGTGAGCTTTGTTGTTACTAAGTTCATATCATAGACGCTTACTACTATCGTTGGCATACATCCGTCTACTAGGGACGGTGGTGTAGTGTCCCAAAAACATGGAACCACCTAGCATGAGCGGGGTGATATTCAGGATGGGCTCTCGATCAAGCAGCTGGTACTTCCTCACCACACTACCGTTGTGGTCTAAAGGAAAGGCAAAAAATGCAGTTTAGCAACGATAGTGTCACAGGAGTTGCTGCATAGCGCACGTTCAGCATCACGGCTCCTTAGGACATTTTTAAAAAATTTTTTATTCAAACCAGTATGCAAATTAACCACATCAAATATTATGTAAATTTTTATTTCTTAGTGATATATAACACACATTGCAGGATTTTAAACGCACTGATAACGCGGGCTGTTTTGAGACAAATCTAACAGATTTTCATAAAGACATCGAAGCTACGGATTTTATTTAGTGGTTTACTTCATTACAAAGAGGTATAAAGACTAGGCAGCGGGGGTTTTATACTAGACTTTTCCTGTAGTAAGTTAGACACTCACAGAGTAGGCCATTTCTGTAGCCCTGTGCCGGATTAGGTCAACCTTTTTAATACTAGCTTATAAAATGCGGACTGTATCCAAGCAGAAGGGACATATTTCCCCAACGGGTGGTCTCAGTATGAATTCTCCACCAGAAAGAACTGAGACACCACAAATTATCGTCCAATATGATTTCGGTCGTACAATTAAGGAACACGAGTATATATATATATATATATATGTTATAGATTTTGCGTCTCCGTATGCTTCTAGTGCGTATATATATTTGAGATGTATTTTTGTATCTGTATCCGTTGTTGGAAATACATATACCAGGTTTGGGTATAGGTGTGAAGCAATTAACGTACTATATTATGCTAATGTTGTTACCATAATATGTTAGTCAAGGAATAAATAGTTTTCTGATAATTATTTCTCGACTAACATATTATGGTAACAGCATTAGCATAATATAGTACGTTAATGCTTCACACCTATGCCCGAACCTGTATATGTATTTCCAACAACGGATACAGATACAAAATTACATCTCAAATATATATATTATAATATATTATATATATATATATATATATATATTATATAACGTTAGGGTATCGTGAGCATGAAGTCAACGGCGTTGGTTACTAACAGTTCCTCGCCTCTTCGATTCTCAAACCATGGGATTTGAGAATCGCGTAGGCGAGAAACTGTCAGTAACCAATCACAGTTGACGCTACCCTAGTGTAGATATGCATGCTCTATCCACGATTTACTATTTACTTATAAATATAGCACTCAATATTACACTGGCCTGTGATGTTTTTAAGGTCGAATATACAATAGGTGATTTGAAGGCAGTGTTATACGCTAAATCCGAAAATCATACTCATTTTTTATAATCGGATCAAATTTGTAAGATCCAAAGTCTTACTTGAAATGTATAGAACAGTATTATAACTGGCTTTTGAATAGGTGTTATTATTATGTAAAACTTGTTGTGAAGTATTCAAGCACATCTTAAAAATCAGACCTGACTAAACACAATGAATGGTGCTTTTGTATTCAGCATAAAATGGCAACCATATATCATTTGGTAAACCTTTGACCTTTGTAAAAAATTCTCTTAACGCAGGTCCGTGTTATCCATATATATATATATATATATATATATATATATATATATATATGTATGTATATAATTTAATATACCAAACTTGTTGGAGAATCTTCGCGTTGAGAAAAAACCCAGCAAATAGTTTGATTGTAAAAATATACTACCGAACATCAACCGGGAAGAAAAAAAATTTGTAAAAAAGAAAAGACCAAGATAATCGTACCAACAAAAAAATCTATTAGTACAATATTTTGGCCAAAAGAAAAAAACAATTTATATGCATATATATATATATATATATATATATATTATATATATATAAGATATATATATATTCATGTAAAACAAGCCAGGAGACTAAAGCTAATAAGTAAAAAGTGCTCAATACCTAAGTAGAGCAAATAATAAAGATAAATCTAATGAGTCAGACGAACCTACTAAAGGTTTCGCTTAATGCTCTTCAGGGCTAAGATCTTAAGAGTCAGATCTTAGCCCTGAAGAGCATTAAGCGAAACTTTTAGTAGGTTCGTCTGACTCATTAGATTTATCTTTATATATATATATATATATATATATATATATATATATATATGTGTGTGTGTGTGTGTGTGTGTGTGTGTGTTTACTATCAGTACTGATTTAGAAGAGTTTTGTTTTTGTTTTGTTTTACGGCATATCAACCTCAGTGGTTATTTAATGCCGATAAAGTTTTGAAATAAATCAATTCTTAATGGATAATACATTTTTTATAAATACATTTTTCTATTTAACCCATAGATGGGACCCTAACAGGTACTACCACTCCGGGCCAGAGTGGACCAGGGAGCAATGGTGATGAAGGGGTGCTCCACATTCCTCAAACCTCCAAAACTGGAACCTCACCATCAGATAGAGTTTAACGTCATTCCCAGGACATGTAGACCCGCAGCCACCGCCTTCTAGCACCCATATGATAAAGAGGGGTTGGGGCTTGCCATAAGAGCAATAGGGTTGGGGCAATCATATAGGTGCTAGGGCTTGACATGACCAGCCGATTGATCGGAGGGGGCCTCTCCGACCGCCCGTCTAGTCCAAAATAGGGCCAAAGTGGAGTATTGCAAGTCATGAACAGTTCATTCGCCTGGGCCCTATCCTTAAGCATCACGGATCGCCATCCACGGCCAACAGGTGGCCCCATTGGGGGAGGGTTACCCCTCTGCGGAGCTGCAGTCGGTGCATTCTAACGCCCCAGCCGACAGGGCGGGATTTAGAAGAGATCCTGAGCTTCAACTGTTGGAATTTTGTTCTAGTCTCCGACATGATGACTTGGGCGGGATTATAAAGCTTGTTTACTTAGCTCACCAAAAACCGATTTCGCTAGTCTCGCCATGTGAACAGCATGTTTGACGGCCGATTACCAAAGTATATATTGCATAGTGACCAGATCACTGGCCGAGATTTGCAGGAAAGCATTTTTTTTTAATTTTATTTTTTCATCACAAAGACGTTTTTAAATGCATGCAGACAGCATCAACCCAGCAGGTTAGAAAACTGCTGCCGCGAACCGAAGCAGATGGAAACAAGCTGTTAAGACTGGCAATGAGATAACGTCAGAAGTGAGAGAGAGAGAGGGGGGAGAAGAGAAGAGAGAGAGAGAGAGAGGGAAGAGAGGGGAGAGAGAAGAGAGAGGGTGGATGAGAAGAAAGAAAGAAAGAAAGAGAGGGAAAGAAGAGAGGGAGGGAGAGAGAAGATGGAGAGAGAGAAAGAGGGAGAGAGAGGGAGAGAGAGAGAGAGGGAGGGGTAGAGAGAGGGAGAGAAAGAGAGAGGGTGATGAGAGAGAAAGAAAGAAAGAAAGAGAGGAAAGAAGAAGAGGGGGAGAGAGAAAGAGGGAGAGAGAGAAAGAGGGAGGGAGAGGGAGTGGGAGAAAGAGAACCGATGGGGAGAGGGAAGAGAGCGAAACGGTAAAAGGGCGGTGGCAAAACTGGCAGTGCCATTTTCAACTGCAGAAATTGCAAAAAAACAATCGTTTGAGAAATGTTGTTTTTATTTATTGTTATGATTTTACAGTATGTCAACACTTGTTGGGTTATTTTATGCCGAAGATGCTTTGTTTTACTCATTCTTGATGGGTGCTCAATTTTTTTTTATTTAAACTCATTTTCTTTAAACTCATTTTTTCTATTTAACCCATAGATGGAACCCTAACAGGTACTACTGTAGTGGATTATCTTCCTTTTGCCGGAAGAGTTATCTTCTCGATGCGTTGCTGTTTGTTCCCACTAGGGGACCTCTGGTATTTAAGCGCGTTCATTCAAACGCTGCTTCCTCTTTTTAGCTGGATCTCCTCAAGAACTGCTATGGGATAGAATCTATCTACCCCCTTCTCGGTGGGGCTTTTGCCCCCCTTACATTACTGTAAGTCCTTTATACAGCATGGACTATCCTTTAGTTCCATGTCTGTAACATTTATATGTTAGGTATATTTGGGTATCTTGTTTATACCTAAATATTGTATATGTATTTACATGTTCTATTCTCCTGTACATTATGTATCTTATCGTTTCCATGTGCTGTTATATATATTAAATGTTTTGTCTCACAACGTGTCGGAATTGTATGTTCATTAATTAACCTTGAATCTTACACTACCACTCCGGGTCAGAGTGGACCTGGGAGTAATGGTGATGAGGAGGTATACTCTCCCCACAGCCCCAGAATTGGAATTTCACCCCTAGATGCAGTTTAACGTCATACCCAAGACAACCACCGCCCTCTAGCATATATATGATAAAGAGGATAGTTGCTAGGGAATGGGGTAAGCAACCGATTGATAGGATGGGTCCCCTCCGACCTAGCCTAAGTAAGGGTAAAAAGTGGAGTGTTGCATGTCATTGATTGTTCAGCAAGCAGGATTTCATCCTTAAGCATAACGTGTCGCCAACCACGGCCAACAAGTGGTTGGATTTTACTCCTCTGCTGAGGTGCAGTCGGTGTATTTTTCTGTTTGAGTGTTAAGCGATAATTTCAAGTCAAACAGATCTTTTTCTCTCTAAAATTAGATGGAACAAGATAAGTACACCCTTATCATTTTTTCAATAAATTCTCTTTTGAACCATAAATATGGGAATTTTATTATTTTTAGTAGAGTATTAATAAACAATACAGATATTATCACATATCATTTCTTACAAAATCCTATAGCAATGAAAAGATGAGACCAAAAACATAATCGCAACACATATGTAATCCAAACTAAAAGTACACACACACACACACACACACACACACACATATATATATATATTATATATATATATATATATATATATATATATAGGGTGTTCGGAATAAATTTGACAGTTTCAGAAGGAAAAAGAAAACGTGCTTAGTAACTACTAAATTTTATGGATTGTAAAGAAAACAGGCACGAAAATTACACTACTGTCGACAAGTTTCCCTCAAAATAACCACCATTAACGTCGATCACAGCATCAATCCTGTTCCAAAACCTGGTGCAAGCTAATGTTACAGTTTCCCTAGGAAGGGTCTCAAAAACTACCTTAATTCTGTGGATTAACTGGGCTTTTATAGTACTGGCACGGCGATTAATGTCTTTCTCAACAGCGCCCCACACATAATAATCCATGTGGTTAAGATCTGGGGAGTTCGGGGGCCAAACATTGGGACTGGTGTAGTGGTAAAAATTCGCCGACAACCATTTTTGACTTTTCCCAGAGGTGTGGCAGGGGTCCGAATCCTGCTGCCATACATATGGCATACCCTTGGCTACCCTTGTTATCCAGGGCTTGACTACAGTGTTTAGCAACTCCAAGTAGGCATCTGAATTCAACCTGATACCCTCTCTGAAAAAATGCGAAGGCATCACATCACCCTCAGAGGACACACATCCGGATACCATCACAGTTTGGGGAAATTTAATCTGCTGACACGGGGAGTGTCCTTTGGACTGTATGCAAGACATCTGTTATTTTGCGTGTTGTGATTTTGATCTTGGCAAAAGTTTTTCTCATCGGAAAAGAACTTGCTTTCGTAGTCTCAATTGTCATTCTCCAGTTCATGCCTGATTGTTTTTACAGTGTTCAAGGAGCATTGGACAGCAACCACAATCTCCTTATTTTGATAGGCAGCGCAGATCATAATGATACAAGTTATTCTCTTCTATGATTCGGGTGAGTTCCAGTCATCCATTCTATCTGTCTTTACCTATATGAATGAAGAAACGTGCAAGCTTTTAAATGATGCGTTATGTGCGTCAATACCTCCAACCTACGGAGAAAAATATAAGTATGCCAATTTTATCCCGAACACCAATATATATATATATATATATATATACATACAGGGCGTGGGAAAAAGTATCGAGATTTTTTGTACTTTTTACACACCTTGTATTCTGAAAAAAATAACGTTCCATTCTTTAGGTTTTTTTCAGAATACAAGATATATAAACAAAATACCAAGTTTAAAGCTGTATTTACCAAGATAGAAATGAAGAATAAATGGAACGTGATTTTTTTTTTCAGAATACAAGGTGTGTCAAAAAGTACAAACATCTTGATACTTTTTTGACACTCTGCCAACTCAGCGCATGAGTAGGACAGATTGTGAAATATAATCTAAACATCATTTCCCCATAAATATATAATATACATATGTATATATAATACACATATATATAATATTTAGTCATCCACAGACACGCGTTTCGACTTATCAAGTCTCTTTAGTGTGGCTAGACATTTGTAAGCTACCTACGGCCGGGATTGAAATCCGATCGGTTCAGCATCAGTCAGAATGCGAGGGGAATTTTAACTGTTTTTAATACACACATCCCTATGTATGTAAAGGCTGCCATATAGTGCTCGATTTCTTATAGGAGAGCGTTGCGTTTACGCTTTAGTTGGTGCGTTCGTCAGCGAAATCCCCCGCTAAAGTTGTCAAACCCAGGGAAATGGGGAGCATATATAATCATCCGCAGCATATATATATATATATATATATATATATATATATATATATTATATATATATATATAAAGTAAAGTTGACGGGGCGGCCTAAAGTCGGTATCAGCCAGTCAGCGAGGGAGTCTATCCCTTTTCAATAGCGCTAGACCAAGGAGATTGTTTTTAGCATCTGAGGTGGAGCGCCACACCTTCCATCAGCTCCTTACTTTACCGCACAGATCCCTGTGCTACTCATACGCTGAGTTGGCGGGGACCGGTATCGAACTAGGAACCTTGTGGTTTCTAGTCGAACGCTCTACCGACTGAGCTAACCCGGCCCCATGAATGTGGTTAATTAACACCTGAAAAAGATATCAGAAAATCTGAAACGCGTGTCGCTAATGTAAAATAATTATAAGATTTATAAAAAAAACATAATCCATTTTGCGGACCTTCTTTTTTATAAATATTTAATTTTTCCCCGTTGGACCCATAACAACACTAATATATATATATATATATATATATATATATATATATATATATACCGATCACACACACACACACACACACACACACACACACATATATATATATATATATATATATATATATATATATATATAGATGTTCGGTCTTGCATAAATAGTTACGAACAGTCTGTTAAGTTGTATGGAGGGGACGTGACGAAAGACAGACAAGGTCCATCAGGCGCCGAGTCTGTAATTTTAAAATGCCGTAACATTAATGCAGTGAAACGAGCTTTTTCCTGTTGAATGTAGACATGTGTGTTGTCTATATTTATCTAGAATGCAAACATATCAATAAATCCCGGGAAACATAGACAGAGAAATAAATGACTGCAAAGGCGCCGACCCATTCACGAATTCGGGCGTTGGGGGTGGGGGTGAGCATGGTACTGGTCGAATCGCTCTATTGTACTGGGGGGTCGGGTACCGGAGCACCTGCACTGTAGCGATGGCTGGAATGTCAGCTTTGCAAGCCGTTATTCGTTAGGTCGATTCTTCGTGGTGGTTTCACCACAATAACTACTTAGTAGGTATATGTGGTGTCTGTTATAGAGTAAGGGTTAATAGACTCGATTTACGATCTGCGATGAAGAAAAAGGAAGGAAGGAAAGAAGTTAGGAAAGAAGAAAGGAAGGAAGGAAAAAAGGAAGAGGGGAAGGAAGTTAGGAAAGAAGGAAGGGAAAAAGGAAAGTGGGAAGGAAGGAAGTAAAGAAGGAAGGGAGAAAGAAGTTAGGAAAGAAAAAATGGGAAACTAAAGAAGAAAGAAAGGTAGAAGGAAAGAAGGAGGAGTTGGGAAGGAAAGAAGGAAGGGAGTTAGCAAAGAAAGAAGAAGGAAGTACAGAAGAAAGGAAGGAAGGAAGAATAAGGAAGGAAGGAAGTTAGAAAGAAGGAAGGAAAAAAGAAAGAAGGATGAAAGGAAGGAAGTTAGGAAAGAAGAAAGGAAGGAAGTAAAGAAGAAAGGAATGAAAGAAGTAAAGAAGGAAGGAAGGAAGGGGGAAGGAAGGAAGGCAAGAAGGAAGGAACGAAGGAAGGAAGTTAGGAAAGAAGAAAGGAAAGAAGTAAAGTAGGAATGAAGGAAGGAAGCAAAGAAGGTAGAAGGGAACGAAGGAAGGAAGTTAGGAAAGAAGGAAGTAAAGAAGGAAGAAAGGAAAGAAGAAAGGAAGGAAGTAAAGTAGGAAGGAAGGGAGGAAGTTAGGAAAGAAGGGAGGAAGGAAGTTAAGGATGAAGAAAGGAAGGGAGTAAAGAAAAAAGGAAGGGGGGAAGAAAGAAGGAAGAAAGGAAGGAAGGAAAGTTAGGAAAGAAGAAGGGAAAGAAGAAAGGAAGAAGTAAAGTAGGAAGGAAGGGATGAAGTTAGGGAAGAAGGGAGGAAGGAAGTTAAGAAAGAAGAAAGGAAGGAGGGAAGTAAAGAAGGAAGAAAGAAAGGAAGGAAGGAAGAAAGTTAGGAAAGAAGTAAAGTAGGAAGAAAAGAAGGAAGGAAGTAAAGTAGGAAGGAAGGGAAGAAGTTAGGAAAGGAAGGAAGGAAGGAAGGAAAAAAAGCAAAGAAAGTGGAGTAAATTTACTTTTAATTCAAATAAAGATGGAAAAATGGTTGGTAAGTTGGATTTTACGGCATGTCAACCTTTGTTGGGTTATTTCATGCCTATAACGTAAACATACTTGATAGGTACTGAATATTTTAAAAATCCTTTTTAAACACATTTTTATAAACACATTTTTTAAAATTTGACCCATAGATGGGACCCTAACTCCGGGTCAGGGTGGACCTGGGAATAATGATGATGAAGGGGTACTCCACATTTCCCAGTACTGGAACATTATTATTAGATAGTTTGACGCTCATCCACCGCTTTCTAGCACATTTTATAAAAAGGACTGGGGCTTACAATAAGAGCAATAGGGTTGGGACAATCATATAGGTACTAGGGCTTGAAGTGACCAGCCGATTGAGCGAAAGGGGCTTCTCCTACCGCACATCTAGCCTAAGTAAGGGGCAAAGTGGAGTGTTGCATGTCATGTACTGCTCAGCCACCAGGATTCCATCCTTAAGCGTCACGAGTCGCGACCCACGGCCAATAGGTGGCCCCATTTGTGGGATTTTACCCCTCTATAGAGATGCAGTCGGTGTATTTTTCTGACTCAGCCGACAGGGCGAACCAAGCAAGGGATGAGATACCGTAAAATCCAACCAACCAACCAACCAACCAACCAACCAACCAACTTTATTCTATTTTTCATTTATTAAATCTCCAAAAGTATCAGATCATTTTGAAATACCCCCTATTTACCTAACCCCTCCTCCGCAGATAGGATGTGACACAGTCTCATTTTTTAGACGGAGCACTGTTGGTTTGTTGTTTCGCCAACTCAGCGTATGAGTAGCACAGGGATCTGTGCGGTAAAGTAAGGAGCTGATGGTAGGTGTAGCGCTCCACTTCAGACGCAAAAACAATCTCCTTGGTCTAGCCTCTTTTATAGTGCACTTTTACACATGTTTGTTCTGTGAATCCCGATGTATTTAAATTTTTTATTTATTTACTCTTTCTGAATTTGAATCCTTACTACAGTATATATATATATATATATATATATATATATATATATATATGAGAGAGAGAGAGAGAGAGAGAAAAAGAATCCACTAACCACCCCCAACCACACCTCCCCCTACTGACGACCTTCCGTTTTCAGCATTTTGAGAATTTCCATCATTGGAGTATGAACTATATTCAAGTCCTGAAGATGGTCTAATAAGAGACCGAAACGTTGCACTGTCGACAATAAACATCAAGTTTCCATAACATCCCGTGTTTGTCTACTTTTCTCCACATACTGTCGGATTAACCTCCTCACATTTCTACATATATATATATATATATATATATATATATATATATATATATATATATATATATATATAATATATAATATATATATATAGTGAAAATGGATATATATATATATATATATATATATATATATATATATATATAGCTATGAAAATGGGATAGTCTCCCTCGCTGATTGGCTAATACCAACTTTAGGCCACCCCGACAACTTTACTTTTACTTTTTATTGTTGGTTTGAATTCAGAGTTTTCCTTCTCTTACTCTGGTTGCCTTTTTAAGGCTAAATAACCAAGACAAGACCTATCTACAAATAACCGTGGGAAAAGATGGTTTCATGCCTTTCACAAATGCATTAGCGAGAAGTGAAGAGCAAATAACCTCATCCAGGATTTGAACTTGGCTCGCCAAATTAACAACAAAAAAGAAAAAAAAAGAAAAATAAGAAGGAAGGAAGGAAGGAAGGAAGGAAGAAAGGAAGGAAGGTGTAATTTTTTATTGATAAAATGAGAGAAAATTAATGCTGCAGTCTACACTGCAATATATGAGGTATAGATAAAAGTATATGAAAACAACACAATATGCTGTTAAAGTGAAAAGATTTTATATCATATTCAGAGCTAATATTGAACAATATTTCGATTTATAAAAATCATCCTCAGAGCTTGTTTATACTCCAGCCTTATCAAGAGCGGAGACGAAAATAAGATGAATTTAAAACGAAAACATTGATGTTGCAAAAAAGTTATGCGGAAGTTTCAAATATCGAAATATTGTTCAATATTAGCTATGCATATGATAGCTATAAGCAAATTTGTCATCTGCTAGGAATTTTAAAAGTGAATTAGAAATAATTAAATCTATTATTTAAGGTCAAACTTTGTCTAAATCGATAAGTAGTAACATACTGACCATCATTAAAAAAGAAAAATATCATTACTTATGCAGTTTATTTTTAAAAGATTTAAAACCATTTGTTTTGGTCAATTTCGACGCGATCCGCCATTTAGCCTCTTTTTCGATAATTTTAAGTGCTTGTTTACAATTTTGCCGTAACATTCGCGATTGCAAAAAAATTTATCAAAAATCAGGTAATTATCCGATTTTAATGAAATTTTCAGTATTGATTTAACAATTAATGAATTTTATAATGCATTAGTTATTTTATTTCAAAACTTTAATTTAGTATTTTTGCTATGAAAAATTAATATATAAAATTCATTTAAAATATGAAAATCCTGATGTTAAGTTTAAAATGTTATATTTTTAGATTCTAAAAATAAATATCTACTCAATGCAAACCTTATTTTAGGCGCCAAAAGTAATAAGTTTTGAAGAAAAACTCGATTGAAAATGTACCCCCTCCCCTTTTTAAGCAGAAAAAACATCGATGTATAATTTTTTCTTTTATAAAATGATAGCCAATTAAATAATTATCGAAATGAGTAAAAAAGAAATCTCCAAAAAATAAATTATTTATTATTTTTTACATTTTATTTTTCGATTTTTGGTACTTATTTTCTCATAGAAAAGCCACCGTATCTCTTCATTTATACTGTAATTAGTATCGAAAATGACCAACTTGCAAAATATTTTACGCCCCCAACATAAGCGGGTCAAAATTAAGTGACCTGAAAAAAATTAGAAAGTTTTGAAATAAAATAAATAATGCATTATAAAGATCATTCATTAATACATAAACACTGAAAATTTCATTAAAATCCGATAATTTCCTGATTTTTGGTAAATTGTTTTATGGTAAATTATTTTGGTAAATTATTTTGTCAAAAACGAATTTTAGGCTCCGTTTGCCAGTCCTAGAATATGATATAAAATCTTTTCACTTTAACAGCATATTGTGTTGTTTTCATAACCTTTTATCTATACTGATACCGTCGGATTCATTTCCTTTCTAACTTAACTTACTGCAATATATATATATATATATATATATATATATATATATATATATATATATATATATACTGTAGTAACGATTAAAATTCAAAAAGAGTGAATAAATAAAAAATTTAAATACATCGGGATTCACAGCACAAACATGTGTAAAAGTGCACTAGAAAAGCTAAATATACGATTAAAAACCAAATGTGTGAAAAATAGACCGAATCGAGTTTCAGCAGATAACGAATCTGAAGAATCTGAATGAAACTCAAGTCGGTCTGGTTTTCAATCTTTTCAACTATTCAGTTTTAATTAAAAATACACACACACACACACACACACACACACACACACATATATATATATATATATATATATATATATATATATATATATATATGAGACGTCTCAGTATCAATGACCGGTTAATTTCGCAGGAGTTTCTCGGTGCTGTATCGGGGCTGAAACAGTATAGTTTCTAACTATCCTGCTGAGTCCCGGTTTCGATTTCTGTCGGAGGGAAGTCGTTAGTCTATATCGCTGATGAGACTTAATAAAGTTGAAACAGTCTGTACGATATTCTACACACCGAGTAATTCTTTGCGAGATTCAGGTGTCATTATCATCTTCTATAATTATCGAATTTATGCGATACTAGCATTGTAATTTGCCTTCAAGCAAAAATATAAATTAATATAAATATATATAAGTAAGTAAGTAAAGTCGTCGGGGCGGCCTAATGTCGGTATCGGCCAGACAGCGAGGGATTCTATCCCCTTTTCAATAGCGCTAGACCAAGGAGATTATTTTAGCATCTGAGGTGGAGCGCCACACCTACCATCAGCTCCTCACTTTACCGCACAGATCCCTGTGCTACTCATTCGCTGAGTTGGTGAGGGCCGGTATCGAACCAACAACCTTGTGATTCCTAGCCGAACACTCTACCGACTGAGCTAAACCGGCCCTTTATATATATATATATATATATATATATATATATATATATATATATATATATATATATATATATATATATATATATATATATATATATATATATATATATATATATATATATATATATATATATATATATATATATATATATATATATATATATATATATATATATATATATATATATATATATATATATAGTATATATATATATATATATATATATATATATATATATATATATGTGTTGTGTGTGTGTGTGTGTGTGCGTGCGTGCGTGTGTGTGTGTGTTTTAAAAGGAAAAGAAAAAAAACGACCGACTGTCGAAAAAGAAGCAGAAAATGAATGAATCGGAATAAAAACGAATATAGAAAAGTGCTCTATACGTATGTAGAGACGGCTTAGAAAACCAAATCAGTAACAGAGGTTAACCCTTTTCACGAGAAGAACATTTAGAAAAATAGTGACTGGATATGATTCATACAAACGAATACACACACGCGCGCGCGCGCGCATATATATATATATATATATATATATATGTGTGTGTGTGTGTGTGTGTGTGTGTGTGTGTGTATTTGGGCATATTCTTTCATTTATACATGTAGAATTAAACAAAAGTCACATCTCCTGTTTAACAATTTTTTTTTTTATCTTTTCTAATTTTCTGGCCAACTTTTTAATGTTTGGGTGGAATTGGTGGATAAGTCCACCAAAGTTCAGTTCCCGAGTACTTTCGGCACTTCGAAGTCCATCATCATTCATGCCCCCACTCTAATTACCGAAATATTCTAACGAAAATACACACATTCTGCACAAAGAAAAAAATAAACAAAAACTCCAAATACTAGAAGCTTTATACATAAAACAATACAAACCATCCTGAAACAAAATTAATTTCCAATGCAGTACAACATTTAAAATGCCTATATCACCTTTCTCACCAATTCTTCTCCTTCCAGCCTCCACATTAATATAATTAAAAAAAAAAACTGGAATACATCACTCCTGATGATGGCACTTCGAAGTGCCGAAAGTACTCGGGAACTGAACTTTGGTGGACTTATCCACGAATTCCACCCAAACATTAAAAAGTTGGCCAGAAAATAAGAAAAGATCAAAAATAAAATTGTTAAACTGGAGATGTGCTTTTGTTTAATTCTACACACACACATACACACACACACACACACACACATATATATATATATATATATATATATATATATATATATATATATATATATATATATAATAATTAATAAGGCAATAAGAGAGAAAGAAAGCAAAATAACCTTTAATATAAAATTGCGAAATAAAAAAGAACAGACAACTTTAATAATGCGAGAAAGAAAATAAGAAAAAAAGAATAGATATTAGAATGAGAAAGAAAGGAAAACAGAAAAAAGAAAGAATGAGAAAAAAGACGGGAAAGATAAAAAGAAAATTTAATATAATATTGAGAAAGAAAGAAAGAAAGAAAGAAAGAAAGAAAAAGAAAAAAATTAAAAATATATTTAATAAGTCAATAATAAATAAATAAAAAAGAAAATAAGAAAAAAATTAAATTTGAT
>CM042140.1:35022749-35050249 GCA_023376005.1 Doryteuthis pealeii | reverse complement strand
CTGGACTGGAAGCAAATGCGAGTCAGCTCGTATCTATATTGGTCGGCCGTAATCTCCACTTTCTTTGCTGTAAATTGCTACTTTTTTGTTCAATACATTTGTCTATATTGTTACCGATCGTTTGTCTTGTTTTGACCCCTTAAAACCCCACAACACTACCCAAAGTTAAAGAGCCCAGTATGCCGTACTACTTTACCATAGCTGCAAGGAGAGTACTTGGATGCATATGTGAAATGCAAACGGCCTACTCCAGGATTTGAACTCGGATTGACAAGTCCATTTCATCACTAGGCTCAGTCTGCCCTACTATTTAGCCAAAGCTGGTGGGTGAATGATAAGATTCATACATTCACCATTGGTATTAGCGGTGTGTGAAATGTAAACAGGATTTGCATCCGGGTCACCGTCCATTTTTGTAAATGATAACCATTAAACCAGGAGCAAAAATAATCGATATATATATATATACCGACCTCTCTGCACGAGCAAGATGTGACACAAAATCAATTTTTTAAGCGGAGTTCAACAGATTTGAATTCGGAGTTTTTCTTCTCCTAGACTGGTTGCCTACGCATGATTAAATAGCTCAGTCTGTTCTATTATTTATCCATAGCTGGAGGGAGAGTAGGATTCATACCTTTCCCAAGGGTATTAGCGCTTAGTGAAATGCAATTACCACATCTAGGATTTGAACTCAGGGCGACGAGTCCATTTCCCATGCCTTTAACCATTACACCATGTGCTTCCAATATATAATTATATATATATATTTATTACCAATGCATTTACACGATTAGGGTGTAAAACAAGTTCAATATCTTAATCAGGATTTAAGAGGTTTGAATTAAAAGTTTTCTTCTCGTCGATTGGTTGCCTAACCAGGGTTAAAGAGCCCAGTCTGCCCTACTATTTACCCATAGCTGGAGGAAGAATAGTTGGATGCATAACTTTCTAAAAGCTATTTGCGCTCTGTGAAATGCAAAAGGCTTCGTACGTTTTCTAAAATAACCATTACACCACGGGCACCTTCAGATGACATCGATATAATACCACTCGGTAAAGGCATGAATTTACGTCCCTGATTTGATATGTATTAGAAAGTTAGGGCCTGGGGGGATGTTGCGTTGACGGAGAAAAAAATGAGAAGAAGAGATGATGACGAATTCATATAAAAGGAAAAGCCAAACACGTGGTCACCGAATAAAATGTCACTCACTTTATTATCGGGTTTCAACCTCCCTCCGGGCCGGTCTCAAATTGATATTTTTTGAGTCGATGAAGGAATTGCTAAATTGTAACCCACTCCCAATGCGTGTTGTGTTTTCGCTAGCTATAAATTTCCAGCTCCTTCTTTGGTCCTTATTTAGGCTAGACGATCAATCAGCTGGTAACGTCAAGCCCTAGCACCCATATGATTGTCTCAACTCAATTGTCCTTATTACAAGCCCCAACGCTTTTTATCATATTTGTTCTAGAAGTCAGTGGCTGATGGTCTTAATGTTCTGTGCATGACGTTAAACTCTATCTGATGTTGAATTTCCAATTCTGGATCTCAGGGGAATGTGGAGTACTCTTTCATCACCATTACTCTCAGGTCCACTCTGACCCGGACTGGTAGTAGATGCTAGGTTCCATCTATGGGTTAAATAGATAAAAATGAGTTTGAAAATTTGCTTAAAAAAGATTTTGAAAAAAAAACCTTGAATACCCAACAAGAATGAATAAAAATAAAATGTCTTCGGCATAAAATAACCCAACTAGGGTTGACATACCGTAAAATCTAATCAACCAAACAACAAACCAAATAAGATCCATTAACTGCTATACGGGAAAGTTGGAACCACTTTGATAAAGACCATCCAAGTGAGACAACAAAACATGCAGGGCACTGCTTGAGAAGAAAGGACAAACTCATAAGTGACGTTCTCCTGTGAAGACCTGCACATGGACTCATCAGTGTGAGGCACCCAGCCAAGATCTACATCGACCAGGTCGGATACTGGATGATGTACAGAGGACCTCCTGAGTGTGATGAATTAGAGAGACGGTTGGTGAGAGATTGTCGTGGATATCCATGCTATTAGCACGACCTGATGATGATGATGATTGCTTTAGATAAGAGAGAAATCCATGCCTGAAAGAATTAAGGATGTCATAAAAACTCAGGGAGGTGCAACAAAGTATCAACTTTAATTTTTTTATCAATGAATTCAAAAATTCCCCTAACATTCGGTTATTTCATAATAATTTTCTCTGCATGACTTGGAAAACAATTATACCATTAATTACCATATTTTATGAAACCAGAATGTTCTGCTATAAAATTAAAAATGCTCTGAGTCTTATTTGAATTTTTTTTATTTGCTGCTAAGAAAAAACAAAGCTAAGTGTGATAATTTCATAATTTTTGCACGGGGTAGTAGTCATAATTCGAAAGACCTTGCTTAAACAAATAGTTCGCAGGCCCTGTAGATATACCACAGTATGATAATTATTACTGTTACGTACCCCTTTCTCGTCGGGTACAGACAGATAACTTACTTGGTTGTTCTTCGTTTAGTCGCCATGTTGGATCTTCTCTTCTCTTTCTATTCCGGCCATGATCGTCTACGTCTATGTTCTTGCTTTACTTGTTGCTTGTTGCTTCTTTCTTTTCTAACTAAGGGCATGCATAATTAATCAACGAGTCTTATTGCTTTGATCACAGTTTTTATTTTATCCCTTCTAACTTATCGCGCGGAGTGAGTCCAACCCACAGTACACGTCTGTGTTGCGTTACATCTCGGCTGGAACTGATTTGAAAGCCTTATTCCAGAGGTTCAATAATCTATGCTACCACATAGATTATGCAACAATTACAACGTATGACATGTGCTTTTTCTTCCCTTTCTTCCGTTCTTTATGATAAAAACGACATGTTTCACTGCTGAGGTAAAGACACTCATAAGAAAAAAGAATTCGGCGGATAAGCAACGCCAGATAATCAGGATGTACATTTTTGCATTTCATTTTGGACGAGTTAGACGCTCTAATTTTCAACCAGTAGGTGTTGCAAGATGATAACGGTCGTACAATCAAGGCGCCTGAGTATTAATATATATATATATATATATATATATATATATATATATATATATACTTTGTTGGGGTACCAAGTTTCTTGGTACAAAGGTGATTCTAGGCTGGTCCTATTCTCTACCAGTAGTTTGTTGTAGAGTTCAGGTTCCGAGTGAGGGCTCAATGCTTAATTTTTATAAACAGAGCAAATTTATTTGTGAATAAAAAGGCCTTAAATACAAGGGGTATCGTGATTATGGACCATTACCACTCGTGGGTATCTGACGAAACTCGGTGGGCTTCAGATACCCACGAGTGGAAATGGTCCAAAATCACGATACCCCTGGTATTTAAGGCCTTTTTATTCACAAATATATATATATATATATATATATACACACACACACACACACACATCACACACACACACACACACACATATATATATTAAGAAAATTGAATAAACGCAGGTTTAAATAAGTTGAGTGGTAAGTTTATTGGCCGACGCTGCAGTGTTTCGATCTATTAATTAGATCATCTTCAGGGCAATTGTTTGTATATGGAAGGTGTTAAAAAATTTTTATCACAGAATAACGAGAAAAGCAAGTGATAGTCCTTGTTGATCAGTTCAAAATCTAATTAATAGATCGAAACACTGCAGCGTCGGCCAGTTAACTTACCACTCAACTTATTTAAACCTGTGTTTTTTCAATGTTCTTAATATACTACATACCGTCGGATTCACTTCCTTTTCCTCACACAACACACACACACACACACACACACACACACACATATATAATATATATATATATATATATATATATATATATATATATATATAGTGTATATCCACGTTGTATGATACACTCCTACTTAAATCTACATAGCAACAAATCATGAATTATTTGAATCTAATACTAATATATAAAAAAGTCATTCATGACGATCTACCTTTATATCTATTATTTCTTTTTCAGATTAAATAATGTCTATACATGTGTATAGATAATTTGAAACATTTTTCCAATGACGCTGCGCTTTGTTTGTCGGTCGACATTGCTAGGGTTATTAACACGGACAAATGCACCGAGGCCGGGAGAGATGAAAAAGAAATTGAATTATTTCCCGTTCACAGCCATCTAACACCTAACAAAAAGCTTTTTTCTCCCTCTCCGTTTGACGTTTTGCCTTTCAAAATTGCAAAAAGTGTGGCTACCGTCCTACCTCGCACATTTGCTGGCACATCTGTAGTAGGTGAATCAGTTTTCATAGCCATTATATAAAGAAGGCCTTTCATTAAACATTTATGCTCTATCTGTCATTGCCCGGATATATTTCATCGTGTCTTCTCTCTCTCTCTCTCTCTCTCTCTCTCTCTCTCTCTCTCTCTCTCACATACACACACACACACTCTCTCTTAATCGACAGACTGGCACTTAAGATGACTCCATTCTAATTTAGAGAAAGCAGTCAGGAGTTTAAATTAATGTTTATTTGATCCGATAAACCGGCCTTTTATTAACTGGATACTTACGTGAAGAAAAGAAAAAAATCCCAAATTCTGTTACCATATTATTGAGTTACTCATGTACAGAAACAATAAATAATCATCTCTTGAAGAATGGGTATGTTCGTGAGGGGCCTCTTGGGTTGTCACAAGACAGTCCAGAAACCCATTCTCGATCTCTTTTGAACGGAAGAGATGGTGTGTCGGATCCAGCCTGGTAGAAAGACAAATAATTATCTCTCATGGAGAATGGGTATGTTCATTGGAGGCGTAGTAGGCTATCACATGACAATCCAGAAACCCATTTCGATCTCTTTTGAACGGAAGAGATGGTGTGTCGGATCCAGCCTGGTAGAAAAACAAAATAATTATCTCTCATGAGAATGGGTATGTTCGTTGGAGGCATCGTAGGCTATCACATGACAATCCAGAAACCCATTCTCGATCTCTTTTGAATGGGAGAGATGGTTGGTGGATCCGGTCAGGTATGGAGACAGATAATTATCTCCCTTAGAGAATGGTAGGTTATTAAATGACAATCCAGAAACCCATTCTCGTCCTCTTTCGGATTGGCGATATGGTGTCTCGGACCCTGGCAGGGAACGGTGAAGCTATGTGGCGGACATATCCTAAGTGGATAAAAAGAAAAAGAAAATCCCAGTCAGTGAGGCTTAGAATATGCTGACTGTATCTCTTGCAGAAAGATAGGAGGGATAAGAGCAAAAAAAAAAAATTGTCCAAGTTATGTCACTGAGTTGCATCTGCAATTCTGAAGCTTTGGAGAGGGTGATTACCTGTTCATTTAAATTACTTCCAGGTTACTTCGACCCGAAGTCCTATCTATATATGTGGAGGCGCATGTGTTATGTAATCTATGCGGTTATTGTCAACCCCTTGTATTTATGAGGGGATGGCCCTTTTCATATCACGGGCGGGACTTTCCATGGAATATTTCAGAAAGCCCGCGAAATACGTGAAGTCAGGTGGGACCTTTTGGGTCTTCAGTTTCAGCTTGGACGTCAGGCAGATAAGATATGTCTGCTTAGCTGGGACTCACCTGCATACGCGCGCTATGTTTAGTTACATGAAATATTTAGTTAAGAAATAAAAGTTTAAATAAATGATATGGTTTTGTGGTTGATGAATGTCTTGGCAACAAGACTGACCTAGAAGACCAAACACGAAGTCCCCAAGACTAGGTCCAGACGCTGGAAGAAGAACGTAAGATACCAAAGATGAACAGAAGAAAAATAGAAGTAAGGAAAGAAAGGGTATACAATACATGGTATAAAGGTTAGAGTCGTAGCAAATGGACTCGTCGACGCGAGTTCAAATCCTAGATGAGTCTGTTTGCATCTCACATAGCGCTAATAACCATGGGAAAAGTATGCATCCAACTACTCTCTCGTCAGCTATGAGTAAATAGTAGGGCAGACTGGACTCTTTAACCTTGGATAGGCAACCAGTCTAGGAGAAGGAAAACTCTGAATTCAAACCAATTAAACTACGATTAAGTAATTGACATTGTGTCACATCTTGTTCGTGTGGAGGGGTTGGGTAAATATGTATGTATCTATCAGAGAAGTAGATCTGTTTAAAAAAGTATTTGTCTTAGGTTCAAATAAAAGTCTATGTGCAAATAAAATGCTCTTTATAAATAACTACACAAAAGTGTAAATATTAACACCATTCTGTAAACTTCTGGGCCTTAAATAACCCTACACGTATTGAACTGGCATTTCAATCAATCAAACGGCAAATACAGAGTAGTTTTTTTTTCTTTTTTTTATATTTAAGAGTAATAATAGAACCTCCTTTAACATTTCTAACTATTCTTATTCATTTGGAGAGTGTCCCCGCTCAGATCAATCGGCTGGCTACGTCAAGCCCTAGCACCTATATGATTGTCCCAACCCTATTTCTTTTAGGGCAAATCCCCAACCCTTTTTATCGTGTATGTGCTAGAAGGTGGTGGCTGAGGTGTCAATGTTCTGCGTATGACGTTAAACTACATCTAATAGTGAAGTTTCAGTTTTGGAGCACTGGGAAGTACGGAGTACCCCTTCATCGCCATTACTCCAGGCCCACTCTGACCCGGAGTTGTAGTACCTGTTAGGGTCCCATAGGTTAAATAGATCAAATTAAAGTTATTAAAAGTGTTGAAAGAATGAGTTTAAAAAACATTGAAAACCCAACAAGAAATAAATGAATCAAACAAAATGTCTCAGGCATAAAACAAACCCAAGGGGTTGACATGACATAAAATCAAACGATCCATCCAATACCCGATACTAATAACACTGGTTTACAAAAAAAAAAATTGTTTGTCTGAGGCAAGAATGTGAATTGGTTTTTTTTACTAATTTGGGTGTGCTGAATTCAAATTTATAAACAGTTTTACTCTATCCCTCTAGTTTTTCTGCTTTTAAATAGTCTCATTTAGTATATACAGAGTATATACGTGCTTATTTCAAACAGTTGCAGCAGCTTATTACAGATAAAACAGGATAGATAAAGAACATTTTCACGGAATAAATATACTTGGATGACACAATGTACACAATTCATAGTACCCCAGACAGTTAGGAATGTGTTTTCTTAGATGATCTGCTGACTGCCAGTGCACTACTGGCCAGTGTAACTGGCTGTTGATTGAGACGTGTTGGCTACGCTTAACTGCCAAAATCCGTTTTGATATATAGCTATTATATATATATATGTAATGCTATCACTTACATTTATTGATAATAACTAAAAAAGAACATAAGTCACACAATATTAGGAAATTAATCCTGAATTCATATACGCCTTTATGTACGGTATTGTGTACAAATGTACGGTATGCCATACCATAAAAAAAAACTAGAGTGATGAGTAAAAAACGGATTTCAAATTTGAATTCAGCACCCCCAAAATTAGGCTAAAACAGCTATTTTTTTGCTTACCTCAATTCTTTGTAAACCAGTGTAATTTCCAAACAAATCTATTTTATCCATAGATAGACCCTAAAAGGTTAGTTTGTACCTGGAAGTAATGACAATGAAGGAGTACTTCACACTCCCTAGATCTCGTGAAATGGAGCCTCACCATCAGCTGCAGTTTAGTTTCATACTTAGGACACAAGGACACACACTTTTTGTGTGCATCAATTCCTTGTTTTTATCTCATCGTCTAGATATATTGAAAAAAGGTCTAGTCACTTGCATGTCACAATGATTAAAAGAAAACCAAGTGAATTACTGATATAACTACCACACCTCAGCCCAGTCGGCTGAGGCTTTAGAATACACTGTAGACGGGTAACCCTCCTCCCAACGGGACTACCTGTTGGCCGTGAGTGGTAACCTGTGATGTTTAAGAATGGAAATCTGGTGGCTAAGTTGTCCATGACATGCAACACTCCATGACATGCAACACTCCATTTTAGCCCTTACTTAGGCTAGACAGTTGGTCGGAGAGGACCCTCCGATCAATCGGCTAGTCATTTCAAGCCCTAGCTCTATATAATTGTCCCAACCCTATTGCCCTTATGGAAAACCTCCTGTTTTATCATATATGTGCTAGAAGGCGGTGGCTGAGGGTCTTAATGTTCTGGTTATAACGCTAAGCTTTATTTGATGGCGAAGTTTCAATTCTGAAACTCTAGGAAATGTGGAGTACCCCTTCATTACCATTACTCCTCGGTCCAGTACTTGTTAGGGCCCCACCTATGCTTAAATAGAACATAATGAGTTTAAAATGTGTATAAGAACGAGAAAACAGCTGTACGGTCACCTGCCTCATATCACCCAAACCATCCGAGTAAGACGGACAAGACACTGCTGAAGAAGAAAGGCGAACTAATAAGTGACGTCCTCCTGTGAAAGCCAGCACATGGGCACGCCAATGCGGGCTGTCCAGCAAAGACGTACATTGACCAGCTCTGCGCAGATACTGGATGCCGCGCAGAAGGCATCCTGTGAACAATGAATGATAGGGAAGGCTGGAGAGAGATTGTCATGGATATCCGTGCTAATAGCGCAACATGATGATGATGATGATAAAAAAATTGATTTTTAAAAAATATTGAGTACCCCTCAAAAATATATAAAACAAAACATCTTCGGCATAAAATGACCCAACATGAAGGCGCGTTATGGAGCCGTGGTCTAATGGTTAGAGCCGTAGGAAATGGACTCGTCTACCCGAGTTCAATTCCTTGACGAAGCTGTTTGCATTTCCTAATACCCTTGGGAAAGGTATGAATCCAATTCTCCCTCCAGCTATGGGCAAATAGTAGGGCAGACTGGGCTCTTTAACCATGGCTAGGTAACCAGTCTAGGAGAAGGAAAACTCTGAATTCAGACCTGTTAAACTCCGCTTAAGAAATTGACCTTGTGTCACATCCTGCTCGTGCGGAGGGGATATATATATATATATATATATATATATTATATAATATATATATAAAATGACCCAATGCCGTAATATCAAACCAACCAGCTAACCAATCTACCAACACCTGTGCAGGTAGTAAAATAAAATGTCATCTCTGACAGGGGGGGGGGGACAATAACCTAGAGAACCAAAAATCCACTGGAATATCTGTAACGCTATATCCGTCTATTCTAAATTGAGACCGGAGCGGGGACGATTTTTTTTGTTCCTTGGATTTTACTCGTTTCTGTCAGTGAATGTCGATCCATCCCACCTCTTCTACTCACTTGGGATTTAATCGCAAAGCCCTCGACACACAAAAACGCACAGGCCACGGGATGTATTTTTAGCTGACACAGGCGTTCCTTTCAATCCTCTCTCCATACAAACCCCCCACTCCAACTTTAGGCCCGGCCCATCTGGCCACACGGTTGAAATATTCACATCATCATTTTTTGTCTTCTTTTCTTTACGTTCTTATGGCGTTAATTTATTTTTCTTGATTTTCGTTTGTTGCTTTCTGGAGATTTTGTAAATCTGACTACTTTTCTTTCTTCTCTTTCTTTCTTTTCTTTCTTCTTCTGTTTCTTCTTTCCTTTCTTTCTTTCATTCTTTTATCTCTTTCTTCTTTCTTCGTCTCTTTATCTCTTTTTCCCTCTTCTGTTCTTTCTTTCTTTTCCCTTTCTTTCTTCTTTCTTTCTTTCTTTCTTCTTTTCTTTCTTTCCTTCTCATTCTCTCTTTCTTTCTTTCTTTCTTTCTTTCTTTTTCTTTCTTTTTTTCTTTCATTCTTCCCTTTCTTTCTTCGTTCTCTTAATCTTTCTTCTTCTTTCTGTTTTTCTTTCTTTCATTTTTCATCTTTCTTTCTTTCTTTCTTTCATCTCTTTCTCCTTCCGTTCTTTCTTTCCTCTTCCTTTCTTTCTTTCTTTCTTTCTTTCTTTCCTTTCTTCTTTCCTTCTTTCATCTCTTTCTTTCTTCTGTTTCTTTCTTTCATTCTTTCATCTCTTCTTTTCTTTCGTTCTTTCATCTGTTTCTTTCTTTCATTTTTTCATCTCTCTTTTTCTTTCTTTCTTTCTCTTCATCTCTTTCATCTCTTTCTTATCTTTTTCTTTTCTTCTTCGTTCTTCATCTCTTCTCTTCTTCTTTTCTTTCTTTCTTTCTTTCTTTCTTCTTTCATCTCTTTCTCTCTTTCTTCTCTCTCTTCTTTCTTCTTTTTCTTTCTTCATTTTCATCTCTTTTTTCTTTCTTTCGTTCTTTCATCTCTTTCTTTCTTTCTTTCTTTCTTTCTTTCTTCTTTCTTTCTTTCATTCTTTCATTCTTTCTCTTCTCTCTTCTTTCTTTCTTTCTTTCTTTCTCTTCATCTCTTTCTCTTCTTCTTTCTTTGCTTCTTATTTTCCTTTCTTTCTTCATTCTCTCACTCTTTCTTTCTTTCTTTCTTTTTCTTTCTTTCTTTTTTTTTATTCTTTTTCTTTCTTTCTCTTCTTTTCTTTTCCTTCCTTTCTTCTTTCTTCATCATCTCTTTCATTGGTTCATCTCTTTCTTTCTTCTTTCTTTCTTTCTTTCTTCTTTCTTTAAGTTTCTCTCTTTTTTTTCACTTGATAGTGTTCTTTTTCCTTTCTTTATACAACTTAAGTAATACCTCCCGTTATTTCGCCTTGATAGTGTTCGTCTCTCGCTTTTCTTTCTGTTTTTTTCTTCATTCTTTGTTCTTTCTTTCTTTTTTTTTCTTCCTTCTTTTTTTTCTTTTTTCTTAATTAATTATTCACTGTTCATTTTCTGTTGATAGCGCTCTTCTTTCTTCTCTTTCTTTCTTTCTTTGAGTAATCATCTTATTTTTCATTTCTGTTTAAATCCTTTTCTCCTTCTGTCAATTTTTCTTTTTTCATTGTTTAATTCTTTCTTTCTTTTTTGGTTTCAATCTTCTTTTATGGATTATGTTTTTTTTAAAATTCTTTTTAGTTTTATCACTCCTTTAATCCTCATATCTTCCCATCTGCTTTTTTCACTTTTCTACCGAACATAAAAGAAACTCTCTTTCTCCCTCTCTCCCTCCCTCTGGTCTATGTCTCTCTCTGTCTGTCTGTCTTTTCTGTCTGTCTGTCTCCCTCTCTATCTATCTATCTATATATATATATATAATATATATATATATATATATATATGTATATATTTCCATTATTCTTTCCTTAAATGTCTTACCCTTTCTCTTATATACATTCTATTAATTGTCCTAATCTCTCACTTTCTTCTCACTCTCACTCTCTCTTTATCTCTCTCTCTCTCTCTCTCTCTCTCTCTCTCTCTATATATTATATTATATATTATATATATATGTGTGTATGTGTGTATCGTCGTCGGGGTAGCCTAATGTCGGTATCAGCCAGACAGCGAGGAGTATCTTCCCTTCACTAGCGCTAGACAAGGAGATAGTTTTTAGACTCTGGGCGACAACCACCACACCTACCAGAGCTGTTTACTTACCGCACAGGTCCGTGTGCTACTATACGCTGATGGCCTGAGCCGGTATCGAATCCGGAAACTAGCGTTTCCTAGTCGGACGCCCGGCGCGTATATATAAATATAATATATATATATATATATATATATATATAATATATATATATATATATATATATATAATATATATCTTCGCGTAATTCTTTACTTAAATGTCATACTCTATTTCTCTCATATACATTTTATCAATGTTATTATTACCTTTCTCTCTCTCCTCTCTCTTCCTCTCTCTCTCTCTAATTTTTTCGATTTTTCCTTACATTTGAAACATCTTCACCGATGATTGCATCGCATGAAACCAATATGGTCATGATTGTTCCTTTGTCACCTAATAAATAGATATGTAAAACCTTTATATTATTATTTATATATTATATATTATATATATATATATATATATATATATATATATATATACTTCTTCCAATTGTCCATCTTTTCTTTTCCCTTTTCTTCCTCTAACTGTTTCTCTTCCTTCTCTTCTATGCCTCTCCCCCTCCTCTTTCTTTCTCTCCCTTTCCTCCTTTCTTTCCTTGTTCCGTTATCCGCAGCCCTTTTTATAGTTTGATGATCGTCGGATGCCGAGATAAGGCCGATAGCATTTCGACTCGGTTCTGCCAGAACATCTGACCAACCCTAAGGTCGGTCGACATCAAAGACACATTCATATCGCTTTGCACCCGGGGAGTCGAGCTGGTTACCATAAAAACGGGAAGAGGATGTTAGAGGTGCGAGTGGCGGAGACTCTTCGTGTACCTTACCTCTTTTTTTATCACTTCATGAAGACATACAGAATCGTTAGAATTTCTGTGACGTCGAGATCCGCATCTAGATGATGAGGATGACAGACGTTCGATAAAGCCATTCAATGGGAATCGATTATGTCATCTGACCAATCATATTTTTCTAAATGGGTAAAGTATTGATTACATTATCTCTCTCTCTCTCTCTCTCTCTCTCTCCTCTCTCTCTCGATATATATATATATAATAATATATATATTTTTGCTTGAAGCAATTACAATGCAGTGATCGCATAAAATTCGATACATTTAAATAGAAAATGACTTGACAAGTGTAATCCCGGCAAAGATCGCTCGGTATGTAGAACATCGTACAGACTGTTTCGACTTTATTAAGTCTCATCAGCGATGTATACTAACGACTTCCTTAATACAGTCGAAACAATCTGTCCGAGCGATCCTTTGCCGGGATTACACTTGTCAAGTTCATTTTCTATAAAAATTGTAATTACCTTCAAGCAAAAATATAATATATACTTTATTTAACATGCTATCTATTCTATCTATCTATCTATCTATCTATCTATATATATATATATATATATATATATATATATAATTTTGTTCATCTATCTATCTCAATCTGTTCATCTGTCTATATATCTATCTGAGTCTGTTCATCTATCTATCTATCCATCTTTCTATCTATCTCAATCTATCTATCTATTTATTTATGTATCTATATCTGTCTGTTCCTCTATCTATCTATCTATCTATCTATCTACGAGACCCGCTCAGAAATGTATAACCCTCACAAAGAAAGAGAGGCTCTTATAAAACTAGAAAAAATTATACAACTTCCCACTTTTGTATGTTGATTTTCACCAATCTAAAAACTAAGGAATATTTTAGCATGGATTTTGAGTCATTAATCTAATTAGGAAAAAAGCCGGTAATTTATGAGGAAGTGCGTCCCGGTCCCCTGCCTCCGAAATTGCTGCCCGGTGAATTTTAAAATAACGACCCCAAGCTTCTGCAAGTTTCATTGTGTTAAATATAGAGGGGAGGTAAATTTCACGGGGTAAAATAGGTGTTACCTATTGTTTATCTATCTATCTATCTCAGTCTATTCAAAACTATCCATCTTCATATCTATCTATCTATCTATCTATTAAATACTAAGATTTTCTTTTATTACGATAAATAAACAAGAATTAACGATAAATAAACAAGAATTATGACAAATTACGGTAAATAAACCAGAATTACGACAAATTACGATAAATAAACACGAATTACGTCAAATTTCTATAAATAAACAAGAATTAAGACAAATACATTTAACGCCCAAAGTTGGTTGTTTTCTTTCAAGTAACACGGATGTGGCGCCGAAGGTTGGGGTCGTTATTTTAAAATTCACCGGGCAGCAATTTCGGAGGCAGGGGACCGGGACGCACTGCCTCATAAATTACCAAAAGGCCTTTAGGAGACAAACATTGATTCGATTAGATTCAGTATGACAATAGATAACCATGTAATGCAAATTATAATGCTTTATTTTACTTCAACCAATAAAAACTCCAATCTCTGTTTAGTACAAACTCAGCGTATGAACGCCCCGTTTCTGTTTATTTAGTTTATTGTTATAGAGGGGGGATATAATGGGGGAAATAGATGTTCGTATCAACAAGCTCCCGTCGCGTGGGTGTGTGCACAAAAAGCGAGTCCACATCTTCCAGCAAGCCAAACCTTCCCCTGTCAACACGTTCTTCATTTTCGTTTGCAGCTGCAAATCCGTCACCGTAGTCGAAATAATCTTTAGCAGTTCCAAAATCACATTCTTTACTCGCGTCGTTCGCGTCAGTCAACCTGCTACTGCTGACTCCTCACTGCGCAGCGCTTGACTCACATGTTATTTATGTACGTATTTACCGAAACATCCTGGCACTTCACGTCCGTCCAGTGCCTAAATCGCATCTGTTTTTGCATGCGGGATGACGCGGGTTCGATCCCGGCAGGCAGACAATGTCTTGCTCTTTTTCGTTCTCCGTCATAAATGGTATATTAAACACTGCGCCACGGGGCTACCCCTAACGCACCCGTCTAGTATCTTATAAAAAATACAGTCATCATTATCATCATCTCATCATCATGTCGCGCTAGCATGGATATCCATGACAATCTCTCGCCAACCGTCCCTATCGCTCATTGCCCTCGGGAGATTCTCTGTGCAGCATCCAGTATCTTCACAGAGCTAATCATTGTATGCCTTTCCTGACGTGCCCATGTGTTTTTTTCCATAGTAAAACGTCACTTATGAGTTCGTTCTTGATTCTACAGCAGTGTCCAGCATGTCTTGTTCGTCTTACTCGGATGGTTTGTGTGATAGGGGGCAAGTGGTCGTACAGCTGCTGCCTTGTGGGGTGTTGTTTCCACGACTTGTTTAGAATTGCACGCAGTATGCTTGTGCAACTACCATCTAGTTTATTCTCTAGACGCTTCGTTAGAGTTCAAATAGTACAGCCGTACAGTAGCATTTATTCAGCTTGGAAGAATTGTCACTTTAACTCCTCAGTGAGATCGGACTTCCATATGACTGATAATGCTGATAATCTGTTTATAGCTGACCATGCCTTCCCTGTGCGTGTATTATCATAGCTTTCTGTAGATAAGATATTACCACCTAGGTACTCGAATTGTTCCAATGAGTTTAGAAGTTTACTATCGAGTATGGAAGACGTCTCCTTCATTTTTAAAACACTTAAACTTAGTTTTATCGGAGTTCAGGTATAGACTGATGTTCCGTGCTGCCTTTTCTAGGCTGTGTAACAAGGATTCGGCTTGTGCAGGTGTATTTGCAAGAAGTGCCAGATCATCTGCATAGTCCGCATCCGTAACAGCCTGTGCAGGATATCGCATACTTCTGCCCTTTTTACTGTGATACCTTTTTCCTTTATGGGATCTAATGATGTTCGAAGTACGTAGTCTAGGCATATCATAAATATTAACAAGAATATGCTCCCCACCCCGGGTGTAAGTATTTAAGTTTTTATGCAATGAAATATATAAATTACAAAGACTAACGAAATTAAACAAGAACACATATTAAAAGATTACACTTATTTTAATTATATTTTAATTGGTTTTTATGTAAAATCATTTATAGGATTGATTTTAATATGTTAGAAAATAAAACAATAATATTAGATATCAATAATACCAAGTAATTATTCATTTACTCCGGTTTTGTTAAAACCAGTATGCAAATTAACCACACCATATATTATGTAAACCTTTATTTCTTAGTGATATATAAGACACATTGCAGGATTTTAAACGCACTGATAACATAGACTGTTTTAATTAAATTCTCATTGATAAACTTACGCAATTCTTGAGGTTATTTTGACATAGTTTTGGTTACAGACAGACACCGAAACTCTATGATGATAAGATATAAATTATAAATATATATGTTTACCAACTCCTCCGCACGAGCAGGATGCGACACAAGGTCAATTTCTTAAGCGGAGTTCAACAGGTTTGAATTCAGAGTTTTCCCTCTCCTAGACTGGTTACCTAGCCATGATTAAAGAACCCAGTCTGCCCTGCTATTTACCCATAGCTGGAGGGAGAGTAGGATTCATACCTTTCCCAAGGATATTAGCGCTAAGTGAAATGCAATTACCACGTCCAGGATTTGAACTCGGGGCGACGAGTCCATTTCCCATGACTTTAACCATTACACCACGCGCTTCCTACAAATTATAAATATATATAATGATGAATATGATTGATCTTCTAATGATATGATCAGCAAATTGTGCTTGTTTTTATTTATCGGGATTAGCTTCAACTTGGAAAAGCATTGATAATGTTCCAATAGGGAATCCTTGATAGAATGCATTTGTCATTGTGTGAGTATGTTTTTAGGTTAAAAGCAATTGCGTCCTTTATTCCCAACTGGTCCTACTCTTAATGGGTAGTTGTAGCTAGTTAAATAGAGAGTCTTACAAATGGTAGAGATATTAAAGGCCAACGATCGTCTCTAGTGTGTTATAAATATGAAACGTTTTTTTTATGCTCCGAATTCCCTAAGGCCGGTTTTAAGGGAAAATACAGGGTTATCTCCCTTTGGAAAATATTTTCGGTAATCCTGTAGCCGGAGAATATTAGTACATTTCAAAAGAAAAAAAATCGAGAACTTTTTTTTTAGAATACGCAAGACATGTAAAATTCACTGCAACTTGGGTGGGTACCGAATATGAGAAGAATTACTTCAAGGTAACGAGAGCATTTTCCGAGATCCTCATCTGGACTAGAAGTCAATAAAATTACCAGTCATTAAAAATAAGGCATAAAAACACAACTTTCTTAATCTCACACTAGAAACGTTGTAAAGGAATTAATACATGAAAGGATAAAATATGACGTAGCAAAAAATGAGTTAACTGTACTCAGCTATCCCAGCTGTAATGCAAGTACATTATTATTATTATTATTATTATTATTATTATTATTCTAAACAATTTTTTTTCACTGGAGTAAGAGTGACAGCAAGTCTGCTCTGATATCCTCTGAGTTCTTTGACTGCATTCACTCTGGGTCGGTTAAGCTGACTCCGTCCTACGAATTCGTCTTTGGTAAAAGTATCTACATTAATTTGCCGACAAAAAAGTGACAAAAAACTTTTTTTTTCAAATCATTTTAATTTTCTGTTGGGCATTTAAGCGACGCAAAAATATCATGTGAAATAAAATGGAACAAATAAGAAATTTGCGATTTATTGACACCAGATAATCTGGATTTACATTTTGCATTGCATCTTAAACAGTTTGGACGGTCTAATTTTTAACCAGAGTGTGTTGCGGGATAATAACGGACGGAAGATTTACAACCAACCGTATTAATATATAGAATAAGATTATTATTATTATTATTATTATTATTATTATTATTATCATTATTATTATTATTATATTATTGTTGTTGTAGTTGCTATTTTTGTTGTTAGTCAATGTTATCATTATTATTATTGTTATTGGTGTTATTATTGTTTTATTTATTTCTTTTGAGTTTTCACATCAGCATTAGCTGATGGTCTTTCACTGGAGTCTGAGTGACAGCAAGTCTCCTCAGGTCTCCATGACTCTTCTGAGTATTCTGGCTGATTGCAGCAGTGCAGTGTTCTGAATGGTTTCAATACTTCCTCTGATTTCCAAACTTTCCAGGTCCTTTTCCAATCCTTTTGGGATCGTTCCAAGTGCACCAACTACAATTGGTATCACTTTCATTTTTATATTCAATAACGTTTTCAGTTCTCTGGCAAGGTCCAGATATTTGTCCATTTTTTCATTTTCCTTTAGCTTCACCCTGTGATCTGCTGGCACTGCAAAATCCACCAGTTGACAAGTTCTTTCTTTTTTGTTTATCAACACTAGGTATGGTCTTCTTGCTGGGATAAGGTGATCCGTTTTTATTTCAAAGTCCTAGAGAATTTTATGCGTTTCGTTCTCAAGAACAGATACTAGTTTATGTATATACCATTTTGTTGTATGGTCAGAATTTATTATTATTATTATTATTATTATTATTATTATTATTCTAAACATTTTTTTTCACTGGAGTAAGAGTGACAGCAAGTCTGCTCTGATCTCCTCTGAGTTCTCTGACTGCATTCACTTTGGGTCGGTTAAGCTGACTCCATCCTACGAATTCGTCTTTGGTAAAAGTATCTACATTAATTTGCCGATAAAAAAGGTGACAAAAACTTTTTTTTTCAAATCATTTTAATTTTCTGTTGGGCATTTAAGCGACGCAAAAATATCATGTGAAATAAAATGGGACAAATAAGAAATTTGCGATTTATTGACACCAGATAATCTGGATTTACATTTTTGCATTACATCTTAAACAGTTTGGACGGTCTAATTTTTAACCAGAGTGTGTTGCTGGATAATAACGGACGGAAGATTTACAATCAACCGTATTAATATATAGAATAAGATTATTATTATTATTATTATTATTATTATTATTATTATATTATTATTATTATTATTATTGATGTTGTTGTTGTAGTTGCTATCTTTGTTGTTAGTCAATGTTATCATCATTATTATTGTTATTGGTGTTATTATTGTTGTTATTTATTTCTTTTAAGTTTTCACATCAGCATTAGCTGATGGTCTTTCACTTGAGTCTGAGTGACAGCAAGTCTCCTCGGGTCTCCAGGACTCTTCTGAGTATTCTGGCAGATTGCAGCAGTGCAGTGTTCTGAATGGTTTCAATCCTCCCTTTGATATCCAAACTTTCCAAACCCTTTTCTAATCCTTTTGGGACTGTTCCAAGTGCACCAAGCACAATTGGTATCACTTTCACTTTCATGTTCCATAACTTTTTTAGTTCTCTGGCAAGGACCAGATATTTGTCCATTTTTTCATTTTCCTTTAGCTTCCCCCTGTGATCTGCTGGCACTGCAAAATCCACCAGTTCTTTCTTTTTTGTTTATCAATACTAGGTCTGGTCTTCTTGCTGGGATAAGGTGATCCGTTTTTATTTCAAAGTCCCAGAGAATTTTATGCGTTTCATTCTCAAGAACAGATTCTGGTTTATGCATATACCATTTTGTTGTATGGTTAAAATTTATTTTTTTACATAATTCCCAGTAGATCACCTTCCCAACCCAGTCGTGTCTAGTTTTGTATTCTCGTTGTGCTAGTTTGCTACATTCGCAGAGTATATGGTTTACAGCCTCATCTCTATTACCGCAAAGTCTTCATTTACTATTTTGTTGGGTCTTATCAATTTTCGCTTTGATATAGTTTGTCCTTATGGCATTATTTTGTGCAAAACATTTTTTTGTCACTGGAGCATGTGTGACAGCAAGTCTGCTCTGATCTCCTCTGAGTTTAGTGACTGCATTCACTCTGGGTCGGTTAAGCTGACTCCATCCTACGAATTCGTCTTTGGTAAAAGTATCTACATTAATTTGCCGACAAAAAGTGACAAAAACACTCGGAAAATATCTTAGTTGGGCCGGAAATTCGCCTGACGCTGGCTCGTTAAAACATAGCGTAAAGCAGAAGCCCGGGGCGACATAAGATCAAAATTACAAAAATATAATCCGTAATTCACAATTTCAATATTACAAATAAATCAAACCTATAAGTTTTTTTTTTCAAATCATTTTAATTTTATGTTGGGCATTTAAACGACGCAAAAACATCGTGTGAAATAAAATGGGACAAATAAGAAATTTGTGATTAATCGACACCAGATAATGTGGATTTACATTTTTGCATTACATCTTAAACAGTTTGGACGGTCTAATTTTTAACCAGAGTGTGTTGCTGGATAATAACGGACGGAAGATTTAAAAACAATCGTATTAATATATAGAATAAGATTATTATTATTATTATTATTATTATTGTTGTTGTTGTTGTTGCTGTTTTTGTTGTTAGTCAATGTTATCATTATTATTATTGTTATTGTTATTATTATTGTTATTATTATTATTGTTGTTGTTGTTGTTATTGTTGTTATTGTTATTATTGTTGTTGTTATTATATGTATTTATTTTGATGATAGTGTCCTTTCCTTTAACAGTTTGGACGGTCTAATTTTTAACCAGAGTGTGTTGCTGGATAATAACGGGCGGAATATTTAGAAACAACCGTATAGAATAAGATTATTATTATTATTGTTGTTGTTGTTGTTGCTATCTTTGTTGTTAGTCAATGATATCATTATTATTGTTGTTATTCTTTGTTATTATTGTTGTTGTTATAATTATTATTATTGTTGTTGTTGTTATTATTATTTATTTATTTTGCCGCTAGTTTCCTTTGTTTTTCAAGTTTGTCTGTCAAAAAGAGCACCTTGTAGTGTTATTCAAACCAAAAAAAGGGGATTAATCGAAAATGGGGGAGTGCTACCTTGACGGGACCTGACTTGATGCACAAAAGCTGGTGACCGTGTGGAGAAAAAGAAATATTTTAAGGTTGGCTACCCTTTAATGTTTTGCGCTTTACCATCACTGCCACTTAATACTTCCGGTAGTGGCACAAAAACAATTTTTCTTCTTCGAGATCTAATATCAATGGTTGGAACATGTTTTCATTTTTTTTTTTTTTTTAGAAGTGGATTTCTGTCTAAAATATTCTTATGTAATGATCTATATCCTTATATTTTTATCTAGATTTTCTGCCACTTTGACCCTATCTTGGGCTAGACGGGCGTCGAGAGGCCCCCTCCGATCAATCGGCTGGTCACGTCAAGCCTAGCACCTATATGATTTTCCCAACCCTATTGCCCTTATGGGCGCCAACCCTTTTTATCATATGGGTGCTAGAAGGCGGTGGCTGCGGGTCTACATGTCCTGGGAATGACGTTAAACTCTATCTGATGGTGAGGTTCCAGTTTTGGAGGTTTGGGGAATGTGGAGCACCCCTTCATCCTCATTGCTCCCTGGTCCACTCTGGCCCGGAGTAGTAGTACCTGTTAGGGTCCCATCTATGGGTTAAATAGAAAAATGTATTTATAAAAAAAATTGTATTATCCATTAAGAATTGATTTATTTCAAAACTTCATCGGCATTAAATGACCCTCTGTGGTTGATATGCCGTAAGACAAAACAAACCTAGATTTTCTGGCGGAAAATGAGACACTACAAAGTTTGTTTTTTAACCTTCCCCTGCACCAATAATAGTGTGTGGATTTGACTGAACTTTGGTCTTTGCAGGTTACCACAATTTTTCCTTTTTTAAAGGACGTGTGCTCAGTTGTTGTACAAATGTAGAGACATACATACAGACATACAAGGTGTGTCAAAAAAGTATCGCGATTTTTTTTACTCTTTGAAACACCTTGTATTCTGAAAAAACAAAAACAACGTTCCATTCATTGCACATTTCTATCTTGATAGAGCTTTAAACTTGGTACTTTTTTGACACACCTTGTATTCTGAAAAAAATGAATGGAGCGTTATTTCAGAATACAAGGTGTGTCAAATAGTACAAAAATCTTGATACTTTTTCGACACACACCTTACATAATCTTTCTTATATATATATATATATATGTGTGTGTGTGTGTGTGTGTGTGTGTGTTTTCTTCATTTACTAAATATCTTGCTCTGTCCTTCTACTCACTGGTATTAGGTACATTGAGCTATCCTTATGGTCTACCTGCATCAGCTTGGTTAAACCACACGTGGAAAGATCCTAACTACGGAATATATATATATATATATATATATATATATATATATATATATATATATATATATATATATATATATATATAGTTTTTCATTTTCACTCCATTTGAGTTTTCACATCAGCGTTATCTGATGGTATTTCACTGGAGCCTGAGTGACAACAAGTCTCTTCAGGTCTCCAGGACTCTTCTGAGTATTCTAGCCGATTGCAGCTGTACAGTAGTCTGGATGGTCTCAAGTCTTCCTTTAATTGCCAGATCCTCCAGTCTTTTCCCCAGGTTTATTGGGACCATTCCAAGTGCACCAACTACAATTGGTATCATTTTCACTCTCATATTCCACAGTTTTTTCAGTTCTCTGGCAAGGTCCAAGTATTTATCCATCTTTTCATTTTCCTTCAGCTTCGCCTTGTAATCTGCTGGAATCGCAAAGTCCATCAGTTTACACGTTCTTTTTTTTCTTTTTTTTTTGTTTGTTAATCAAAACTAGATCTGGTCTCCTTGCTGGGATAGGGTGATCCGTCTTAATCTCAAAGTCCCAGATAATATTATGCGTTTCATTCTCAAGAACAGATTCTGGTTCATGGATATATCATTTTGTTGTATGGTCAAAATTTAATTTTTTGCATAATTCCCAGTGGATCACCTTCCCAAACCAGTCGTGCCTAGCTTTGTATTCCCGTTGTGCCAGTTTGCAACATTCACTTAATACATAGTTTAAAGTCTCATCTCTGTCACTGCACAGTCTACATTTACTGTTTTATGGCGTCTCATTAAACATTTTTTATGTGAACGTTACATAAAATATAATATTCTAAAGATAGCACAAATAAAATCATTTTAATGTTCGTATATTTATATTCTGAAATTAAAAGACGTCATTTTTAATTATTAAATATATTAATAAAAAGTGCAGCTTCCGGGCACACGTATTTAAGTTCTGATATAATTAGATATTATAATTGAATTAGAAAGACTAATGCAATTAAATATGACCATAAAAGACGTTACACTTATTTTTATATTATTCTGATTTCATTATAAAGGTATACATAGGACTGCTATTAATACAATTGCGAATAAAACAATATCAGAAATCAATAACATTAAGTAATTATTTATTAAACACGGTTTTGGTAAAACCGGTATGAAAAATATTCACATCATATACTTTGGTTTGGTTTGTTTTGCTTTACGGCATATCAACCTCAGTGGGTCATTTAATGCCGATAAAGTTTTGAAATAAATCAATTCTTAATGGATAATACAATTTTTTTATAAATACATTTTTCTATTTAACCCATAGATGGAACCCTAACAGGTACTACCACTCCGGGTCATGGTGGACCAGGGAGCAATGGTGATGAAGGGGTGCTCCACATTCCCCAAACCTCCAAAACTGGACATCATATACTATGTAAACAATTATTTCTTAATGATATATAACACATATTACCGGATTTAAAACACTTTAATAACTTGGGCTGTTTGGAAGCAAACGTATCTCAGCTAGACCTTAATATAGACATTGTTAATAAATAAGATGCTAATTAAGATTGGATAATGATTATCTAATAACCACTGAGAATATAACCAAAATAACTAAGGGATTTGTGACGTTTGTGGTGATGTAGTTTCGGTTACAGACAGACATATTCATAATCTCGATTATAATAAAAAGATAATTAATGGATAATTAAATGTGGCATGATGCCAGATCTTTGAGTCACTCAGTGAGAATCAAACTCACTAGTAATGATCTCCTATTGTAACTATCTATAACACCACGACATATGCTCAAAGGGAAGGATAGTAATCACTTGCTGCGGCCAGTTGAGATTTAAACACAACACATTTTATAAGTTTGTAGGGAATTATCTTCCTTTTGCCGGAAGAGTTATCTCCTCGCTGCGTTGCTGTTTGTTCCCACTAGGGGACCTCTGGTAGTTAAGCGCGTTGATTCAAAACGCTGCTTCATCTTTTTAGCTGGATCTTCTCAAGAACTGCTATGGGCTAGAATCTATCTACCCCCTTCTCGGTGGGGCTTTGCCCCCCCCTTACATTACTGGAAGTCCCTTATACAGCATGGACTATCCTTTAGTTCCATGTCTGTAACATCTATATTTTACGTACATTTGGGTATCTTGTTTATACCTAAATATTGTATATGTATTTACATGTTCTATTCTCCTGTACATTATGTATCTTATCGTTTCCATGTGCTGTTATATATATTATTAAATGTGTTGTCTCACAACGTGTCGGAATTGTATGTTCATTAAATAACCTTGAACCTTACAAGTTCATATGAAAAACTATATTTCTACCCATATACTAACGACATGGCATAGTGACTAAAGTGCAGGACTGCAACATAATACCCTTGGGAAATGTGCGGAACCACTTCCTCCCTGCAGCTATGGGTTAAATAATACCCCTATTGTTCTTCTAAAAAGAAAGGATGGCTTTGATATTGTTGTGGGATTTTAAGGGGTCAAAATAAGACAAACACGACGGGTAACAAGGTAGACAAATGTATTTAACAAAAGAGTAGAAATTTTACAGCAAATTAAGTGGAGATTGCGTCCGACCAATATAGTTACCAGCTGACTCGCATTTGCTTCCCCAAGCCACATTTGTTGCTATTACTTATAGTAGCCGTCGGCATTCCATTATTGTCTACAGGTTATATCAAAAACCTATATATTAAATAACCCATAAAGGTTTGTATGCCATTAAACAAAGAAACTCCAAAACATACAACTATACGACAAGATGTCAATAATGCTTCTGTATATGCACGTATATGTATATACCATCCCCTCCGCGCGAGTAGGATGTGACACAAGGTAAATTTCTTAAGCGGAGTTTATCAGGTTTGAATTTATAGTTTTCCTTCTCCTCAACTGGTTGTCTTGCTAAGGTTAAAGTGTTACATAATTCGTGGGTTGCCTACGAATTATGACTGTAAGTGTAATAAATTTTGAATAAGGATATGGTAAATGGAAAGTTACCATAAACCTTTTTAGAAGTGATTGACAACAAGTTCACCTTTCGCTGACCTAGTGGCTGATTACTCATTGGCTGAAGGCAAGCGTGAGAAGGGAACTGATTTAGAGTTAGTTAGATTTTGGCGGTTAGCTGAAGGAAGCAGACGTGAGTGCTATCTGTTCCCAATATATATATATATATATATATATATATATATATATATAGTAATTACCTTCGACTAGGAGCGAAACTGATTGACTATTCACCAGCCCGATTCATCAACCTCTCCGCCATTAACCTCTCCTAAAGAGCTCATCCCCAGACACTGTTTTCAATGTTTCACGTCTCATCAATGTGGCTAGACATACCAACTACCTCCGACCAAGACCGAAACCCGACTGACTTTTCATCAGCCCGATTCGTTAACCTCTTGACCATTGACAGCTGCCATTAAGGAGCGGAGTTTAAACTGTTAAGTTCACACGTCTGTGTATATATTTTACGATCACCAGAGAGATCAAATCTGTAAACAACAGACGATCATAGTTTTATGCTGGTGGTGAAAGTCAATTAAAATCACTGCTAGAGAGCTCTACCGGGTTATTTATACCAACCCTCCTCGCGAGCAGTATACGACACGAAGTCAATTTCTTAAGCGGATTTTAACAGGTTTCAATTCAGAGTTTTCCTTCTCCTAGAATGGTTAGCTAGCCATGTTTAAAGAGCCCACTCTGCCATACTATTTACCCATAGCTGGAAGAAGAGAAGTTGGATGTCATGTGCAATTCTGATAAATTCTTCCAGGATTTGAAATCGACTCGACGAGTCTACACCACGCGACTCCAATACGCATATAAGAGTGTGAGGGGATTATTTATGTATGAGAAATTTTCAGTTGTAGTTTTATTTTTTCGTGACGTCATTCGCTTAAAACCTGGCGTCTTGCATCCTCACCCTCAAAACTGGTCTGTCAGCGGATTTAGTCGACACCTTAATCTCGCTCCTGATCCTATTATCCTCCTAGGAAGAACATTTCAAAACGAATAAGGAAACTTCTAATCTCCACAATGGCCCCCTTACTTGAAGGTAACTTGACAAAATAATATTATTAAATCGACGGAGATGAAGACGCTGATCTGAATAAATATTTAAATGTCACCAAAAGATAATCTCTGAATAGAGAAGGAAATAAAAAGTTTTGAATATTGAAATGTGAAAACCTGGATATAAGTCCACCAATCAGATCTTGGGAATATCAACATCAGCATCAACATCAATATCAATATCAATATATATATATATATATATATATATATATATATTGTTGTTGGCAACATTCCGTCTATTTTAGACGATGGCGTAGTTTTTTTTGTTTTTTTTCTCTCTCTCTCACTTACAGCTACATGAGTGGCTGAACAGACCGATCCTCGATATATATATATATATATATATATTATATATATATAGTGAATCTAGTTCTCAGTGAATATATTATATTTGTATGTTTATATTTATATATGTCTATAATATATATTTTTAGGGATTTTGTGTGAAGCATGGCTGTGAAATACATTAGAAACTCCGTTAGATACTATGTGTTAAGTTTCCTTTTATTTCATTCAATATTTCGGAGATATGGGCCTCCTTTATGAAGAATTTCTAGACTGGCTGATTTAAGTTGTTCTTGGCGATTTTATTGATAGGAATATTGAAATTCCGATCATCTATGGGCTTGTGGGGTTGGAATTGACAGAGTCATTGATGTCTGGATGTCTTCGCCGATCCTCTCACTGGTGGTGCTGGGACTGGTTGTCGGTATGTGGTATAGGGGCGACTGGTTGTCTTTACTACCTCTTCATTGACGGGGTAAGGGTTATATATGTGGGTCACTGGTGCTGGGAGTGTAGAAATATTTGTAGGAGTTTAGGGTACCTAAATCTGTGTTTAAACCGTGTGCGTGTGTTTGTGTGTGAGTTTGTGTGTGTGTTTGTGTGTGCGTAGGCGGATTATTCACTTAATTTCTGTGTGTTTGCATGTCTGTGTGGATGGGAAGCTGTGGTCTAATAGTATGCACTTCAAATTTTGTAGTGTATATAGTAGTTTATTAAATGTTTTGATATTGTGTTGTATTGTGTATTGCTGTCTAATTATTTTAAGTCGACGGGGCGGCCTAAAGTCGGTATCAGCCAGTCAGCGAGGGAGTCTATCCCCTTTTCAATAGCGCTAGACCAAGGAGATTGTTTTTAGCATCTGAGGTGGAGCGCCACACCTACCATCAGCTCCTTACTTTACCACACAGATCCCTGTGCTACTCATAACGCTGAGTTGGCGGGGACCGGTATCGAACTAGGAACCTTGTGGTTTCTAGCCGAACGCTCTACCGACTGAGCTAACCCGGTCTAATTATTAATTTGTGGTCATTAAATCTAAATCTGCGGCAGAGCGACACCCCAATCTCAACCCCATCCCCAGCCAATTTTGTTTTATTCATTCTTGATGGGTATTTAAAATTATTGTTTTAAACTCAATTCTTTAAACACATTTTTAAAAACCGAGGTTACTGTGGCCTGAACATGAAGATGAAGACAAGAGTCCAAAATATCAAACTTATTCATATCAAGCCTCATCCCATGAATACATATAATTATAAGTATGTCAACCGTTGTTGGGTTATTTCATGCCGAAGACATTTTGTTTTTGTTTTTTTTTTAATTCTTGATGGGTATTCAATATTTCTTTGGTTTTGTTTTGTTTTACGGCATATCAACCTCGGTGGATCATTTAATGCCGTTAATGTTTTCATTCTTGATGGATAATACAATTTTGTTTATAAACTCATGTTTTTCCATTCAACCCATAGATGGGACCTTAACAGGTCCTACCACTCCGGGTCAGAATGGACCAGAGAGCAATGGTGGTGAAGGGGTGCTCCACATTCCCCAAACAATATTTCTTTCAAACTCAATTGCTTGTTTTAATTCAACTTTTTAAAAGCAAATCTTTTTAAACTAATTTTTTTTCTATTTAACCCATAGATTGAACCCTAAC
>CM042140.1:35005249-35017749 GCA_023376005.1 Doryteuthis pealeii | reverse complement strand
TATTCTGGAGGATTTTGCCAATGCTGTTATCTGGATGGTTCAAGTCTTCCTCTGATTTTCAGTTCTTCTAGTCTGTTTTCTAAGTTTTTGGGGACCGTTCCAAGTGCACCAACTAAAATTGATATGACTTTCACCCACAGGCATTTTAATTTTCTAGCAAGGTCCAGGGCGAATACATCGTCAAAGAGAAAGAAACGATTTGTCAGCGGTCAAAATTTAATGCAAGATTTAATGGCAGAAATAAATTTAGATTGTCAATATTTCTTACTAAAACTAATACAGAAAATTTGTTACTAAATTGTCAATATATTCTATCTGTATGCTGTATACTGGTTCTTATAAAATTTGACACTAAGTATAATAAGTGTTTTACTTATTTCAGAATGGGTATTAGTTATGGCTATGTTCAAGTACTCACTTTTTTTCTACGACAAGCAATTGTGGTATGCCAACAACGGGACATTTTTTTGTCAAGACATCTGGAGATAGAAGTGAATGCCTTTCCCCAAAAGTATTAGTGCTAAGCGAATATACACAGACCAGACCGAAATTCGAACCTGGTTTCCTTATTCTCTTCGTACTCTTAACAGTTACGCCTTCTTACGATTCCATTGTAAAAGTAATATATATATATATATATATATATATATATATATATATATATTATATATATATATATATATATATATATATATATACGCGTGTGTGTATAGTGTGTTTTTTATAGTCCCCATTTTTCTATCCAATCCACTTGACAGGAGAGGACTTGCTGTTTTGTTTTATGGGATTCCTCTCAATTGGGTTTGAAAAAAGTGTAAAATTGATAGCCTGTTTTTTTTTTCCATTTTAATAAAAAAATTTTAAAAAAGCAAAAAAAAAGCAAACGGCATTTGTCTAATTGTATGTCTGGAAATACAACTGCGCTTTTTGCTCCAATTTTAAAGAAGCACATATTTTCCAAGGAACGAAAGTTACTCAAACGTAAAGTTTTATGTCAGGGTCGAGCATGGACCGTGGCGTGGGGGCGGAAGGTGTCGCGAAAAATATTGAATACCAGATTTTTATAAGATTTTGTTACATTTCTATAAAACAAAGTGTATGTTCCCGTCATATTTCACTCCCAAATGCAATACTCTCTCTCCCATTTCAGTTTTCGTTATCTTTCTGTTTTTTCTTTCTTCTTACTTCTAGTCTTATAGATCCTATTTATTACTATTTCAATTTCATTCTTTTGTTTCTTTTGTTTCTTTTGTTCAAAATTCTTGATTTCATTCACACTTCCTTGTTCATATCTGTTCTTTCTTTCTTTCTTTTCTTTCTTTCTTTCTACATACTCTTTCATTTTCTCCCTTTTCTTACTCTCTCCTTTTTCTTCTTTCTTTTTAAACGCTCATTGATTTAGTGTCTTTCTTTTTCTTTCTTTCTTTCCTTCCTTTTGTACATTCTGTCTTTCTTTTTTCTTTTCTTTTCTACTAATTGTTTCTCCTTTCGGCTTTTTTCCCCTTCCTCCTACCTCTCTTCGTGAGTTCCATCTTTCACGTTTCTTTGACTTATTCATTCATGTTTCTTTTCTGCAATGCATGCTCTTTTTGGTTATTCTTTCTTTCTTTCTTTCTTTCTTTCTTTTTCTTTCTTTCTTTCTTTCTTTCTTCCTTTCTTCTTTCTTTCTTTCTATACAACGTCTCATTTTGTCTTATTTCTTTTTTTTTTCTTTTAAAACTCTCTTTCTTTTGTCCCGTCTCTCTGTTTCTTTTCTTTTTTTTCTTTTTTTTTTTTTCGTTCTTTCTTTCTTTCTTTTTCTTTCTTTCTTTCTTTCTTTTTCTTTTTTTTTTTTTCTTTTTTCTTTCTTCTTTCTTTCTTTTCTTCTATACAAACGTCCTCATTTTGTCTTATTTCTTTTTTTTTCTTTTAAAACTCTCTTTCCTTTTGTCGTCTCTGCTTTCTTTTCTTTTTTTTTTTTCTTTTCCTTTTTTTTTCGTTTTCTTTTCTTTCTTTCTTTTCTTTCTTTTCTCTTCTGTTCCTTTTTCTTTCCTTTTTTCTTTCCTTTTTCCTTTTCTCTATACACCGTCTCTTTTTTTATTTTTTTTTTTTTTTTAAAAACTGTCTTTCATTTTTGTCCGTCTCCTACTTTTCTTTCTTTTCTTTTTTTTTTTTTTTTTCGTTCTCCTTTTTTTCTTTTTCTCTTTCTTTCTTTTCCTTTCCTTTTTTTCCTTTTTCAAAATATTTCCTTTCATTTCCCTTCCATTCCTTTCTTTTTTCTTTCTTCCTTCGTTTTTTAAACCCATTCATTTAGTCTCTTTCTGTCTTTCTTTCTTTTGCTAAAAAACATCCTTTCATTTCATTTCAATATTTTTTCTTTTTCTTCTTCTTTCTTTTTAAAAAAAAAAAACACACTTACAACAAATTACACAACCTTCCGCCTCTTTCATCACAACTGTTTCTCTTTTCCTTTTTTTTTTTGTTCCAAAATTCTTTTTTTTCTTCTCCGTTTAAACTTTCGTTTTAACTTCTTTTGTTTGCTTTTGTTTTTCTCTTTCTTTTCTCTTTTTTATTCTTTACTTTCTCTTTTCCAAATCATTTCACACTGTCTTATTCATTTTAATCTCATTCAGATATGTATTTTACTTGTTAAAAAAATCTTCTCTTTTTGTTTTTCTTTCTTTCTTTCTATTTCTAATCTTTTTCAATATTTCTTTATAATATCCTTTCCTTTTTCTTCACTCTTCTTTCCTCTTTAATTCGTTCTCCTTTAAACATCCTTTAATTTTTTTTTCCTCTTTTTTTCTTGCTTTTTTTTTATTTCTTCTTCGTATTAATTAGCGCCAAGAGACATCGCACTTGCTTGGTTCCGTTTTTTTTTTTTCTTCTTTCCTTTCTTCTTCTTTCTTTCTTCTTTCTTTCTTTCCTTTCTTTCTTTCTTCTTCTTTCTTTCTTTCTGTAAGTTTCTTCGCCTTCTTTTTCTTTTTCATATCCCCACTTATATTCTTTTCAAATCTTTCTTCTTCCCTCCCTTTCCCCCCTATCCGGTTTTTTTTTTAAAAATTCTTTATTCTTTATTTTCTCTTTTCTTTGTCTTTCTTTGTTTTTTTTTCCTTCTTCTTAATCCTTATCCTTCTTCGATCTCGGTCTGATCAAAAAGAAAAAACAACACTCAACCCCTGTTTTTCGCCTTATCCCATTCTCTCCTTCCCAGGTCCCACATTCCTTCTTTCCTTCTCTTCTCTTCTTCACTGACCTTGGCTGCACCAGCAGGTGCAAGCAACGTTCCATACTTCTAAAACTCTAAACTAGCCTTTGGGAAGCTCGGCGGACTCGAAACACGACGAAATGCAAAATGAACAACATGAATTGAATAATAAAAGATAATGGTCATAAATGACTTTTGGGAGATTAAACCTAATTCTCTAATAAAAAAAAAGGAGGAATAGGAAAGAAAGGAATGATAAATTAAAAAGATGCAAGGAAATGGGCAAAAGATTAAAGAAAGAATGCAGAATATATAGAATGAAAAATACATAAAAGAAACAAACAAGAAATGCATTTTGAATAAAAAAAAGGAAAATATAAACGAAGAGAAGAGAGACAAAAGGAACATTGTTTAAAAAGAAAGAAAGAAGAAAGAAAGAAAAGAAAGAATGACCAAAAAAGGGGAGGTCTCTTAGCTGAGTTTAAGAAAGAAGAATAGAGACAAAATGAAAGGGTGTTTGAAAAGAAAGAAAGAAAGAAAGAAAGAAAGAAAGAAAGAAAGAAAAAGAAGAGAGACAGAATAAAACGGTGTTTCGAACGAAAGAAAAGAAAGAAAGAAAGAAAGAAAGAAGAAAAAGAATGACCAAAAGAAGAGGCGGGTTCTTAGCTGAGTTTAAGAAAGAAGAATTGAGACAAAATCAAAAAAAGTGTTTAAAAAGAAAAGAAAGAAAGAAAGAAAAAGAAGAGAGAGAATATAAAACGTGTTTTAGAAAAAGAAGAAAGAAAGAAAGAAAGAAGAAAGAATGACCAAAGAAGAGGATGTCTCTTAACTGAGTTTAAGAAAGAAGAATAGAGACAAAATGAAAGGGTGTTTTAAAAAGAAAGAAAGAAAAAGAAGTGAGACAATATAAAACGGTGTTTAGAAAGAAAGAAAGAAAGAAAGAAAGAATGACCAAAGAAGAGGCGGTTTTTCTTAATCGAATTTAAGAAAGAAGAATAGACAAAATGAAAAGGGTGTTTAAAAGAGAAAGAAAGAAAGAAAGAAAAAGAAAAGAGACAGAAATAAAACGGTGTTTAAGGAAGAAAGAAAGAAGAAAGAAAGAAAGAAAGAAGGAAGAAAGAAAGAAAGAAGGAAAGAAAGAATGACAAAAAAAAAGGCCGTTTCTTAGCTGAGTTTAAGAAAGAAGAAATAGAGAGAAAATGAAAGGGTGTTTTAAAAAGAAAGAAAGAAAGAAAAAGAAGAGAGACAATATAAAACGGTGTTTAGAAGGAAAGAAAGAAAGAAAGAAAGAAAGAAAGAAAAAGAAGAGAGAACAAGATAAAACGGTGTTTAGAAAAAGAAGAAAGAAAGAAAGAAAGAAAGAAAGGAAGGAAGGAGGAAAGGAAGAGTGACTAAATGATGTAGTTGAGTTAATACAAAGGAAGAAAAAAGAACAGATAAATTCATGCATTTCCCAATGGCATTAGCACGTAAGGAAACACCCTTAGCCTCGTTCAGGATTCGAAATTTGCAAATATAAGTGCAATCTATCTCGTGTCCTGAGTACGACGTTGAACTGCATCTAATGATGTAGTTCCAATTTTGAAACTCTGGGCAGTGTTGAGTACCCCTTCATCGCCATTACTTCCAGGTTCACTTTGCCCCGCAGTGATAGTACCTGTTCCATCTATAAGTTAAATAGATTAACAAATAAATTTAATTAAAAAAAAAACAAGTTTAAATTTAAAAATTGAATATACATAAAAATGAATAAAACTAAACATCTTCGGCATAAAATAACTCAACAAGGGTTGACATGACGTAAAATCAAACCAAGCAACTAAACGGCAATCTATCTCTGTTATGGTCTTGTGTCAGACTTAGATAAAATAGATATGTACCTCTTGACCCCGAATTGAATCTCCTTCAGGGTGAGGCTTTACATATTTATTCACTTGTTTGAACTTTTGTTAATTTGCCCTCCCGATCGACGACTATTCGACGTCGCTGTTGTCTTCAATGAAGTTCTCTCACCTGAATGTAATCGATTTAATTCCGTCTACTGTCCCACCGTACGCCATCTTCTTCATCGGCCTCGTCATAATTTTAGTTGTTCTCGAGTGACAAAAGAATTCGCAGAAAGGATACTCACCCATAAAGCTCACAAAAGAAAGGTCACGTGATCAACGCTATCCGAAACTCGGTACAAGAACGAACCCAGCACCAGCACCACACCACACCACACAACACAACACCCACACCCCCACCAATTCTCCGACATTCTCCGCATCTATCCGACACTCTCCGATCCGTCCGCCACTTGAGACGCTTTCCTTAGAATCAGTCTCGATCTCGAAAAGATTACGCACCAGGCGCCAGAGAGGGCTCGGGACAAGTCTTAGCCAATAGGCAGCGATCTTTGGTAAGCCGTGATGGCGCCAGGGTTAGGCAGCTAAGTGGAACGAGGGAGTCATTCGCCGAGACGAAGTGGTGTAATTGACTTTGCATAATGGAGTAAGGGTCTCAAGACGAACCGGGTTCAAATTCCAACTGCGGGTAGATTTGCTCCTGGGAAAAAGAAACATACATTCACCCCCCCCCCCCACACACACACTCCATTATGTCTAGTCATTCGGTTGCAAACATATGTGCATCTAGACTTACGGTCAAGTCATGCTGAGCAACGGTTCCCGCTAGATCACCAAAGTTAAGCAGTGCTGGGTCTATTCAGTGCTTAGATGGGTGACCACTTAAACAAGAGCATGCACTGTAAATAACATGATACCTGTGTTCCATATATAAACAAAGCTTAGAACATAATTAAGAACTTGTATGACTTACGGTCAAATAATGCTACATCAAAGAAGTTAAGTAGCCCTGAGCTTGTTCAATACTTAGATGGGTGACCATTTACGCAACAGCAGGTACTGTAAACAACTTGACACCTGTGTTCTATATCTAAACAAAGCTTAGTAAATAACTTGGAAGTCGCGATAAAAGAAACGGTTCCGACTAGGTCACCGAAGTTAAGCAGGACTGGACCGGTTAAGTGCTTAGATTGGTGACCACTTAAGCAACAGCAGGTACTGTAAACAACCTGAGACCTGTGTCCCATATCTAAACATAGCTTTGAAAATAACAACCAACACTCTGCATGACATACGGTTAAGTAATGATACATCAAAGAAGTTAAGCAGCGCTGGGACTTTTCAATACTTAGATGGGTGACCACGTAAGCAACAGCTACATAGAGAGGAGATAGGCGTTAGAAGTAATATATATTGCCTCGATGAATTACATTAAGGACATCGCAAGTTACTCTAATGATATATGAAATAGATGCTATATGAAATAGAAGAAATATTTAATTTTATATGATTTGTATTATAAGCAATCAAATTGCAAAAAAAAAAGAAGAAGAAAAAAAGAAGAAAAAAAAAGAAAAAGAAAAAAAACAAGCAGAATATGTCTGAAAAGGAAAAGGTAATCCCTTATCTCAGTACCATAGAATCCATGGTCTGTCAGTGGGGATTAGTATAACTGTCTGTATCCCTAGCAGAGGGGAAATACCCCCAAAGGGGTGTCCTTTGTGTGGCACAAAAATGCTTATGATAATTTATTTGGCTGTCTGATAACCGTTGTGTTATAACTACGTGAAACTTGGAGTAACAGAATTTACTGCATTTTAATTTGAAAAAGCTAATTCAACTCCGGCTCTGATTCAGTGTCGGACCATCGAGCAATTTTATCGAAAACTCCTCTCTCTCTCTCTCTCTCTCTCTCTCTCTCTCTCTCTCTCTCTCTCTCTCTCTCTCTCTCTTCTCTCTCTCTCTCTATATATATATGCTTATCCATTTTGTGATGGTTATTTGACGAGACTAGGCTCATTGATGGAGTTACGGCCGAAATAAATTTATAATAGCCAAATGACGGTTTGTTTTTCTTTTTCATTAAAAGTGTACATATTGCTGTATATAATTAATTTATTATCTAACATTGAGCTCTCTTAAGTATTTGAAATATTCCTTGTATACATCTATAGAAGTGCATTTGCAGAGGCATGCATTGTGGATATACGGAGGATATAGATGATCCCAAATAGAATCCTCCCTAACTTACCTGTCTCTTGGGTATTATATATATATATATATATATATATATATATATATATATGTGTGTGTGGGGGGGTGTATTTGGGCAGCATTCTTTCATTTATACATGTGGAATTAGACAAAAGGCAGGTCTCCTGTTAAACGATTTTATTGGTGATCTTTTCAAGCTTTCTGTCCAACTTTTTTATATTTGGATGGAATTCGTGGATTAGTCCACCGAAGTTTATATCCCGAGTACTTTCGGCACTTCGAAGTGCCATCATCACCGTCATCATCAACACATCATCCCTGATGATGGCACTTCGAAGTGCCGAAAGTACTTGGGATATGAACTTCGGTGAACTAATCCACGAATTCCATCCAAATATAAAAAAGTTGGCCAGAAAGCTTGAAAAGATCACCAATAAAATAGTTTAACAGGAGACCTGCTTTTTGTTTAATTTCACATATATGCATATATATATATATAAATAAATCAAAGATTAAATATTATGGATTTGATATCCCGTAATTGCAGTTTCATGCATACTTGCAATCATCAGACGATCAAAATCAAAGAGATTTTAAAAAAAGGGTGGTTTGTTTAGCATTTATATAACATGAAGCATGTTCACGTAATGGAATGTTATAACGCTAAACTTATATTTAAAAAATAGACATGCTTAGATCTTAATGCACGCAGTGTCCAGATTAATTTTATTTTTTATAGATAAATAGAAGGCGAAAAATAAGGGATTAATTAGGGTCGGGTGGTAAATGATATAATAGAAATTTGTTTAAATGTCTACATTTGGAAACGAGTTCGCTTCTCTTGTTCAATAAATTTGCATTCGTATTTTGTAGAATACACAATCTTTCCCCAATGCAAAGTCCACCTTTGTAAGCCTGTGCCTTTTTGATCATTTTCCATTTTATCAAAAGTGTTTTGCCCATTGTGTCTTTCATGTGCCATACATATTTGGATAAGGTGGTACTGTTTGCATATCTTCTGTTGTTGAAGCTTAGATTGTGGTTGTACTACCTATTTTTCCATTTTTTCAATGTATGTTTTTTTCATCGTTATTATTTTCACTTTCTTTGATGTTGGCCTCATAGACGATGTTATTGGTTAAATAATTTAAGGAGCATTTAAGGGGTTTTATCGAAACAGTTGCATCTACTATTTTAGCATTGAACACTTTCATATGCTAATAACTTTTCACATTCATTCTCCATTTTATATATATAATATATATATATATATATATATATATATTTATTTATTTGTCGAATTTTTTAAATATAAAAGTTTTTCATAAGCCACTACCCAGGTTTCAGGTTATTTCACCATCGTCACACCGCTAAATCTTCTGGTGTTTATTTGAAGACATTTCTTGCTGTTACGTTTATGGACCACAAATTACGTCGGTTGATTATTGTGGACGCTCTTTATGTATTCGATTATATTTTTTTCATTTTTTAATTCCTGTATTTTATAAAAAATAAAACTCATAAAGTTATCTCCCTTTAATCCTTTGAAAATTTGTTCTTAATTGTGATTATTTTAATCAATTTTATATGTTAAAAGATGTATGTCTTTTCAAATTTTCTGATGTTAAATCATGTACATTTTTCAATTTAATTTTTAAAAATTCAACAAATAATATATAAAGCTCCTACAAATTTGTGGTTGAGCACTGTGATTTCTTTGTTTCATCCCAAAACAAATTTATATATATATATATATATATATATATATATATATATATATATATATATATAGTATAAAGTCATCCACAGAGATCGTGTTTTGATGTATCACATTTCAGTGTGGTTAGACATTTGCAGGCTACCTCCAGGAAACTTACCGCTCGGATATCATCATTACCTAGAGACTGCGAAGAGAATTTTATCTGATAAATACATGTATGTGTATATACGTAAAGGCCGCTAGAAAGTGCTGTTAGACACAGAGGCAACTAAGCCTGGTGACTGTTTCTCGGTAATGTAATCATCAGATCAAATACTTTTGTATGGCCTGAGGATCGCATGAGCGAAAGATACAGACCCAGATGGCAGGGTTGTTAATATATAGAGAAATCGAATAATAATATAATTATACCCTTTTAAAAGTAATAATACAAAATACGTTCTTACTGTTGACCTCAGCAACCTCAATATACTTACTAAGCCGAGAACGTTCACCTTTCCAATTAGAGAAAGTACTGCCCTACGGCACGTCCGATATTGTCAACATCGCTTTTCTTGTACGTTGAGACTATTAATAAGTCAAACTTATGAATCATTTATTTCTAATCGTTTATTTCATGTATAACTGATATATATATAATATATATATATATATATATATATATATATATATATATATATTTGGAGGTATGTGCTTAATTGAAGTATACCTAATTTTGAAAATTATTAGTTAATAATTAATGAATTTAGGCGGGCATATATGTTCAAATGTAAGGCTAAACAAATCGAGAAAATGTCCAATCCTGAATGTGCATTTCAACTCAGGATTAACAATAATTAACTAATTAATTTTAAAAAATTAGGTATGACTTTCAATTAATCACATATCCTCCAAACATTGTCGCTTAAGGCATATAAAAAATAAACACATTTGTTTGTTTATTTAACCTCATATATAATATATATATATATATATATATATTATATATATATATATGAACAAAAAGTGATAAGACAAGCGGGAATATTTCTTATATGTTATTTATTCTCAACTAGTTTCGACGTTAGGTCATCGTCAGGAGAAGATTTCTTGTTTGAAGTAATTGTTTTTGAGATTTTTTTAAGGGAGCATTATAAAAGAATTATAGAAATTGAAATATTTTTTGAGGGTTTGACATGCTATTATAATCCGGGTAGAAGAGTGTATTAGTAGTAGCAAGTCCATCTGTTCCGTGTAAAAAACCTCTTTGAGGTGAGTTCTTTTTGAATGCTCTTATATATGTGAGGAAGGGTTCTTTGAATTTTGTGTATGACTAAATATGTACACATATAAATGTATGTGTGTATACATATATGTGTGTGAGTGCGAGTGTGTGTGTATTTCGGTACTTTGTGCGTGACTTTTAGATTTTCAAATGGGTTAAGGAGAGGTTTGTTTAATGTGGGACGGTCGATATTTGTTTATTTAGGTGTTATTGACCCCCACCCTTTTTGTCACCTCGACTTTTTATTGCCAGGGTAATGAGTCTACATTTTGGTTAAATCCAAATGGATGAAAACTTCTTATCTTTTTTATCCATCTGTACTCGTGGTTTTCAACTACAGATTTAATGTCAGTATCTGTTTGGATTCTTTCGATAAAAGTAAATTTGGCGAGTCTGTCAAAGTCATGGTCATATAATCGGAAGTGTTGCACCACTAGGATGAGCTTGCTATGATCTGTGTTTTTTATTCGATGTCTGTAATCGTTATGTCTAAAGTAGAACGACCACTCAGACTTCCCAACGTACTGCTTCTTGCACTTAGTGCAATCGAGTAGGTAGATTACGTTTTTACTTTTCTGTTCGATTCTTGGTAGATGTTGAGGTCTGTTTGGTTGCTGAGCTGGTAAATGTGTCTGTTGTTTTTATTTGTTTATAATAATAATAATAATAATAATAATAATAATAATAATAATAATATATTATTATTATTATTATTATTATTATTATTATTATTTATTAAATCGTGCTATCATTATTATTAAACTGTTTAAAAGATAAAGAGAGATAAACAACTTTAAAGAATCAACTGTAGAAAACGTTAAGAATTCAAGACGCCACTAATAGAAATGAATTAAAGTAACTTATATATATATATATATATATATATATATATATATTATATATATATATATATTAACAGTTAATTACCAATCCACGAAGCAAACAAATATATTTACTTCTGGATGAAGTAAAATCGATTTAAAAAGTGCTCAATAAAAAGGGCTAAATATATGTTTTAAAACCGAATGGGTTAAAATCCTCCGACTATAGTTTCACACAGTAGCGAATCTTCAGGGAATTGCTTTGTCCAACCATCGACTTGTAAATATATCTGGGTTGTACCCATTCCTAAGTAGGTGGGTGTGCCATATACCCCCCCTTTTCCCTTACGTTATGCCTGAACCCACTTAGCATAGACTATGTTTGTTAACATGTCTACATTTGTTTGTCAACTCCGATCGCGAGATCAATATCGCATCTAGGTCCTGGCTATTCTTAGTTTTTCTTGCAAGCACAGCATGCATGGGTTATCTTTTCCTTCATGTGATGGTACTCTCTTAATTATTTCCCACCCCACCTCCGGATCTCTACCGTACTTTTCTTTTAAAGCCCACACATATTTTGCTAGTGTAGATGTTTCACTATATTTTTTTTATCCCTAAATGGTAACCTGTGCTGAGATATGCACTGTTTTATAGCTTGCTGCGCGACGCCATCACATGAAGGAAATGATAACCCATTCATGCTGTGATTGCAAGAAAAACTCAGAATAGCCGGGACACAGATGCGATATTGATCTCGCGATCGGAGTAGACAAACAAATGTAGACATGTTAACAAAATAGTCTATGCCAAGTAGGTTCAGACATAACGTAAATCTTGATTTTCTTTGTGGTTGGTAACTTTACCACTGCTTCACACACCACGTCCTTTAGTAAACACTTATTTCTGTACGGGGCAGATTTGTGACCTACAATTACATGTTGATTCATCTTGATTTTTATTTTGCTCTTTTCCCAGCAATTTCTTGTTATGATTTCCGATTATTTTCCTTATATTGTCCGTGCAACTGTTAGCTCACTTTCAAATTATTTCTATTAAATAGCTTTTTTATCCAGGGAGACCCAGAAAAATGTTTATCGACCAATTCCATAAATATTGCGGCTATTTTTTCACTGGGTGGGGTGGAGGGTGGGGTAAACCATATAATCTTGTTATGGGTTACCAACTTCAGAGCTACTGGATCTGCATTGAAACGAAAATCAACCGGCCGACCTCGCACCGCCAGATCTCCAGAAAATGTGGCAGCGGTAAAAGCTTCAGTTCAACAGTCTCCACACTTAAACGCGCCCAGGCTCTTAGAAGTTTGCGAAGAATTCTTCACAATGATCTTCAAATGCATCCATACAAAATGATGTTGATAAACGTTTCCACAATGAAAGCGCGATGCTCACCAGTCCAATTCATGGCAGCAACTGAAAAAGAAACG
>CM042140.1:34955249-35000249 GCA_023376005.1 Doryteuthis pealeii | reverse complement strand
ATATATATATATATATATATATTTTATTTATTTATTGGAATCTTAGCCGTGATGTGTCTCTATCTTTATATATATATATATATATATATATATATATATATATATATATATTGGAATCTTAACCGTGATGTGTGTGTGTCTCACTCTCTCTCTATCTTCTCTCTCTCTCTATCTATCTCTCTCTCTCTCTCTCTCTCTCTCTCTCTCTCTCTCTGTATATATATATATATATATATATTTGAATCTTAAGCGTAATGTGTCTCTCTATCTTTATATATATATATATATATATATATATATATATATATATATATATATATATGTATATATATATATACAGACAGAGAGAGAAAAAAGAAAAAGAAAGAGAGAGAGAGAGAGAGAAAAAAGAAAAAGAAAGAAAGAGAGAGAGAGAGAGAGAGTGTGTGTGTCACCTGCTTGGAGAATGTGTGTTGTACATACCCCATTGTCACGAGTGTTCTGAGTTCGTTCCCAGGTAACAGCAAGTTAGGTTGGTTGGTGGGTTGGATTTTATGGCATCTCAACCAATTGGGTCATTTTATGCCGAAGACGTTTTTGTTTTATTTATTCTTGATGATTACTTAATCATTTTTAAACTCAACTTTTCCTAAACATATTTTCTTAGAAGTCATTTTTTTCTAATTACCCTATTGTTGGGACCCTAACATGTGCTACCACTACGTGTCAAAGTGTACCTGGGAGTAATAGGGGTGAAGAGGTACTATACATTCTTCAGAGCTCCAGAACTGGAACTTCACTATCAGAATTTAAGTTCAGACCCAGGACAAGAACTCCCTCGGCCATCGCCTTCTAGCACATATATGATAAAAAGGGTCGGGGCTTGCCATAAAGGCAACAAGGTTGGGACAATCAAATAAGTCCTAGGGTTTAACGTACCCAGCCGATTGATCGGAGCCGGCCTCTCCGACCGCTTGTCTAGCCTAAGTAAGGACCAAAGTAGCGTGATCAAAGCAAGGATTTTTATGCTGATTTACAAGGCTTTCTTTCTTTCAACCATAACACTTTACCGTTCAGATCCCTATGCTACTCATACGCTGAGTTGGTGAGGGCCAGTATCGAACCAGGAACCTTGTGATTCCATGCCGAACGCTCTACCGACTGAGCTAAGTCGGGCCTTTAGCAAATATCTCTTTCTGTATCTCATTCTGTCTGTCTCTCTGTCTGTCTGTTTCTCTGTCTCTCTCTATCTGTCCTCATCAGCCATCACTCTTAGTTGGCTTTGTAGATGGCATCCGGTGTCCGTACAGAAGTGGTGACGTAGGTTTTGCCCATAGATACGACTCTAACATGTACATCACTCTGGGCCAGAGTAGACATGAAATTATTGGCTATGAAGGGGTAACTCTACACTACCCAGTTCTCCCGAAGAGGGAGTTCCTGTGGTATAGTGGCTAATGTGCTGGACTGCAAACCATAGTAAGTGAGTTTGAACTCCAATCACGGTATTATTTTCACTTTTGGAAAAGTATGGATCACCTCATCCCTCCAGCTATAGCTCAAATAGTACCACTACTCTTCTTCTACAACGATGGATTTGTCATTAAATAACCCACGAAGGTCGATATGTCATTAAATAAAGAAACCCACCAGATCTCCAGAACTGGAGACTTACCATTAGATGCATGAATCTTCTCCTGCCCATGTTACCCATCTAAGTATTGAACCGGCTCATCGTTGCTTAACTTCAGTGATCTAGCAGGAACTGTTTGTTTTTTTAACGTTACCTGACCGTACGTTGCAGGATTTGGAATATCGACATGATGGTATATGTTTTGAATTCAGATTTTTCCTTCTTGACCGATGTGCTTCCCCTATGAGGCTAGATGTTCCCAATCTGCCCGAATATTTATCTGGAGGAGGGGAAACGAGACAGATTAATATTTTTTCCCAAGGGCATAAGAGGAATGTAAACAACGGCTCGAACAAGGGTCAAATAGTACCACTACTGTTCTTCTACAAGGATTGATTTGACATTAACAGATCCAAAAAGATTGATTTGCCATTAAACAAAGTAACCAACCAGATCTTCAGAAGTGGAGACTTACCATTACGGGGGTCCAGTGTGCTTCGGCCACTGGATCAGGTTAAGTAATAAATAATAGCGTCGATCCCAGGGGCCATCCCCTCAGGCAATACCTGCTCCCTTGGGTGCAGGGCTGGGTTTATTGCCCAGCGCCTGAGGTGCCCCCTTGAGGGAGAATGCCGAAGGGATCGACGCCATTTTTGTTCTTTCCCACCCATCAGCTTCGGCTTGTGGATGGGCCCACGTTAAAACAAGGCCTTGTGCCCAGTCCATACAAGTGGGGTATGAGACAAATACCCTTACCATTAAATGCAGTTTAGTGTCATACACAGGACATTATTTTCTGGGCTGGTCTTAATCCTCTACAGAGATAGTAAGCATATTTTAAGCCACACCGACAATGGCGGATAGGTATTGAGCTCACCACTTCACCAGATGATCTGATGAGGAATGGTTTTTTTTATCCATCAGGTCATTTTGTAAGATAAACAGGAAGAATTTTGGAATTTTAAGAGACATCACACCGGTAACAATAACAACGGTTTTATTATTATATATAACAGAGAGGAATATGTTTTGTACACCAGGTCGGAGAGATAAGACTCAGTGAGGAGCTTTGTCTGGCGTTTTTTTTCTTCTAATTAACATTGAGTTATTCAGCAAAGGTATACTGGACTGCGTCACTTCTTTTATCGGAGTTTTTCATGGCGGCAAAATCTATTTCTTCCAGTGGCAAAGATTTCTTTTTTCAGCAATTTGAAGTCTCGTGGGTCTTCCCGTTGGCTCTCCGGTCTGACTGACGTTTTTAACAGTTCAGACTGTTCTTTATATAAGAAAAGTGTAGCTGCTTTGCAATCGTTAACAAGTGTCAACTAGTACTATTTCCCGGCCTCAAAAATCAAGTCCTCCCCTGGGACTTCCAACAGTTTTCATAAATATATCAATTTAGTGGCTTGTAGTCGCCTTTGATTGAATCTGTATACACAGTGGAACTAAACTTTATACAATATTTTGATTTTAATGTTTTCCATTTTAAACACAACTATTTCCTGTGACTAAAAAAAATAATTTCTCCATTTTTCCTCTTTCGTTAAAAATTAGTAGACGCCAACAAAAAGAACTGTTAGTGTTCCATTTCTGGGTTAACTACAAACATATGAGTTATAAAAAAATGTACTTAAAAATTGCGTTTAAAAAGAGATTAAGTACGCATAAAGAATAGTTAAAACAAAACGTCTTCGGCATAAGATAATCCAACAAGAGTTGATATGCCATAAAATCCAACCAACCAACAAATACTAGGTTCATTTCTATATATATCTTTTTTACATGAGTTATTAGAGCATATTACAAAGATTGCTTTAATCCATTCATTTTCCAATAGTTTTCTCTATCCTTTATTCAAACTTTATTCTCCATATATTGATGATGTCTCCTTTAGATGCACACATGATCGACCATGCCTAATTGTATCATATCCTCACGGATTATAGTAATATCACGTCTCACTTTTATATTTCCTGTCACACCATTTTGTCCATGTTGTCTTCCAAAGAAAACACGGCTCCGGTAAGGTGTCTCCCCAAAGGGTTGGGGGAATGCTTTGAATCTTTTCTGACATACCTCTGAATTAAGATCCATAGACCGTAGCAAATTCTCAGCTATTGTCCTCCAACCTTGTACCCATTCCTTTTCACTATCTGGCCTTGTGCTCAACTTAAATAAGCCTAATAAATTTCTATGGAAATCTATGCATGCGTTAAATGTACAAGTTTACGGTGGGCCCCAAAAAACCCTGAATATTTCGGTTGAGAGGCGATTTGTAGCCATAAACTTGTATTGGTTCCCATTCGGATTATGAGATAGAGTGTAGACCTGTTGGCTGGAGACTTTGAGGTCCGTTCGAAATATGCTTTGCTATCTATATATTAATACTCGTGTTCCTAAATTATACGGCCGCCATCATCTTGCAACACACTATAGTTAAAAATGAGACCGTCTAAATAGTCTAATATGAAATGCAAATCCTGATTATATGGTGTTGCTTATCCACTGAATTCTTATTTCCTATGAGTGTAGTCACCTCAGCTAAATAATGGACCATTCCGTTTTTATTATAAAGAAAGAAAGGGAAGAGAAAGGGGAATGCTACACAGTAAAATGTAAGAAAGAAAGAACGAAAGAGAGTAGGGGAAAGATAAAAAAGGGGATGAGCGTGTGGGAGCGATAACGCTAACCTGTTTAAATGAAAAGATGAAAAGAAGGAAAGAAAGAAAAAATGTGAGAGAGAGTTAAATCCAGATTATTATACTTTCTATATACTGAACAATTTAGCAATAATTAATAAGTAAACATATCAAACGTTGTAATAATTAAATTATCGTACTGTGGTATATCCTGTTAGTTATGATTACAGTCTATAACGAGACTCATTTAAATCAATGAAAGCGAATGAATATATATTTGATGTTACTTTTCCTTCTTCTTGAGACGCGTTGTGAAATTGGACACAGCCAGACGAGTTCAAATCCTGTACGAAGCTGTTTGCATTTCACGTAGAGCTAATATCTTTTTGAAAGTTTTGCATCCAACTATTCTCACTCCAGTTATGAGAAAATAGTAGGACAGACTGGGATTTTTAACCGGGCTTAAGCAACCAGAATAAGAGAAAGAACATTTTGAATTCAAACCAGTTAAAGTCTGCTTTTCAAAATTACCTTGTGTCACATCTTAGTTGTGCGGAAGGGTAGGTAAATATATAAGTCTCCTTCTTCAGCCATTTTCCTTCTTTTACCACTTTAACCCAACCGAACCAAAATATCGAACATATTGAACTATTTTGCAATAGCTCTAAACCTATTCCCTTTCACTTCTTTTTTAATTACCCGTCCAAAACAAGGCAGGTTTTTTTATTTGCTTAATTATCCCTTTTATAGTGAATTTTAAAATATTTCTTATTACATTATCAATATTTTTGACGTTATATGGGTTTGAAATTCATCCTGTTTTTATTCTCCCGAGTATTCTCGGTATATTTTTTCGGTGTGAAAAAAATATCAGATTAAGAAAAATCCGACAGAATGGGAGAAAATATATTGGAAAGATAAATAATGAACACAGACAATTCAATTCAATTGATATTTCATCTCTGTTGATTTCAGAAACATCATCAGAATGAATTTCATTTTTTGATTAATCATTTTCAGAAAGGTATGATTCATCTCCCAACTATGGGTTAAATAGTACCACTACTGTTCTTCAAGTATGATTTAGCATTAAATAACCCACAAAGCTTGATATACCATTAACTCTTAACATCCTGTTGAGAATTTTCTAAGTCCAGAGCATTCCTATAAGGATATATAAAAAAGATGTTTAAAAATGACCTTTGCATCTAAAGTTACCTGTTATTTCCCATAAATCAAAGACTTATAAATATGTTTAATATTACATTTAAACAAAGGCTATCGTTTGGGGTGGATTAGGAAAACGGATGAGACTTCCGACTGGGTGGAATGAGGTGGTATAGGACTTTCAGAGTTAAACAAAGACATCAAATAAACCATCTATGTAACTATCTGATGTTCAGCGAATTTATTTACAGAAACTATGAAAAGAAAACAATTAATGACAAAGTAAATATATATACACATTCGATACCACCGGATCATGCTTTTTCCGCAAAAATAATATAATGGTAAAGTTCTAATTCTGGTGCCCTGGGGAGTATGGATTACTACCCTATCCACCCTGACCCGGAGTGGTAGTAGCTGTTAGGGTTTCATCTAAGTGTTAAATAGAAAAGCATGAATTTAAAAATGTTTAAAAAATTGATTTTGAAAAAAAAAAATTGAATAACCAATAAGATTAAATAAAACAAAATGTCTTCGGCATGAAATAACCCTACAAGGGTTGACGTGCCGTAAAATCAAAGCTAGCAACCAACCAACATCAAGGTTATCCGATGAGCATTGAAATTCACCCCTTTTTTGATGGCCAGATATGAACAGGTATTTAGGTAAACGTCAGTGGTGGTGATGAATTGAAAGTAGATATTTTCCAATGTAATCCTATCAACTTATCTATCTATGTGTTTATTACTTCAAACTATATCTATCTATCTCAACATGCTCATATCTGTCCATCTATCTATCTATCTATCTATGAAACTTTCTTTATCTATCTGAAACTGTTTCTATCAATTAATTTCAAAACGTTTCTATCTGTCTGTCTCTCTTCATATATATGAAATATATATTAGCTCTTATTTAGGTAAGACGGTGGTTGGAGAAGCCCCCCCCCCCGATCAATCGGGTGATCACGTCAAGCTTTAGCACTTATATGATTGTCTCAACCCAATTGCCTTTATGGCAACCCACAACCTTTCGTATCATATATGGGCTAGAAGGCAGTGGCTGAGGGTTTTAGTGTCGTGTAGTTAAACTGCATCTAATGGTAAAGTTCTAATTCTGGGGACCTGGGGCGTATAGAGTACCCCTTCATTGCGATTACTACCCTATCCACCCTGGCCCGGAGTGGTAGTAGCTGTTAGGGTTTCATCTAAGTGTTAAATAGAAAAGCATGAGTTTCAAAATGTTTAAAAAATTGATTTTGAAAAAAAATAATTGAATAACCGATAAGATTAAATAAAACAAAATGTCTTCGGCATAAAATAATCATAGAAGAGTTGGCGTGCCGTAAAATCAAAGTTAGCAACCAACCAACATCAAGGTTATCCGATGAGCATTGAAATTGGCCCCTTATTTGATGGCCAGATATGAACAGGTATTTAGGTAAACGTCAGTGGTGGTGATGAATTGAAAGTAGATAATTTCCAATGTAATCCTATCAACTTATCTATCTATGTGTTTATTACTTCAAACTATATCTATCTATCTGTTACATAATTATGGATCCCTAATATCTTTTTAAGGTAGTATAGAAATCCTTATGGCGATCAGTACAGCTGATGGCCTTGAGAGTGAGTGACAATGCTTGACCTCACTCTGACCTTGCCTTGCGGGAAGGGACCGTGAGAATCGGAAGGCAAAAGAAGGCCCTTCCGGTTTAAGGAGTAAGCAACTCAGTTAGTTGCAGAGACAGTTAGGAGTTAGACAGAGGACTTAGAAGCGAAGGTAGCAAGATGTGAGTCTCACTGCGTGATTGTCTGGTCTGGGGTTCATGAATAAAGTAACATCATTGTAAATCGAAGTCTTGTTGTTATTACTAAAAGCTAACAATAGCACAAGGCTTCTGATAAGAAATGATCCCCGACAGAATCAGACACGGAATCCCCATATAAGAAAGACCAGACCTGTTGAAGAAGCAAAACCGGCCAGAAGACTAGACGACAAGAATAAGAGTAAGAAGAAGTAAGAAAGTATATATAACGTATAGATATTTAGTGCCGTCACAGAAGAGGCACTACGCAACAAATATATCTATTTGGTACCGTGACGACGCCGCTACGTTACATATCTATCTATCTCAACATGCTAATATCTATCTATCTATCTATCTATCTATCGATCTATCTATCGATCTATGAAACTTTCTTTATCTATCTGAAACTGTTTCTATCAATTAATTTCAAAACGTTTCTATCTGTCTGTCTGTCTGTCTCTCTTCATATATATGAAATATTGGCTTTTATTTAGATATTTTGGAGCTCTTGGGAGTGTGGAGTACACTTTATCTTATTTGATGGCCAGATATGAACAGGTATGTAGGTAAATGTCAGTGGTGGTGATGTTGGCTGAGGAGGAGGAGGAGGGGGACGAAGAAGAGGAGGAGAGGAGGAGGAGGTAGATTCGCTTCATTATAAAAGACAGCAAAACAATTAACATCAAAGGCTGCCGACAATGCGCATGAAGGATTTTATCTCGTGAAGATTGCTGTGCCCTTAGCGCCATGGCGGGGAACGAGGAACGGTTTTGTTGGTTTAGATTGCAACAAATGCGTGTTGGCTGTGACGTTAACACTGTATCCTAGCGCGGGATTGCACGTGTATATGTGCGTATGAAAGAGCGTATTTGTGTTTGGTGGCCATGGTGATGTATGATATTTCGTGTTGGATGTAATATAAATCAAGTTAATCATTTATTATTAATAATAATAATTGTAGATATATTTTAGTTGTAGGCAAATTGGAGCAAATTAAAATCGTAGATGAATTGAAGATACATTTCCAAAATAATCCTATCTATTTATCTCTCCCTGAAAAGCTAAAGAGACAATTCTTCCAGGCTGTGGTTATATCGTTACTGCTGTATGGCTGCACCACTTGGACCCTAACGAAGCGCCTTGAGAATAAGCTAGATGGGAGCTGCACAATAATGCTACGAGCAGTCTTTAACAAGTCGTGGAAGCAGCACCCCACGACGAACCAGCTGTATGGCCACCTGCCCCCCATCTCCCAAACCATCCAATTAAGACGGACTAGGCATGCAGGACACTGCTGAAGAAGCATGGACGAGTGGTTAATAGCTGTTAGGGTTTCATCTAAGTGTTAAATAGAAAAGCATGAGTTTAAAAATGTTTAAAAAATTGATTTTGAAAAAAAAAATTGAATAACCAATAAGATTAAATAAAACAAAATGTCTTCGGCATAAAATAAACTCACAAGGGTTGACGTGCCGTAAAATCAAAGCTAGCAACCAACCAACATCAAGGTTATCCGATGAGCATTGAAATTCGCCCCTTTTTTTGATAGCCAGATATGAACAGGTATTTAGGTAAACTTCAGTGGTGGTGATGAATTGAAAGTAGATAATTTCCAATGTAATCCTATCAACTTATCTATCTATGTGTTTATTACTTCAAACTATATCTATCTATCTGTTACATAATTATGGATCCCTAATATCTTTTTAAGGTAGTATAGAAATCCTTATGGTGATCAGTACAGCTGATGGCCTTGAGAGTGAGTGACAATGCTTGACCTCACTCTGACCTTGCCTTGCGGGAAGGGACCGTGAGAATCGGAAGGCAAAAGAAGGCCCTTCCGGTTTAAGGAGTAAGCAACTCAGTTAGTTGCAGAGACAGTTAGGAGTTAGACAGAGGACTTAGAAGCGAAGGTAGCAAGATGTGAGTCTCACTGCGTGATTGTCTGGTCTGGGGTTCATGAATAAAGTAACATCATTGTAAATCGAAGTCTTGTTGTTATTACTAAAAGCTAACAATAGCACAAGGCTTCTGATAAGAAATGATTCCCGACAGAATCAGACACGGAATCCCCATATAAGAAAGACCAGACCTGTTGAAGAAGCAAAACCGGCCAGAAGACTAGACGACAAGAATAAGAGTAAGAAGAAGTAAGAAAGTATATATAACGTATAGATATTTAGTGCCGTCACAGAAGAGGCACTACGCAACAAATATATCTATTTGGTACCGTAACGACGTCGCTACGTTACATATCTATCTATCTCAACATGCTAATATCTATCTATCTATCTATCTATCTATCTATGAAACTTTCTTTATCTATCTGAAACTGTTTCTATCAATTAATTTCAAAACGTTTCTATCTGTCTGTCTGTCTGTCTTTCTGTCAGTCTGTCTCTCTTCATATATATGAAATATTGGCTTTTATTTAGATATTTTGGAGCTCTTGGGAGTGTGGAGTACACCTTATCTTATTTGATGGCCAGATATGAACAGGTATGTAGGTAAATGTCAGTGGTGGTGATGGTGGCTGAGGAGGAGGGGGAGGAGGAGGGGGACGAAGAAGAGGAGGGGTAGGAGGAGGTAGATTCGCTTCATTATAAAAGACAGCAACACAATTAAGATCAAAGGCTGCCGACAATGCGCATGAAGGGTTTTTATCTCGTGAACATTGCTTTGCCCTTAGCGTCATGGCGGGGTACGAGGAACGGTTTTGTTGGTTTAGATTGCAACAACATACCAGAAAAATTGGGACCCAAAACAGCGTCAATAAACTGCCTCGCATGTTTACTTTTATGTTTGTTGTCATCAAGAGAAATGCATGAGGAAATATATTTATTTAGATCATTTCCCTCTGACACCCCATCCCGATGCCTGTTATCTGCCTATTCACACCACAAAGGTAGAAACTGAGAGGGGAAAAAACATACGAAATATTAAATGGTTGATCTATCAATCTCAGCATGTATGTATGTATGTAGGTATGTATGTATCTCTCATTGTATCTATTTATCTATCTCAGTTTGTTAATATCTATCTATTTATTTATCTAAGTCTCTTAATATCAATCTATCTGTCTCTTTGTCTATTAATCTGTTAATGTCTATCTATCTATTCAAATCTGTTAATGTCTATCTATCTATCTATTTATATCTGTTAATGTCTATCTATCTATCTATCTATCTATCCATCTATCTATCTATCTATCTATTTAAATCTGTTAATGTCTATCTATCTATCTATCTGTCTATCTATCTATTTATATCTGTTAATGTCTATCTATCTATCTATCTATCTATCTATTTAAATCTGTTAATGTCTATCTATCTATCTATCTATCTATCTATCTATCTAAATCTGTTAATATCTATCTATCTATCTATCTATCTATCTATTTAAATCTGATAATGTCTATCTATCTATCTAAATCTGTTAATATCTATCTATCTATCTATCTAAATCTGTTAATATCTATCTATCTATCTATCTATCTATCTATCTATTTAAATCTGTTAATGTATATCTATCTATCTAAATCTGTTAATATCTATCTATCTAAATCTGTTAATGTCTATCTATCTATCTATCTATCTATCTATCTATCTATCTAAATCTGTTAATGTCTATCTATCTATCTATTTATCTATCTAAATTTGTTAATATCTATCTATCTATCTATCTATCTATCTATCTATATAAATCTGTTAATATCTATCTAAATCTGTTAATGTCTATCTATCTATCTATCTATCTATTTAAATCTCTTAATGTCTATCTATCTATCTATCTAAATCTGTTAATATCTATCTATCTATCTAAATCTGTTAATGTCTATCTATCTATCTATTTATCTATCTAAATCTGTTAATGTCTATCTATCTATCTATTTATCTATCTAAATCTGTTAATATCTATCTATCTATCTATCTATCTATCTATCTAAATCTGTTAATATCTATCTATCTATCTATCTATTTTTTTTATCTATCTATCTATTTAAATCTGTTAATGTCTATCTATCTATCTATCTTTCTTTCTTTCTTTCTTTCTTTCTTTCTGTGCCTGTTTACAACGTAGATATTTAACATTGTATTCAATAATTGATTAATTAATTCTTTCTTTCTTTTTCATTCTTTTTCTTTCTTTCTCTGTTCATCGATACATGTCATCTGCCTGTTGACCCCACAAAGACTAAAATGAAAGGAAAACAACACACAAAATATTAAATGGGTGATCTATCTATCTAAGTCTGTTGATATCTATCTATCTATTTCAGTTTGTTAATATCTTTCTTTCTTTCTTTCTTTCTTTCTTCCATTCTTTCTTTATTTCTTTCTTTCTTTCTTTCTTTCTTTCTTTCTTTCTTTCTTCTTCCATTCTTTATTTCTTTCTTTCTTTCTTCTTCTTCTTTCTTCTTTCTTTCTTCTTTCTTCCATTCTTTCTTTCTTTCTTTCTTTCTTTCTTTCTTTCTTTTCTTTCTTTCTTTCTTTCTTCATTCTTTCTTTCTTTCTTTCTTTTTCTTTCTTTCTTTCTTTCTTTCTTTCTTTCTTTCCATTCTTTCTTTCTTTCTTTCTTTCTTTCTTTCTTCCATTTCTTTCTTTCTTTCTTTCTTTCTTTTTCTTTCTTTTCTTTCTTCTTTCTTTCTTTCTTTCTTTCTTTCTTTTTTTCTTCCATTCTTTCTTTCTTTCTTTCTTTATTTCTTTATTTCTTTATTTCTTCCATTCTTTCTTTCTTTCTTTCTTTCTTTCTTTCTTTCTTTCGTTCTTTCTTCCATTCTTTCTTTATTTATTTATTTATTTATTTCTGATCCTGTTTACAACGTCGATATTTGATATTCTATTTTTCTTCAATCATTCATTCATTCGTTATCGACACTTATCAAACCATATTTTACTTTACTTTTTTTTATATTCATTTTTTCTTTATTTATTTTAAATCATTTTTTCTTTTTGGATTGTTTGTTTGTTTTGTAGTTTCTTTCTTTCTTTTATATTCTTTTTCTCTCTTTTTCATTCTTTTTCATTCTTTTTCATTCTTTTTCAGCTCGTCGACACCTATCATACCATGTGTTACTTTTTATATTTCTTTCTTTTTCTTTGTAACTTTTATAATTGTAAGGACCTTTGTAAACATTAAAATGCCTCTAATGGTGACTTTTCAATTTTGGAGCTCTTGGGAGTGTTGAGTACACTTTATCTCCATTACTCCCAGGTCCACTCTGACCTAGAGTGGTAGTACCTGATAGGGTCTAATCTATAGGTTGAATAGAAAGAAAACATGTTTAAAAAGGTGTTTAAAGAAATGATTTTTTTAAAAATTTGAATACCCGTTAAGAATGAATAAAACAAAACATCTTTGGCATAAAATAACCCAACAAGGTGAAGTACACTTTATCTTCATTACTCCCAGGTCCACTCTGACCTAGAGTGGTAGTACCTGTTAGGGTACAATCTATAGTTTGAATAGAAAAAAACATAAGTTTAAAAAGGTGTTTAAAGAATTGAGTTTTAAAACAATTTGAATACCCGTTAAGAATGAATAAAACAAAACGTCTTCGGCATAAAATAACCCAACAAGGATTGACATACCATAAAGAACAACCAACCAACCTATGTTCATATGTAAAACTGCTAATAGGTAAGTTTTTTTTATGTATTTCAGAAGTTGAAAAGATCTTGGAGAAATACTGTAATTTTAAACGGTGACGCTCAAGTACGTTAACATCTAAAACTTTAAACTATGTCGTTTGCTTTAAACTATTTAATATTTTTAAACCTTAAATTTAGCTCGAAGTAAATTAGATCTATAATTGAAATGTTCTAGATATATTGCAGTTGTAGACAAATTAAAACCAGATTGAAATCGCCGATAAATTGAAGGTAGACAATTTCCAATGCAAAAAAGTAAAAGTAAAGTCGTCGGGGCGGCCTAATGTCGGTATCATTTTCATTTTTATACTGCATGTATACATAATATTAATTTAATATATAACATCACTTTGAACTGAAAAATACATTTCTAAATGCTTATGTTGAATTACATACAAGAAATAGATTACCTATTATATATGTTATGTGCTGAGTTTTGTTTACATTTCTCGTAATTTTAAGTTGTTTTTTTCCAAAATTGAAACTTTGACAAAGAAACCCTAACGGTTAAGCAACATCTAAATAACATGTTATATATGAAAATAATTCTGAGACTATCTTCTATTAGTGATATAGTGCTTTTTTTTGTTTATCTTATACTTTTTGAAGAAATCTCTGTCAACTTTTGTCTCATATTTTCGCTTCCAAATGTTGGAAAAGAAAAAAACAAGTTCTTACTTGTATTTTAAGATGTGTGCTAATTAAATCTAAAATTTCAAAATTATTGATAAAGATTAGCCATTTTGATTTTACAAAATAAATTACTGTATAAATTTTATTCTGAGAAAAAACTTGTATTACGAATTTCCAGCTGTTGGAAGAAAAATACCGTTTTAACTCACCGTAAAAAATAATGCAATGGATAAGTCAGTAGTTGTCGGGGCGGCCTAAAGTCGGTATCAGCCATGCAGCGAGGGAGTCTATCCCCTTTTCAATAGCGCTAGACCAAGGAGATTATTTTTAGCGTCTGAGGTAGAGCGCCAGACCTACCATCAGCTCCTTACTTTACCGCACAGATCACTGTGGTACTCATAGGCTGAGTTGGCGAGGGCCGGTTTTGAACTGGGAACCTTGTGGCTTCTAGCCGAACGCTCTACCGACTTAGCTAACCTGGCCCATTTCCAATGTAATCCTCTCTATTTATCTGTCTTTCTATTCATTACTTAAAACTGTTTCTATCAATCATTTTTTTTCTTTCGTTTCGTTTCCTTCCGCTTTCTTCTTTTATTTTCCTTTTTTATTTTATTTTTTTATTTCTTTGTATTTTTTAATTATCTTTCATAAATTGAATTGAATTAAATTCAATGTAAATGCCTTTTGAAATCAAGGAATATTTTTTTGTTTGTTTGTTTGTTTGTTTGTTTGTTTCTTTCTTTCTTTCTCATCCTGTAGTCACCTATCATTCGTTCTTGTGCAATTTATTTAACTGTCCATCTCAACCTGCTCATATCTATCTATAAAACTCTTTTCTATCTAACTGAAACTATTTCTATCTATTCATTTCAAAATTATTTCTCTTTGTCAGTCTGTCTCTCTTCATATATATATATATATATATATATATATATATATATATATATATATATATATTATATATAATAGTCATCCACAGACACCGTATTTCCACGTTTACGTCTATCAGTGTGGTTAGATTTAACAACTACTTCTAGCCAAGAGCGAAACCTGACTGACTTTTCAGCGATATATATATATATATATATATATATATATATATATATAAGTAAAGTAGTCGGGGCGGCCTAAAGTTACTATCAGCCAGTCAGCGAGGGAATCTATCCCCTTTTCACTAGCGCAGACCAAGGAGATTGTTTGGCATCTGAGGTGGAAGCAACACCTACCATCAGCTCCTTACTTTACCGCACATATCCCTGTGCTACTCATACGCTGAGTTGGCGAGGGCCGGTATCGAACTAGGAACCTTGTGGTTTCTAGCCGAACGCTCTACCGACTGAGCTAACCCGGCGCCTTTATAATATTGGCTCTTACTTAGGTCAGACATGCGGTTGGAGAAGTAAAAATCCAACCAACCAACCAACCAACTAACCTAACTCGACTGTTGCGTTTACTCGTGTCTGATGGAGCGCAGATTTATTTGCAAACTGTTAGTGTTTCAGAGAGTTTAGAGAATGATTTAGCCAAGCTAAGCGTGTCAAATTAACGGAAATATGAAACCCTTACCGTGGAGATTTAGTCACGAATGCTTTAAAAACAATCCCGTGGCCCAGGCAGAGCGTGGTCTCTGCTCAGGCCCCTTTCCCTTCGTAAAGGAGTGCCAGCTCTGATGACGGGATGAGATCGCCGGGCCTCAGTGAGCAACTAATGTTTCTTGGTGTCTGTTCCGTCCCCTTTTTCCTATGTCCTATCTATTCAGATCTCATTGCTTACGGGACGTTGGTTTAGCCGTCAGATTACATAAATGGGCGTTGAAATATCTGTTTTAACTGAGAGGAAGAAATGGCAAATCAAAGGGACGAGTAAGAGAAATGGATTACTTGAGACATTGTCAATAACCAACCTCTTACTACAACCCACCAGAAAGAAAGAAAAATAAATATAAGACAAAAACAAAACAAAAAATCAATAACAAAATAAAAAATGACACAGCAAAAAATTACCTCTGACTCATATTGTAAAGCTTTTACATGCTGTAACCACCATTTTGAATTCCAATTTAGAGTTGAGGGTTAATGAAGCACTCCCTTTTGGCTCGAACTGGGGTCTCTGTATTATTTTTTTTTTTCGGAAATGGTGTATGGAATAAATGATATGGTTGGCTACAGCCTAATTGATACCTTACTTAGCTTGTCTCTGAATAAAACCGTGATGCTTAAGGACGGAATCCTAGTGTTGTATACTCTCTTTCCTTACTTTCTTACTTCTATTCTTCTTCTGACGTCTCTTCTAGCGTCTGGACTTCGTCTTGGGGACTTCGTCTTGGGGACTTCGTGTCTGGTCTTCCATTGGGGATTTCTCTTTATCAGAAGCCCTGTGTCATTAGTAGTTTTTAGATAATAACACAAAACTTCGATTTAACTTAGATCATATTTTATTCCGAAATCCCCACCAGACTACCTGTGCAGATTGAGTCGGCACCGTGCATAACACGACTTACCCCCCGTCGTGGCTTTGGCCGATCTGACTAAAAAATCTCTTTCAAATCTAAACCGGAAGAGGGTCTTCTCCACCGATTCTCACGGTATCCACCAGAAGGATCAGGATGAGGTCAAACCTTGTCATTCAATCCTTCAAGGCCGTGGGCTGAACTTATAACAGCCATTTTGGTTTCTACACTACTGTACATAAATATTAGGAATTTAATAATTAGGTAACATTAGTGGCTGAGTAGTTCATGACATGCAACAATCCACTTTGAGTTGAAAAAATGTATTTTAAAAAATTGAGTTTTAAAACAAGTTGAGTACCTATCAAGAATGAATAGGACAAAAACGTCTTCGGCATAAAATAACCCAACAAGGGTTTACATGCTGTAAAACCCAACCAACAACCAACCAACTAAAAATATCTCTGACTCATCTCGTAAAGGTGTTGACTCTTTTACCTTACTTAACTTGTCTCTAAATGAAATTGTGATGCTTAAGGGCGGAATCCTGGTGGCTGATCAATCCACGACATGCACAAACATTCGACTTTGACCTTAACTTAGGCTAGACGGGCAGTCGGAGATGCCCCCTCCGATCAATCGGTTGGTCAAGTCAAGCCCTAGCACCTGTATGATTGTCCCAATCCTATTACTTGTATGACAAGACCCAACTCTTTTTATCATATATGTGCTAGAAGGTGGTGGCTGAAGGTCTTAATGTTCTGGGTATGACGTTAAACTATCTGTTGGTGAAGTTCCAATTCTAGAACTCTGGGGAATGTTGAGTACCCCTTGATTACCATTACTCCCAGGTCCACTCTGACCCGAGGTGGTAGTACTTTTTAGGGATCTATTTATGGGTTAAATAAAAAAAATGAGTTAAAAATGTGTTTAGAAAAAAATTGAGTTTAAAAAAGTCGAGTACCCATCAAGAATGTATAAGACAAAAACGTTGTCAGCATAAAATGACATAATGGGTTGACATGCCGTAAAACCAACCAACCAACCAACCAACCAACCAACCAACCAATAAACATCTCTGACTCATCTCGTAAAGTCGTTGACTCTTACGTGCTGTAACCACCATTTTGAATTCCAGTCCAGTGTTCAAAGTCAATGAAGCACTCGTTTGGGATCGGACTGGGGGTCTGTGTAGTTTTCTTTCCGGAGAGGATATATGGGATAAATCATATGGTTGGTTACAGTCTAATAAGTTGGTTGGTTGAGTTTTACGGCATATCGACCCATTGGGTTATTTTATGCAGAAATCTTTTTCTTTTTTTATTCTTGATGGGTATTCATTTTTTTGTTTAAACTCAATTTTTTAAAGACATTTTTAAAGCTCGTGTTTTTCTATTGAACTCATAGATGGGACCTTAACAGGTACTACCACTACGGCTCAGAGTGAACGTGGAAGTATTGGTGATGACGGGGTACTCCACATTCTCCAGAGCTCCAGAATCGAAACTTCACTATCGTATAGTTTAACGTCATATCCAAAGACATTCAGACCCTCAGCCACCGCTTTCTAGCACTCATAGGATAAATGGGATTAGGGCAATAAAGCAATAGTATTGGGCTAATAGATACCTAATAGATATCTTGCTTAACTTGTTTCTAAATAAAGTCACTGACATTATCACGAAGAAATCATTGAATTGGTTTGGTCATGTAATGACAAAAATTATGGTATATGTATTTTCCAACCCTCCCCACGAGCAGGATGTGAAAAAGGTCAATTTCTCGAGCGGGGTTTAACAGGTGAGAATTCAGAGTTATCCTTCTCCTAAACTGGTTACCTAGCCAAGTTTAAGGACCACAGTCTGACCTACTATTTGCCCATAGCTGGAGGTGGGGGTAGTACTTTCCAAAAAGTATTAGCGCCATGTGAAATGCAAATTGCCCCGTCAAGGATTTGAACTCGGATCGATGAGTCCATTTCCTACGACTCTAACCATTACACCACGCGCCTCGAACAGTTATGACATAAGCACACTTAGAGGATGTTTATTTAGGGGTTTTCTTAAGCAGTAAATAAACCAATAAAAACTTAGACGCAAAATATTCTCCCTTAATTGCTGATCAATCTGGCTTCATGAAATATTTCTTAAACAAACGAGATTGAATAATTTGAAATTAATACTATTTTTCCAAGGCCTGCAGAGGAAATGGAATAACCCAATTCTGAGGGAACAAATCAAGGAATTCATTAGCAAAAAATAGAATGGATAGTTTATTTCCCTTTTTCGAGATTTTAATTATTTCAAGTATGCATTTCACTAATCTATACATTAAAACTCTTGTTCCTCAATTGTACGACCGTTATCATCTCAACACCCTCTGGTTAAAAATGATAATGCCTAAATCGTTCAATTTCGACGCTAAACTTTATCTCAGAACTGAATAAATATTTCATTTTTTGTGGGAGATCTAAAGTATGAAATTTTCTTCATCTCAATTTTACCGATATCATCTTTTTTGTAAATTACGCAATAACATAAGATAAATTTTACCACACGTCTTACGCAATAAGTAAAAAATCTTATTAACGCTTATATTTTTATGTTTAAATTTGACAAGTTTTGTTGAAGCGCCCTGAAAATGAAAGTGAGGAAAGTGTGACAAAAAGACCAAAAACGAAAAAAAGTCTAACAGGGAAGAAATTAAGTTAAGCGAAAGTGAAGTGAAAAAAAAAACTTGTAGCACTTAAGGAAAACTAATTTCATTACATTCTATCTTATTATGTTTTTATACAATACAGTTCTATTTTTCTTATTCAAAAACACGTAACAAAAACAATAGATTGTTTTTTGGAGTGTTGGAAAGGATTAATGACTTTTCAGATAATTCCTAGGATTTGACTTGATATACGAGGAAATTGAACGAATTATACTCGTAAGTCAAGGTACCATTGATTTTGTTTTCAGAAAGCTAAAAGAAGTTTGATACGCTTTCTTAAAGGAGAATAACTGTTTTAACCATAGTATAAAGAAATACATAAGGTAGGTAGGTTGTCTCCCTTGGTTGACACGACTTTCGAACCAACCAATCACTAGCCAGTATATTTTAGCGCCAGAAATCAAAAGATATGTATCTCTCTCTTTTTGAACCGATCCTTAAAGAAGGCAGATGTTTAAAATTTTCACTGCTATTACGAACAGTGAAAACATGGGGAGCCGCGTGTAGGTATAAGAAAATGTTCCCCAAGGATTTCAGTTAAGTGGACTAATACTTTTATATTTCATATAATACAATATAGCCGCAAACAGAACAATTTGTTTGCCACTGAAAATATTGACATATTCTATAAGACTATAATACAACATTCTTTGAAACTCCAAGTTGTGCTTCGTGTTACTAACTCATGTTATCACCTCAAACACCGTGATGCTTAAGGATGGAAACCTGGTGGCTAAGCAGTCCATGATATGCAACACTCCACTTTGGTCCTTACTTAGGCTAGACGGGTGGTCAGAACCCACCCTCTGATGATTTGGCTGGTCAGGTCAAGCTCTACAATTGTCCCACCCCTATTGCTCTTATAGCAAACCCAACCCTTTTTATTATATATGTGCTAGAAGGCTGCGACTGAGGGCCTTAATGTAATGGGTATGACGTTAAACTCTATCTGATGGCGAAGTTTAAGTTCTAGAGCTCGGGGAATGTGGAGTACCCCTTCATCACCATTACTCTCAGTTCTGACCCGGAGTGGTAGTGCTTGTTAGAGTCCCATCTATGGGTTAAATGAAACAAAATGAGTTCTAAAAAATGTATTCAAAAATTGAGTCTGAAAATAAATTGAGTATCCATCAAAAATGAATAAAAGAAAACGTATTCGGCATAAAATGATCCAATTGGTTTGCATGCCGTAAAACCCAACCATTCAACCATATTCTGCGGCCTAAATCACCATAATAGTGAACCAGTAACGGAGAGTTTTTTTTTTTTTTTGGGGGGGGGGTGAAATACAGAATTTAGTTGATCCGCAATGTACGTCGATTTGTAAGCACCGTGGCGTAATATTTAATCCGATTGTAAATAGATTTTAAAATGTGGAAATGTCAGTAACCAAAAAAAAAACAAAAAAAATAGAAAAATTAGAAATCAACAAAGTGGAGCGTGAAATGAACATAAAACATTGTTTTTGTTTGTCTTGGTTTTGTTTTTCAAAGGAGAAAACAAAAAAGAAACACCGATGAACATAAGTGTGGGGGGGATTTAATTCGGTTCATAGAAATCGTAATTGTAACATAAAGGACGAAAGGCGCCATGCAGCAAGTCTCCCGGTGCTGCCTCACTATTTCCTTGTGTCAGACTATGCTATATATAGTTAATAATAATGTACCTACTATGTGCAACATTGAACTAGTATATATGTTTTGGTAAATCTACCAATGTGATGAGTGAGTTCGATTCTCACTGAGTGACTAACTACATCCTAGTTACCCTTGAGACATACTCTACTAATTCCCAGTCGTTCATATTAATTATGAGTTCGAAGTGCAATTAACCTACAGAACGGTAGCGTAATGGTTATCAAGCTGAGTGAGTTAGATTCTCACTAAGCGCACAATACTTCTTGCCTTGTGCCCCACCTAAGCTTTGTATTTAACTATAGGACGGTAACTGCTTCTCATTCGGTGCTTCTTTCGTATCTTTTAAATATATTGAAAGATAGAAACATCTCCACATTGAATAGTAAGCCTCTCAAATAAGAAGAGCAGTTTACATCCCTCGGCAGCAATATCTCCTCTACAGAAAGTGACGTCAATATATGCATAAAAAGGCATCTACTGTTCTAGACAGGTTATCGATCATATTAAGATCTGATCTCTCTCATAAGATAAAGACGAGAATTTTTCCAAGCTCTATCAGTACTACTGTATGGCTGCAACAATTGGACTCTAACTAAACGCTTAGATAAAATTAAACAAGGATGCAGCATGTTGTCTTAAATATATCCTGGAAACAGCAACCCATAAAAAGCAGCTGTAGAGCCACTTACCTCCTATCACACAAAACGTCCAAGTAAGACAAATAAGATATGTTGGATACTGTTTAGAAGCAAGGGCAAACTCATTAGTGAAATTATCTTGCGGGCAGCTACATATAGACACAGTAGTGTTGACTGTCCTGCAAAAAAAAATACATCAATCAGCTCTGTGTAGATTCTGGATGCTGCGTGGAGGACCTGCCAGGAGAGATGACCAAGAGGGACCGGTGGGCGAGAGACAGAGTCATGGGTATCAGGGTAGTTATCACGACTTGATGATGATGATGATGATGATGATGATGATGATGATGATGAAATAAACTGATATATTTCAGAACAGGGCGGGGGAAATGTATGCCGAAAAAAGGGGGTTCCCTTAACGAAAAATTGTGATATTGTGAAGATTACGTGGTACCTATTAAATATTATTCATTATCTAAATGTAGATATAATATAAATAATAGATGATTAATTAAAATGATTTATAATAAATTATTTCAATTTTTAAAAATGCATGTCACGATGTCATTGTTTCTATTAACTTTAACTTTTAACTTAACTAATCAAATCATTTTAGAATTTAATAAAGATATAAAGCTTATTCAACTCTGGCATATGGAAATCTAATGAATTGCAATGGAATTATCAAAATAATAATTAATTACAATAATCTTATTTATTTTGTTATTGTCAAAAAGAAACTACAATAATTAAATTACAAAAATATAAATAGTACGATGGACTCACTTGGTTACCTCATTTTAGGAATGAAATGAATACTTTTAGAGGTACCAGATACTTTGCCCCCATCCTTGTGACCTTGTGTTTTCACTAATCTATACATTAAAACTCTTGTTCCTCATCATCTCAACACTAAAAACTCTTGTTCCGTTATCATCTCAACATCCCCTGGTTATAAATGAAAATGCCTAAATCGTTCAATTTCGACGCTAAACTTTATCTCAAAACTGAATAAATATTTCATTTTTTGTGGGAGATCTAAAGTATAAAATTTTCTTCATCTCAATTTTACCGATATCATCTTTTTTGTAAATTACGCAATAACATAAGATAATTTTTGCCACACCTCTTACGCAATAAATAAATAAATCTTATTAACGCTTATAATTTTTTTTACTAATCCTCGAGTATTTACTTGCTACCTGAGCTAGGCTTTGAGCTCACAATTTGTAGGGGCCTATCTAATGGAGCCTTCAGACACTAGGTTATGGTAATTGGTTACTTGGTTTTTACGGCATGTCAGCCCATTGCCGAAGAAGTTTTGTTTTATCTATTCTTGATGAGTACTCATTTTTTTTTAAGAACTCATTTTGTTCTATTTAACCCATAGATGGGACCCTAACAGGTACTACCACTCCGGGTCAGAGTGGACATGGAAATAATGGTGATGAAGGGGTACTCTACATTCCCCGGGCCCCAGAATTGTAACTTCCCCATCACAGAGTTTAACGTCATACCCAAGCCATTAAGATCTCCAACCACCGCCTTCTAGCACATATATGAAAAAAGGGTTCGGGCTTGCCAAAAGGGCGAAACGGTTGGGACAATCACATAGGTGCTAGGGCTTGGCGTGACAAGCTGATTGATCGCAGGGGGCTTCTCCGACAAAAGTGGAGTGTTGCATGTTATGGACTCCTCAGCCACCAGGGTTCATTCCTAAAGCCCGCCCTGTCGGCTGTGGCGTTAGAATGCACCGACTGCACCTCTGCAGAGGGGTAAGACTCCCTCAATGGGGCTACCTGTTGGCCGTGGGCGGCAACCCATGATGCTTAAGGATGGAGCCCAGGTGGATGAGCAGTTCATGACTTGCAATACTCCACTTTTGGCCCTATCTTAGGCTAGACGGCGGTCGGAGAGGCCCCCTCCGATCAATCGGCTGGTCACGTCAAGCCCTAGCACCTATATGATTTTCCCAACCCTATTGCCCTTTATGGCAAGCCCCAACCCCTTTTATCATATGGGCTTAGAAGGCGGTGGCTGCAGGTCTACATGTCCTGGGAATGACGTTAAACTCTATCTGATGGTGAGGTTCCAGTTTTGGAGGTTTGGGGAATGTGGAGCACCCCTTCATCACCATTGCTCCCTGGTCCACTCTGACCTGGAGTGGTAGTACCTGTTAGGGTCCCATCTATGGATTAAATAGAAAAATGTATTTATAAAAAAATTGTATTATCCATTAAGAATTGATTTATTTCAAAACTTTATCGGCATTAAATGACCCACTGAGGTTGATATGCTGTAAAACAAAACAAACCAAACCGATTCCTAAAGCATCACGGATCACCATCCATGGTCAATAGTGGGTCTTACTTTTCTACAGAGGAGCAGTCGGTGTATTATGTATGTATGTATGTATTCTAAAGCCACAATCGACAGAGTTGTCAGAGGTCTAATGGAGTCTTTAGCCACAATGTTTGGTATTTGGTGAATCAGCAATGTCAGTCGACAAAAAAAGAAAAAAAAGGAAAAAAAAGGAAAAAAAAGAAAACGTAATGCTATAGTAAAACAAGGGGGGAATTATTCTTCAAAAGGAGTTCATTTTTTTATAACACAGATCCAACAAAGAAATGTCTGTTTGCCTTAGGAAACGACAAAAAAATTGAAGCGCTGTCAACTGAATATTGTTATTGCTAAAATCCTCTTTTTTTAATTCTTTTATTCGAGATTGATCAATGCGTTTTCACCTGAATAGCTCAATAGTATTTCATGCGCGTCGCCCCTTAAAAAAAAAGAAAAAGAAATAAAAGGGGGTGCAAAAACAAAACAAAAAAAACAACAAAAAAATAAGGAGTGGTATGTATTGATAGATAGACAAAACCAACCAAGTGAAAATTACCTTTTAAAGGGTAAATTCACTACAAAAAAAAATAAATAAATAAAAATAAGAAAGTGAAGGGTAAAAAAAAATAAAAAGGACAATGAACATAAATCAATACAAAAAACCGAAAATAATGATATTACGCGAAAAAAAGAAAAAGAAATAAATAAATAAAGAAAGAATTAAAAACGAACCACCTGATGCATTTTCAGAAGGCCTGCATATTCACTTCCGGTCGTTTACTCATGCGCACTGATTCGTTATGATCGTATCACGACAAAATCAAGACGATGTTCCTCGCCATTAAGAAGTAAGCACCTTATCAGCGAAATATTTTTTTTTAGTCGATGGGCGTTGCTGGTGGCCAGAGAAGATTTCTTTAATTTAATGGTCCACCGGATTCTATAAGTCATTCTTCTATTGGCATCACTGACGCTGGACAGTGGACAGATTGTGTATATCTTAGCAACAGGAGGCGTTTGGAAAGAGACGTTTAGAGTTTTACAAGACCTCTACGGGACAAAACAACAAGTAATTACGACGCGCTGTGGAATATTTTAAAGTGTTTCACCATATAAACTATCAAGAATGAGTTCAACATCCCAGCCCCTCACGCCCTGAAAACATCGCCCACTCTTAGCTTATTAAAAACTAGGTAAATGTATGTTTATATCTCACAGTTAGTTGATTGAATAATTGACTGATTTTAACGGCATGTCAACACGTGTAGGCTTATATTATGCCTAGACGTAAGGGAATTGCTTTAGGTATACCTTCATATTTATATTTTTTGTGTAGTTATTTCTCCAGAGACTTTTTGTACATATGATCTAATCGAATACAAAAAAATTCCGATATTGGTCCCGGCCAAACCAGCGCATGAATAGCACAGATTTGGTAAACTGATCTGTGCCGTAAAATGGGACTTAACGGTAAGTGTGGTACCCCGCCTCAGAAAAAAGACTCCTTGGTCTAGCGCTAGTGCAAAGGGGATAGACTCCTTCGCTGTCCGGTTGATACCGACAATAGGCTACTCCGCGATCTTTTTACTTTTACATAATGGATAGCCGTAGCCTATCATTTTCATAAGGAAGTGTTGTGTAGATTTGAAAATTAACAGTAACTCAGTGGAAAATCACTGAGAATTTTAAAGACAGGTCTTGAACCCACCGTAATCTGGAACGGGACTCACGTTGGCTTAGAGAGTCCCATGACCAGGCGAGTGATCAGATTTAGTCGGATTTGAGAACAGAGAGTCCTTCTGGACAGATGTATTTTGCGTCTCTGTTGTTTCTCTCCACGCCCGCGTGTTGATTAAGAATGTATAGGTGAACTAGCAAGACTTGTGGATATACCACAGTATGATGATTTAATTATTACAATGTTTGATATGTTTACGTAAGAGCTATTGCATATATAGTCCAATATGTAAAAGTATAATAATCTTGATTCAACTCTCTAAAAAGATTAACGTTATCGCTTCCAAGCACCGACCCCCTCTTTCTATCTCTCTCATACTGTCTTTCTTTATTTTCCGGTATAGTATGTCTTATTTCCTTTCTTTCTTTATAATAGAAAAACGGAATGTTCCATTATTTAGCTGAGGTGACGACACTCACAAGAAATAAGAATTCGGCAATCAAGCCAGACCATATAATCAGGATTTACCTTTTTGAATTTCGTCTTGGACGATTTGGACGGTCTCATTTTTAACCAGAGGGTGTTGCAGGATAATAACAGGTGGAAGATTAGGGAACACGAGATTGTGTAACGGTCTGTCTGTAACTGCTACTAGATCACCACTGATGTCACAATTTTTTAACGATGATTAAATAGTCCGTATTCTATCTTAATTCATTGGCAATTCAGTCTCGAAAGACTATGATAAAGTTTTTGTGTGCCCCTGAAGTTGCAGCGCCTCCTGTGACTGTGAATTCCGATGTTTGAGAAACATTCTCGACCACAGATTTTGCATTTGTAGGTTGTCCCTGTAGATGATGATGTTCCGATGCTTTGTTGCCGTTGCTTTCTTCTGGACCTCTTAGCTCCATGATGTTGTATCAGGGTGACTTCTGACATGTACAGTCCTCTATGGAGATTCTGCCGCCACCGAGAGCGGTCTTGAGCCAAATTTTCCCAGCTGGAAGGGATAATTCCAAATCATCTGAGATCATTTTTTCAGACATCCTTGAATCGTAGCTGGGGGCGACTAATCTGTCTTTTACCAGACGTAAGCTCTCCATAGAGGATGTCTTTCGGGATTCGTCCATCATCCATCCGACGTACGGAGGGGAAACTCCTATCTTAATTAGCATCTTGTTTATTAACGTTATCTCTATTAAAGTATAGCGGAATTAGATTTGCCCCAAAACTGCCCATATTATTAATGCATAAAAAATCTTAAACATGTGTTATATATCTCAAAGAAATAAATATTTACATAGTATATGGTGGGAATAATTTGCATAAAGATTTTAGCAAAACTGGGTTTTATAAATAATTATTTGCTGTTACTGATTTCTAAGACTACCATGTTATTCTCAAATGTATTAAAAGCAATCCTATATGTAATTTTATATAGAAATCAATTAAAATAACATTAAAATAAGTGTAATTTTTTTTTATATTCGATCTTATTTAGTTTCGTTAGTCTTTTTAATTTATTATAATATTCTATTACATTAAAACTTAAATACTTGCGCCCAAGGGGCACATATTCTTGCGAGTATATTGAAAAATGAAACAAAGTATTTCTCCATTGCAGACCACCAACCAACTCCCAGAATTCCAATCGTCAACGAAAGTAAAGAGGCAATTCTGTCAAGCGACCCGTGCCTCATCTTGTTCTGTGTCATTTCAGCTTTAGGATTCTATACTTTTTTTCTTCTGCTTGTCGGGTCTCCATCATTTCACAGTTAGCCCTTAGGCTCGTCAAATTAGTGAGGAAGCAGCTGCCTGTTTTTAGGGTTCTGATCACGTGACTTCTGATCTCCCTTGAACTCTCCGGCTAACGTGATCGACGTTAACAGAAGGTTTTCTTAGGGGGATTTAAGAGAGGATTCGATTAGAACGTATTTCACAAAAGAGGAAGGAAACGCTAACAGAGACAAGAGAGAGAGAGAGAAAGAGAGAGAGAGAGAGAGAGAGAGAGAGAGAGGGGAGAGGGGGAGAGAGAGAGGGGATTAGAGAAAAAGATTATATATATATATATATATATATATATATATATAGAGAGAGAGAGAGAGAGAGAGAGAGAGAAAGGGGTGGGGTGAGAGATGGATGGAGAAGAATAAGACAATTATCAAAGAGGAGCAAAATGCTAACAGGGACGAGAAGAGAGAGACAGACAGACAGACAGACAGAGAGAGACAGAGACAGAGACACAGAGAGAGAGAGAGAGAGAGAGAGGGGGGGTGGGGAGAGAGAGGGAGGGAGGGAGAATAAAACAATTATCAAAGAGGAATGAAATGCTAACAGTGACGAGAGAAAGAGAGAGAGTGAGAGAGACAGATGGAGAAAGGAGGGAGAGAGCAAGGTAGAGAGATACATAAAGGGGAAGAGAGGGTGGAGTTAGAGAGAGGGAGAGAGATATAAAGGGAGAGAAGAAAATGTTAAACTTGAAAAAACATATTTAAATGTTATTTTTTTAAACGTTTCTAACTTAAAAATGTTAATTCATTAAAACTTTTTAAATAGAAAAATATTATCCTACGTCTGATCAAACTCAATATGGTTTCCTCTGCTCAGAAAAAAGGATATGAGGTCGAATATTTGTTGTATACCCTTCTTTGCCGGCACTAAATATCTATGTGTTATATACTTTCTTACGTCTTACTCTGGTCGTCTATTCTTCTGGCCGGCTTGGCTCTTCTATCATCTATCTTGGTCTGGTCTTGTCGTGGTGTTTCTTGGGGACTTCGGGTCTGGTTTCTGTTGCTAGGGATTTTTTTATTATCAGAAGCCCTGTGTCATTGTTTAGTTTTTAGTAATAAACACAAGACTTCGATTACGATGATGTTACTTTATTCGTAGATCCCCAGACCAGACATCTACGCAGTGAGACTCACATCTTGCTAGCTTCGCTTCTAAGTCTAACTCTAACTAACTGAGTTGCTTTACCCCTTAAAACCGGAAGGGGCCTTCTGGTTCTCACGTTCCATCCCCAGAACGCAAGGTGAGATCGAGGTCAAGCCCCGTCACTCACCCTCAAGGCCATCAGCTGCACTAATATGATTTCTACACTATTGTCATAATCATTAGGTATCTAATGATTATGTAACATATTTATCGTCTCCTCCTCATCTGATGGTCGAATCTATTGTTTTGATTTCTTTTTTAATGGTTTATCAGTCTTCGTGGTTTACTTAATGTCAAAGCCATCCCAGTAGAAAACCAGTAGCGGTGCCCCGCCCTGTCGGTGGGGCAGTAGAATACTTCAGCTGCATCTCTGAAGAGGGGTAAAATCCCCCAATGGGGGCCACCTGCTGGCCGTCGGTGGCGGACGGAATCATGGAGTGCTTAGCCACCAGGATTCAGTCCTTAAGAATCAGGGGTCACCACCCACGGCCAGCAGGTGGCCCCATCGGGGTACCCTTTTGCAGAGGTGTAGCTGGTGTATTCTATGGTCCCAGCCGACAGGGTTGCATTGATAATGGTCTACTAGTATAACTAGTTAACTATTATACCACGGGTAGCACTTACGTAGTCGTCTATTTGAGCATCTTGCAAATTAACCCATTTTCTGCAGTCTGGATGCAATTCACACTTCTGTATTTATTTTCTATAAAATGTAACTAAACATTTCACTTAGTTAAAATCTACGTTTTTAATAGCTTTATTTTAACTGGACATTTTGAATCTTTTTTTGTTTATTTTAAAACTTTTTAATACCAATGTCTATATAATCCTTTATTTCTTTTTATATTCTTCAATACTCTTTTTCTTCTTTTTCTTTTCTTGGAATTCTTCGTTTCTTTGTTCCATTCTTTCTTTCTTTTTTCCTTTGCTTTCATTTTCTATTACGTATGCTGCTTCTTTATTTATTTTCCCTTGTTTTTCTTTGTTCCTTTCTTTCTGTCTTTCTTTCTTTCTTTCTTTCTTTACTTTTGCTTTCCTTTTCTTCTACGTATTTCCTTCCTTCCTTCTTTCTTTCCTTCTTTCTTTCTTTTCTCTTATTTTTCTCTTCCTACTTGGTGTTCTTTTTTATTTAGTTTTCTGGTGTTACATATATTAAAGGGCCGGGTTAGCTCAGTCGGTAGAGCGTTCGGCTAGAAACCACGAGGTTCCTAGTTCGATACCGGTCCTCGCCAACTCAGCGTATGAATAGCACAGGGATCTGTGCGGTAAAGTAAGGAGCTGATAGTAAGTGTGGCGCTCCACCTCAGACGCCAAACAATCTCCTTGGTCTCGTGCTATTGAAAAAAATGGATAGACTCTCTCGCTGACTGGCTGATACCGACTTTAGGCCGTCCCGACGACTTTACTTACTTACTTACATCTATTTTATTTCTCTTTATCCTTCTTTTCATCATCTCTTTTGCTTTTGCTTTTTTTCTTCTTCTTCTTCTCATCTTCATCTTCTTCATCTTCTTGTCCTATTCACACTTTTCCTATTTCTTTTCCTTCTCCATCGTCTTCTTTCTTTCTTTCTTTCTTTCTTTTCTTTTACTTTCTTCAGGTTATTGGCTTTCGTAAACATGCAGTATTTTTCTAAATATACATTCTCACTTCATCGTTTTGTATATTATTATTAGGTTGCCAGCCATCATCATCTCGACTAACTGTATGATTCACGATTTTGGACAATACTGTCTGCATTTTCTTGATGCCCCAAGGCGACAAGAAAGGAAGAACACTTGTTTTTTCAAACACACAGATGTCGTATAAAACGGTCTCACTTACGCACGTACGTATTCAGGTATCGCTACTGACTGAGCAAATATAGCCATAGTGTTTACGTCTACTTGTAAACTTATGTTTATACACGATTGTCAACGCATAGGGTTTTATTTTCAGTAATAGAACTGCGGTATTCGTGAATATATATATTTACCAACCCCTCCACACGAGCAGGATGTAACACAAGGTCAATTTCTTAAGCGGAGTTCAACAGGTTTGAATTCAGAGTTTTCCTTCTCCTAGATGGGTTGCCTAACCAACGCTAAAGAGACCAGTCTTCCCTACTATTTATCCATAGCTGGAGAGAGAGAGAGAGAGAGAGAGAGAGAGAGAGAGAGGGGGGGAAGAGAGAGAGAGTAGGATTCATACCTTTCCCAAAGGTATTAGCGCTAAGTGAAATGCAATTAGCACGTCCAGGATTTGAACTCGGGTCGACGAGTCCATTTCCCATGATTTTAACTATTCCACCACGCACTTCCATCGTGAGTATAGGCTTGAATAAGTCCATCTATATATGTATATTTACCAACCCCTCCGCTCGAGCAGGATTTGACTTAAGGTCAATTTCGTTATCGGAGTTTAACAGGTTTGAATTCAGAGTTTTCCATCTCCTAGACTATATACCTAGCCAATGTTAAAGAACCCAGTCTGCCCTACTATTTACCCATACCTAGAGGGAAGTACTTGGATGCATACATTTCGCCACTATATCTCTGAATAATAAATTTTCCATAAAAGTCGTCGGGGTGACCTAAAGTCGGTATAAGCCAGACCGCGAGGGAGTCTATCCCCTTTTCAATAGCGCTAGACCAAGGAGATTGTTTTGTGTCTGAGGTGGGGCGTAATTTCTACCATCAGCTCCTCACTTTACCGCACAGATCCCTGTGCTCCTCATCCGCTGAGTTGGCGATGGCCGTTATGGAAACAGGAACCTTGTGGTTCCTAGTCGGACACTCTACCGACTGAACTCTGCAAATAAATATATAGATATAAGAAGCCAATTGAAATATAAGTGTAATCTTTTTATATGCGTTTTTATTTAATTTCGTTAGTCTATCTAATTTATAATGTTTTTGTATGAAACTTTTTTAGTTTTTAGTTACGTTGTTAGTTCTATGTGAAATGCAAACAGCTTCGTACAGGATTTGAACTCGGTTCGACGAGTCCATTTCCTACGATTCTAACCATTACCCAACACCCCTCAATTCCACCTACGTGTAAGGGTGCATCGGCATAGAATAATACCGTAATTATTTGTGTATAATACTCACTCATATATAACACGCACTACCTAACGTTGGACTATGAATTCCCGGAAAAGAATTCTCACTTTTTAGCATAGGCAACAGTTAAATTTAGTTCAAATCCTGGACTTGCTAATTGCATTTCACTTAGCGCTAATACCCTTGAGAAAGGTATGAATCCTACTCTCCCTCCAGCTATGGGTAAATAGTAGGGAAGACTGGGCTCTTTAGCCAAAATTTAGCATTTGTCCTACCTTTAATCGAATAGAACTGACGAAAACTAAGAAGCCGTTTTAGCTTAGCTGGTAGAATATTCGGCTGGAAACCTCAAGGTTCCTGTTTCGATACCGGCCCTCACCAACTCAACCTATGAGTGGAACATGGATCAGTGAGGTGCTGACGCAAAAAACAATCTCCTTGGTCTAACGTTAGTGGAAAAGGGATATACTCCCTCGCTGTTTGGCTGATACCGACTTTAGGTCACCCCAACGACTTCACTTTTTTTATTAAGATAAAACACAAAATTTACCTGGTATATAGAGAAAACACACGGATATGATGACGCACAGATGAAACAAGCATTTGTGTATAACACTCGCTCATATATAACACGCACACCTAACTTTGGACTACGAAATTCTAGACAGAAAATTCTCGTGTTTAATACGCACTAACTTTTTAGAATTTGCAGAAGTTAGAATTAACCTAAATTTAGCATTTTTTTTAAAAAACTTTTATCTTTTTGTATTGACTAAGAATTTATATGATTTACATTATATCTTAAAACACAAAATGTACACAGAATTTAGAGCAAACACACGAACATGTTTAAACAAGATGTAACAAACTGGCGGTAAAAATAAGTTTATATTAGGAATAACAAAATTATAAACAGATACACTTTCTAGTTTTTAGTTCTCTGTAAAGACGTAAAACACGTTAGATTAGATTATAGATATATACTTACTTTCGGTCATTCAGTCCTGAGTATGGTGAAGCATTTGACTGGAAAATAAGTTAACTATACAATTCTCGTATATAATACGCATCCCTAACATTTGGACTGAAAAAAATTGCATCTATAGCCATTTTACGCTACCTGTAGAAAAAAGACTGAGGGTAAGAGTAATGGCAACATAATTTAATGACATGGAATACCCAGGATATGTCAACATGGACTAAATATTGATATAGTTATTTACTAAGCTTAGCTTAGCTATGGCATAAGGCCAGAAGTGTGGGTGCCTAATGGGAATCGAACTCACAAACAATGGTCTGCAAATCTAGCTTGCAAACCATTACACCACGTCAGGTGCCCACTGAATATTGATATAGTTATTTACTAAGCTTAGCTGTGACACAAGGCCAGAAGTGTGGGCGCCTAATAAGAATCGAACTCACAAACAATGATCTTCAAATTTAGCTTGCTAACCCTTACACCACGTTAGGTGCCCACTAAATATTGATATAGTTATTTACTAAGCGTAGCTTAGCTGTGGTACAAGGCCAGAAGTGTGGGAACCTAATGAGAATCGAACACAAACAATGGTCTGCAGATCTAGCTTGCTAACCATTACACCACGTTGGGTGGCCACTAAATCTTGGTATAACATGTATGTAAAATTCACATTCATATTTATGAACTTTCCCAAATAGCAGTAGCGGGCATTTACGATAAAATGGGTCAATCCAAAACGAACACAGAAAAGCATTTGAGTATTTAAGTTCTTTTGCAACTGGTCTATAATCGATTGTTTACGTGATTTTCTGATTGATAGAACACTACAACTGGATCCTCTGCTACTAGCAGTACACTATTGTTCTACCCAGGAATCCAAGGACTACGACTGGATTCTCTGCTACAAGGAGCTACATTCTTATTCTACCAAGATTTCAAGGAATACAACTGGATTCACTGCTACAAGGAGTATATTATTGTTCTACCTAGGATTTCAAGGAATACAACTTGATTCTCAGCTATAAGAAATACATTATTGTTCTACCTAGGATTTCAAAGAATACAACTGGATTCTCTCCTACAAGGAGTACATTCTTGTTCTACCTAGGATTTCAAAGAATACAACTGGATTCTCTACTACAAGGAGTACATTCTTGTTCTACCTAGGATTTCAAGGAAAACAACTGGATTTTCTGCTACAAGGCGTACATTATTGTTCTACCTAGGATTTCAAAGAATACAACTGGATTCTCTCCTACAAGGCGTACGTTATTGTTCTACCTAGGATTTCAAAGAATACAACTGGATTCTCTACTACAAGGAGTACATTCTTGTTCTACCTAGGATTTTAAGGAATACAACTGGATCTTCTGCTGCAAGTAGCTACCCTCGTAGCTACCTAGTATTTCAAAGAATACAAGACTTTCTACTACTAAGACTATACACTTTTCTACAATTGGATTTACCAAGATCTAAACTCTTAAAATCGTGACCAGAATCGTAACATGTGGCACAAAACCTGTTCTAGGAAGAGAACACTAACTGCAAAGAGAAACCAAATTCAAGGAGAGTTTCTTTTGTAGAAGATGAGGCCTTATTTGAAATGGTTGGACAACAACCAAGTACCGGCACTTGTTAATTATCAAGAGAATTTGTTATATCACAAAGCGTCATCAACGGACACTCCCATAAGCTCGGTGTTGTCAACAGACGATGAAATACTTGAAATGCGAAATAGGGCTTACTCTCGTGGTGTAATGGTTAACAAGCTAGTATCGCAGATTCTTTACTACTAAAAAGCGAGTTCGATCCTCATTAGGTGCCCCGTACATGTATCAAATTCGACTCGGGACGAACAGATTAGGTGAATACTGAATTAGGTGAATACGCTGACTGCACTTCTATAGAAGGGAAAGACCTCCTCATCCCCGATGGGGCCACCTGTTGGTCGTATTCGGCGACCCGTGATGCTTAAGGATATGACTAAGCAGTGTCTGAGCAGTTCATGACATGCAACACTCCACAATTGCCCTTTCTTAGGCTAGACGGGCGGTCGGAGAGGCTCTCTCTGATCAATCGGCTAGTCACGTCAAGCTCTAGCTTGATTGTTACGATCCTATTACCCTGATCGCAACCCCTAACCCTTTTTATCATATATATATACTAGAAGGCTGTAGCCGAGGGTCTTTAGTGTCCCAGTATAACGTTAAAATTGAATCTAGTGGTGGAGTTCAATTTCCGGAGCTCTGCGGATGTGGAGTGCCCTTCATTGCTATTACTTCCTAACCCCCCTTTACCTCGCAGGGTGCCCCATACATGAAACCTTGTGGTGAAGTTCCAATTCTGGACTCTGGGCATGGGAGTACCCTTCATTGCCATTGCTCCGGAGTCCCGTCATTTCCCGAAAGGAGTACCTGTTAGGGTCCCATATTATATATGGTTAACAAAAGAAATAATTGAGTTAACGGAAATGTGTTTAAATGAGTTCAAAAATAGAACTTCAATACCCTAAAAAAATCACAGAACAAAACGTATTTGGCGCATAATATATATATTTACCAACCCTCCGCCGAGGGCAGATGCGCACAAGGTCAATTTTTTAAGCGGAGTTTAACAGTTTTGAATCAGGTTTTTTCCTTCTCCTAACCGGGTTTGCCCTAACCAAGGTTAAAGAGCCCAGCTGCCCTACTATTTGCGCATAGCTGGAGGAGAGTAGGATTCATTACCTTTCCCAAGGTATTTAGCGCTAAGTGAAATGCAATTACCCCGTCCAGGATTTGAACTCGGATCGACGAGTCCATTTCCATGACTTTAACCATTTCACCACGCGTTCCTACTATTTGGCATAAAATATAACCAACAAGGTTGACGTGCCTTAAAATCCAAAAAGAAATACGAAAGAATGAAAGGTAATACATACGTGAAATATGAATTAGCTTAAATATTGCAAAACTTTGACTCAACCGAAAATATTTTTTGTATTATTGGAATCAGCTAACAATTGAATTCACCAGTTGGATGAAGAAAAGAAAAGAATAAAATGCAAACGAACAATAGAAGAATGTCGGAGCGCGCACTCATTTTCTTTCCTATTTTCCACACAAAAAAAAATCTTCTAATGTCAATATTCAATGATTTTTTCAAATATCCACAGCTGCGAAGTTCTTTTTCTCTGGTGACACTCTTATCATAAAATGATAAGTACTAACAATGCTTTCTTTATTTGTGATGTGAAACAACCCGGACATGAAACAACATTTTGACAATAACAAAGAAAAATTGGCGGTACCACATCTGGAAATCATGAAGACGTTGCATGCTCTTAAAGTAACCAACATTCTATCCGTGGGAATAAAAATTGAAAAGCTGCAGATATTGAACAAATTACAGCTAAACATCAAAAACATCAGAAAATCTGTATTTTCCCTGGTGGAATTTTCCCTGGTGGAATTTTCCCTGGTGGAACTTATTATAGTGGAATTTACCTAGAAGCATTAATACCACACAGTTGCATAATCTGTAGAGGATGACACAAACATACATCCGGTGGTGTACATGTCTGCAAATCTTGGGAGTGTGAATTGCTCTTTTTCATTACTCCATTTCTATTAATAATCTATGATAATTCGAAGTAAATTTGAAGATGCTTCTTTGGGTGCCAAATAGATCTGTCCGAAAATTATTAGTATTGAACAGATATAAGTAAAAGTTTGTACCTGTGTTCAAACAAATTATTATTATTATTATTATTATTATTATTATTATTATTAAATGGGAATAGTAAAATAAAGTTTCAAACTTATAAAAATCTCAAAATTGCGTCGTGGAATATCCGGACAATGTTCGACAGACCCAATTCAAATAGACTAGAAAGATGGAGCGCCATATTATCCAAAGAGCTCCAAAAATAATATCCACATTGATGCTCTGAGCAAACATCAAAAGAAATCTGGAAGTCTTGAACATTCCCACAGAGAGTTGGCTAGACGCAACCATAGATCGAATCAAATGGAGAAAACAGATTCGCATAGTGCCATCATCGGATACGATAGACTGCTAACTACTACTACAACTGCTACTACTACTAAATGGGAATATTTACTTGAAACCTAATTTGTGTATCCATTATTGATATTAGATAGGAATACTTGAAACCGTGATGAAAATGACCCATCTGAACATGGCCCGTACGAATTTATTTTATTCAAGAAGGTAATGAAGGCCAATTGTAGTATTGCAGGTATCTCCAAAACAGTTGGCGAATAATAAAGGCGAAGAAATGATGACAAGATGAGATGTTTCATATCAAGAAACATTGAGTTATCATAGCCAAAATCTCTCTTAGCCCTCCATGGCTAAGAATATGCTGTCTGTATTCCTTGAGACTCCCCACCACGCCAAAAAAAGAAAAGAAAAAGGGTCCTGACTTTGACACCAGACTGCATCTGTGGTGAGCTCCAGTTTTTAGATCTGGGAGTGTGAAGTTCTCTCTTACAATGATTGTTACGATTCGTGTGGACATTTAGGGCTGTAGATGAAACTAGTTCTTCAGGGGAGATCCCTTGTGGTATAAAGTTTGATCCTTTCTTGAAGTAGAAAGATTGTAGTACGAATCCTTTTCCGCATTGTTTATGGTCGTGCCAGAGGGGTCAAATGCTGTTTAACAGAAACCTTCATGCGGATTGTCTTTTATTTTTTTTCAGATCCGGCTGGAAGGTTTTCTGTGGTAGATGCTACATAAAAGGAAAGGCGTTTTATGGTTTTAATGCACGAGTGAACACTCTGCTTTTTTCGGCGCATCGAGCCCTATGTTATGGAGGTCAAAATCTAGACGGGTATTTTTTAGTGGGTGATTGGAAACGCCGTTCTGATCCAAAATAGACAGGGAGATGTTAGAATAGATACTAACAATTTGGATGCCACGATACGCGTTCAGGGAGTGTGTTGTTTGATTAGATTTCATCTCGCGACAAACTCCGTAGAGCATCCAAATCTGTAGGTGGACTTGGACTGGTAAGGACCCCTCTGATCGTCAGCTCTCCAGCTACATTGACCGAGTGTTAAGGAGAGTCGATTTTAGATCTTCCTATAGACGGGTCCAGGTTCTGAGGCGGTAAGGAGCACTGTTCATAGGATGGTCTATGTCAGCCTAAAATAGATTATGGCTTAAGGTATTAGGATGTCTGGCTAGTTTGCGAAACTTAATGCTTCCCTTTTTGAAGACAAAAATTTCATTAGCCAGCTAGAACTAGTCATTAAGCGGGGAATTGACGGGGACAATTATTGCGATAATGGTCGCCGGGTGGTCCGCTAGCGCACTTAAGATACGTTAATCCTTTGGCTGCCGACAATTGTGAAGAATTCAAGCTGTAGAAGTCTGGCGAGCAAATGTTTTTTAGAGAATAGGGCCAGATACGGCTGTGCGGCGGGAGGGAATCTTTAGCTACTAACATAGCTAGGCTGAGCGTGACTTCAAACTCTAACCAAAAAAAGTATCACGTGTAGGGCTGGATTAAAAAGAATGTCTTGCGAGGCACCGAATATGGGCCTCAAAGATTTCGGGCTGCAGGAGCTGAGAGCTGCCACTCATGGCACATCCGGAGTGTTACTCGACGGACGGACAGCGTCGAACTACAAACATATATTTTGAGGGATATTCCGAGTTACTATTCAGAAGCTTCTTCATCTAGAAGCTGCTGCTCAGTTCGACGGCTTATCAGACGACTTCCCTCGCCCTTCAGGGCACGGAGCGCGACCTTATGCCAGCACATCTCGTGTCAGGGGCGCATTACAGAGGACGAAAATTCGAGTAGGCGCTGCAAATCGGTCGGTTTGGAGAAGCACCCCACTTAAGAATTGATGGTCTCCCTACGAAGTGTTACTTGAGGCTGTCGCACATGTTTGTGCCCTTGCTGGCAACTATCTACAACAACTGATGAATCAGGGGTCTTATTCCCACGCTTCACCGAGGGGCTTGTTGAAGTTTGTTCGTATAAGAACAAAACATGTTTGGGGGGGTATAACTTTCCCCCTTTGACGATGTTAAATAAAGATCTTGGCCAAAGATTCCTGGTGATCGTTTGCAGACTGCCACCTGCCTTAGTCTAGTGGTCCCTGAACAGCTTGTGCCTAAAGATCAGGACTATCCAGGACAGTCTTCTATGTCCCATTCGCACGATTCATAGAAAAAGTCGACGATATAAACCGCGTCTGACTTCCTTCAACTAGTAGATCCCAGTCTCAATCGAGGCTCCCTCTAGGCGAGTGGACCATGGCACTTTTTCCGGAGGCTGTCTCTTTCTGTTGCCGGCTTTGGGAGTAATTTTTAGCGCACGTGGATTCGGGCTTCTGTATGCACCCTATCCGCTGGAGTCATGGGTGAAGTGAATGGAGAAGTTCGAACACCTTCACCCTTTATCTCGATTCGTTCGTCACAGTTGTGTCCCGCGCTATCACCCTTACTGTATACTGTATCGTTGTGTCTGGAACATTTCCGCGCAAGATCAAGGTGCGAACCCGGTCCTTCGCGGTAAATTACTTTGCCTTGTGCTCGCCACTTCATTGGAGTTGGTGAAAGGTGGGCTCGAAGCTGGCATTTTATTTCTTTTAAATTCTTTTTTTCTTATCTTCTCGTTTTTCACCTCGAAGCAACTTTTTCGAATCGGGAACTAAGCTTTTCTGCAATAATAAATTACCGTGAGGGAGGCTCCATACTGAATAATTCAACGATTTTATTCTCCCTTTCATTTGAATTTTAGAGTTTTTAATTGTAAATACTGTCTACTTTCAACCCATTCAATACTATATCATTTCCATCTACCCCTCAAGACATCCAATCTATGTGTCACTACTATATATCTCGGTAAAGTAGGTAAGGACTCATTCTTGACACTATGTATCGTGAGACTTAGTATCTCTCTGTGTCCTCCCGTGATCTTTGTCTCTCTCNCCTTACTTTGGTACCCACTTGTCTTGGTATCCTCATGTTTCATATATATATATATATATATATACATATATATATATATATATAGTATATATATATATATTATGAGTATGAAAAGGTGGAATGAAAACATCACACAATGCTGTTAAAGAAGAAAACAATTTATAATATAATCATAGCTGATACTGATCAATATTTCGATTTTACAAAAATCATCATCAAAGCTCATTCACATCCGTAGTTGTTTGGTCGGAGAGAAAGTCAATAAAGTTAATATTTGACTTTCCTCTCCGACCCAAACAACTACGGAGTGAATGAGCTCTGATGATGATTTTTGTAAAATCGAAATATTGATCAGTATTAGCTATGATTATATTATAAATTGTTTTCTTCTTTAACAGCATTTTGTGATGTTTTCATTCCACCTTTTCATACTCATATTGTCGGATTCATTTCCTTTCTTTTAACTTATATAATATATATATATATATATATATATATATATATATATATATATATATATATATATTTACTTGTCTAATATTTCCGTTTTTCATTTAGTTGAGACAACTCTTCACTTCTTTGTCTTTCCAATACTTCCATTCAAGAGAAATACCCATGACGCAGTGGTTAACGTGCTGGACTGTGACATTGGAGTAAGCGAGTTCAAACTCCAAACCGTTTCTTTGGGGAGACAGTATGCTATTAATATTTGTTCCATTTCCCCTCTGTGTATGGAATCAAAGGCCTTTGAAAAATCTACAAATAGCAGCGTTGACTCTAAGTTCTATGCCCGAACCCCTTCAATGATCCGACGAATAGTCAGGATCTGAGAGGTTGTGGATCGATTTTTGCGGAATCCATTTTGGTTTTTCCTAAGGATTTTCTTTATTTCGAGTCGAATGCGATTGAGAAGAAGGGTATTACATATTTTAGCTGCAATAGCAGTAAGAGTTATGCCTCTGTAGTTCTTAGCGATTCCAAGATCTCTTTTTGGGGAATGGGAGGATGCAGCTTTTCGTCCATTTATCTATTCTATTCTGTATATATACTGCATTGCCTATGCAGTGTGTCATTGAACTTTCTCATTTTCCATACCTCAGGGTTTATTTTGTCAAGACCTTTTCTACCTTTTAGTTTCTTTAAGACTTCGCTGAGTTATTCTGTTGTAAAATATCCTAGTTTGATGTCTAGTTGTCTATCTACGATCTTTTGGGTATTATTTTCTATGATTTTAGGGGGGTTCCTCAGCAGTTTCTGGAAGTGGTCTTTCTACTTCTAGAGTCTATCTTTTTGGCTGGATGCCTTTAGCTTTGATCTAGAGAATACACCGAAGAACAAATAAATAAAATAAGACAATCGCTGGAAGACAGACAGTCACGATTAGCATGGCAAACATTAAATTAGATTAGTGGTACCACTAATCTAATTTACTGTTTGCCATGCTAATCGTGACTGTCTGTCTTCCAGCGATTGTCTTATTTTATTTATTTGTTCTTGGGTGTATTATTTGTTCGTTTTTGTATGTTTTGGTTAGTTCTATCTGGGAATTCGTATGGTTGTGTACATTGGTGTTAGTTGGGTTTGTTTTGTGACGTTGGGTTGCTTTTTTGATATCATTTCTCTTTTCTCTAACTGGTTCTGTTTCTCAGGGAACAGAGTGTTTGGCTCTTAGTTTGGTTGCTATGCACTCAGCTGCTGCTTCTAGGTGGGCACTGACAAAGTTTTCGTATTCCTCGTTTGAAGTGAAACTTTCAGATGTCTCTTGGAGGATATCGAATTTATTTCTTACTGCTACAGAGTATCGATTGCATATATCGCTGTTGACAAGTGTCAACCAGTCGTATCGTACAGATTTACTGGTTTGCCTTTTATTTCTACGTAGGCATAATCGTAATTTTGCTGTGACTATTCCGTGATCGGAGGATACTCCTTCAAAAAAGGAGTATGCTTCTCAGTTTATTGCACTATTTATCAATTTTTTTATTTATTAGGATATAATCCAGTTGGGATTTTCTATTATTTGGGTAGGTGTAGGTCCATAGTTTGCCTTTTCTTTGTTTGGTATTTGGTATTTAAGCATACAAGCCTGTTCTCAAGAGAGATTTCGGCTAGGAATTCACTGTTTCTATTTGGGATGTTATGTATGTTCTTACATATTGAACTATTTAGCAATATCTATTGTTCTCGTTTTTGCCTATCTGCGCATTCATGTCACCCCCAATGATCAGCACATTGTGTTTGGGAATCTGTCTGCATAGGGAGGATAGCTCATTGTAGAATTTTGCGATGTCCGCTTCTTCGCTGACATTACTGGGGCCATAGCACGAGACTACTGTCCTGCAGGGATTCCCATATAATTCTTGGTTGGATTTTTTCAATGCTGCTTCGCGATCCTAGAGCTCGAAGGTTGAGGAGCATTCCTACACCTCCTATGGTGGCATTTGTGGAGTTTTTCTATGCAGAAGCCGACACAAACGTCCATCCATTACCTGTTTCGTGATATTTTCACTATGATCCAATCTATGCTCTTGTACGCACCTTATGTCTATATTTCTATCGGCTGCAGACGCCGTTAACTCGGGTAGTTGGTTTATCGTTTTTAGCGTTCTGACGTCAAATGTTGCTAAGTTTAAAGTTTGTTTACACCTTAGTAGGTGTGCTTTATGTCTGGGTTTTGTAGTTGTCTTTTAAATATTGTGTTCAGAGCTATGACATTAGTAGTGTGTGTGTCTTGTTTGCATGCTTTGGGTTTGATGGGGTTTGTGTGTATGAGGTTGTTGGGGCCAGTCCGCGGATTCTGGTGCGCGTCCACGGGTTCGAGCTCTGGCCCGTGTGTCGATATATATATATATATATATGTGTGTGTGTGTGTGTGTCAGCTTGGCAGTCAAGGTTTCGAGTCACACACGGAGCAGTCTCCCATGTCTATAACCTTGCTGATGAAACCTAATAGGTCGAAATGTACGTTCAGGGATTGACATTTTCTCGATTTGTTTAGCCTTACATTTGAACATATATGCCCACCTAAATTCATTAATTACTAACTAATTATTTTCAAAATTACGTATGACTTCAATTAAGCACATATCCTCCAAATACACACACACACACACACACACACACACACACACATATATATATTATATTATATATATATATATATATATATATATATATGTCTGTGTGTGTGTGTGTGTGTGTGTATACCTGGGATGGGCTAGAAATCTTGCTAGAATGGAATACGGCATACTCCCAAAACATCTATTCTATGGAGAACTACAATGTGGGAAACATCCAAGGCACAAGTCCCAAAAAACGTTTAAGGGATGTCATCAAAAACAACATAAAAACTCTTGATGTAAATGTTCTGGATTGGGAGAGGATAGCTACGAATCGTGTGATTTGGCGGAAACTTGTTCATGGTGACTGTAAGGAGTTTGGGGTAAGGCGGCTCGAGCACTCTATCCTTAAGCGGGCTTTACGTAGGCGACACATGACGGACGCTCTGGACACATTTCCTACATTCAAGCCTGACCATATATGTGATGTGTGTGGCAGGGCTCACCTGTCAAGGGCTGGGCTTCTCAGTCACGTACGGTTCCATACGAGAGGAAGCGGGGGGTTCACGTTTTCATATGTGCGACAGGGCGCGTAAAGCTGGATACCTGAGCCATCTGCGTGCTCACCACCGAACTGCTTGCTTGTAGAAATGGCCTTCTAGTGTGAAGAAGTGACAATCACTATATATATATATATATATATATATATATATATATGGTGAGAGATAGATAGATAGATAGAGAGAGAGAGAGATAGGGGGGGTGAGATGACCAAATATACGACTATTTTTAAAGAAAGACTTCTAATCGACGATCTAATCGCCCAAAGAATCTTTTATTTGGCAAATTAAAATTTGTCTGTTGTGACATTAGGAGGTCATAAATTCTGACTCCCGAAGACGACTGAGTTTATCAGCGCAATGCTATCAACAAAATCACAGAAAGATCCACCGTTTTAGAAAAGCCTTTGATTTCTTTTCAACCCCGTTGAAAGTATCACATCTGAAAACCCATGTGACAGTTTTGTTTTCAACCCTAAAACCGTAAAACCGGCATTTTTCTCGAAGGAGAGAGAGAGAGAGAGAGACAGAGAGAGAGAGAGAGAGAGAGAGAGAGAGAGAGAGAGAGGGGGGAGAGAGAGAAGAGAGAGACAGAGAGACAGAGACAGAGACAAAGACAGACAGACAGACGGATAGAGTGAGAGTGGGAGAGAGAGAGAAGAGAGAGAGAGAGAGAGAGAGAGAGAGAGAGAGAGAGAGAGAGAGAAGAGAGAGAGAGAGAGGTGTCTAATCTTCGTTTTCGAAACCATAAAGTTCACTTCAACTTAATATCGTTGCGCAACTACTGTCAAAAACTGTGTGGGAGTGTGTGTATGTTTGGGGGTGAGATTTTGGCGTGAAAAAGCGGTAGGTGGAATCCCATAAAAGTAAATAACAGACACACTCAAAAACAATTGTGGAGATCATAGTAAATTGTCAAGAACCTTTTTCCTTTTATTGAGGTAGAAAAAGTCGAATGTCAGCACTTCTGAAGGAATACAACAAGCAGTTCAGTTTCAGTCGTGTTAGCGTCTGCACTTTTAGATCCCACGTTCGCAGTCAGGAAACAATCACCTCGATTCGCTGCACTTTCGTCTTTTCTTACTTGCAAGTGATTGTTCGGAAACAGCTGAGAGGATATCACGAAAGAAATTTCTTTTGTTCTGTATCCTCCAATTCTGACAATGAATCAAATGCTCATTCAAGATAAGCAGCAGATGGCCATGAAGACAGAGAGAGAGAGAGAGAGAGAGAAAAAACAAAAGAACGATTCCCCCGAAGCGGCTGAAATATTTAAACTAAGATGGCGCCACATATAGTGCTATGTTAATTTGTGACTAATATACTTATGCTAATTTTCTTGTTGATCTTATACTAATTTGGGTTTACCCTCCCCCCATTTATGCTAATTCTTTTTGTTAATCTTATGCTAATTTGTGTTTACCCCCCCCAATGCTAATTCTTTTTGTTAATCTTATGCTAATTTTTGTTTCCACCCTTATGCTAATTAGTTTTCGTTAATGTTATGCTAATTTGTGTTTTCTACCCTTATGCTAATTTGTGTTTAACCCCCTTATGCTAATTTGTTTTTGTTAATCTTATGCTAATTTGTGTTTCGACCCTTATGCTAATTTGCTTATGTTAATGTTATGTTAATTTGTGTCTTCTACCTTTATGCTAATTTGTGTTCACCTACCTTATGCTAATTTTTTTTGTTAATCTTATGCTAATTTGTGTTTTTCACCCTTATGATAATTTGTGTCTGCTAGTCGTATGCTAATTTGTGTTTACCTCTACATATGCTAGTTTTATCCTAATTTGTTTTTGTTTTTGAAGAGAGAGAGAAAACAAAAGAACGATTCCCCCGAAGCGGATGAAATATTTCACTAGATGGCACCACTATGTTAATTTGGAACTGCTACACTTATGCTAATTTTCTTATTGATCATATGCTAATTTGTGTCTGCTAATCTTATGCTAATTTGTGTTTACCCCCCCCCTTATGCTAATTTACTTTTGTTAATCTTATGCTAATTTGTGTTTTCCACCCTTATACTAATTTGTGTCTGCTAGTCTTATGCTATTTTGAGTTTACCCCTTCTTATGCTAATTTGTGTCTGGTAGTTTTATCCTTATTTGTTTTTGTTTATCTTATGCTAATTTGTGTTTCGACCCTTATGCTAATTAGTTTTCGTTAATGTTAGGCTAATTTGTGTTTTCTACTCTTATGCTAATTTGTGTTTACCCCCCTTATGCTAATTTGTTTTTGTTAATCTTATGCTAATTTGTGTTTTTCATCCTTATGCTAATTTGTGTCTGCTAGTCTTATCCTAATTTGTTTTTTGTTTATCTTATGCTAATTTGTGTTTTTCACCCTTATGCTAATTTGTGTCTGCTAGTTTTATCCTAATTTGTTTTTGTTTTTGAAGAGAGAGAGAAAACTAAAGAACGATTCCCCCGAAGCGGATGAAATATTTCACTAGATGGCGACACTATGTTAATTTGTAACTGCTACACTTAT
>CM042140.1:34932749-34950249 GCA_023376005.1 Doryteuthis pealeii | reverse complement strand
ACTTGGGTGAGTCAAAAGTTTTGCAATATACAGGGGTTGTTCATAAAGTCTTGCAGCAGTTCTAAAATTTAAAACTTAATCATTCCCGTTGTAAAAATGATAGAATTATTTAGAAGAAAAAAACATATGAAAGTTCACCTCTTGTAGTTTCATTATTTAAATGTATTTTCGTATTATTGCATTTCAACAAGACTGCCATCTTTGTTGAAGTGAAGGGGGGTTAACGTCTAAAAAAATCCGGAGCCGGAGTCTCTAAGGTGGATTTAACGCTAAATTTCAGTGATACACAGCAACTCCTGCAACACTGACGTTGCCAAACTGCACTGGCTTCTTACCTTTCCTTTGGACCACAGCAGCAGTGTGGAGAGAGCGGATCTGCTGCTTGGGCGATAGCACATCCTCCATATCAATCCGAACAGGCTAAGTAGTTAAAAAAAAAAAAATTGGATACTAGGCCATCGTCTTTTGCAGACGGAAAGTTGCCGCTCTAACAACAACAACAACAACAACAGCAGCAGCAGCAGCAGCAACAGCAGCAACAGCAACAACAACAGCAACAACAACAACAACAACATATTAACCCTTTTCCAATCATTTAATGCCGAATCAAGTCATTTTGATCATAAAAGGACTCCGGTTGATTATAGTACCTGCTTTTGCTCAAGTGGTCATCCAATTAAGTATTGAACAGACTTATCGCGTGTTTTCGGTGTAATTGTTTGGTAGGCTGTTTGGATTTTACGGCGTGTCAACCTCAGTTGGATTATTTTCCATATCAATACTTTTCCGGTCGTTTAATACCGAATCAAGTCATTTTAATAATCAAAGGACTCAGGTTGCTTACAGTACCTACAATTGTTAAAGTGGTTGTTAGAATCCATGTCGCCATTGTAAGGGTTCAGTTGTTGTTCACAGAATCCACTTGGTGATTCTTGCCTGTAGGTTTCCTCATAATATATACAAGTCCCACGTCTGTAGTGTCCCTTGTAATATACATAAGTCCGACGTCTCTGGTTAGCCTCTGGTGTTAATCCAAAGATAGTACTTCATGGCAGAATTCCAACCGGTAGTTAATTTGAGGACAGTTGCAAACGATCTTAAATGTCTTCTGTCCTCTAATATGATTGGCCAATTTCTACCGGAAATGACTGCTGTTTGTAGAAAAGTTCATAAATAGAAGAGGCGATTTTGCGTAATCTTATACCAGGAGAATTCAACAGTGATCACCCAGTTAAGTATTGAACAGGTCCCTCACTCTTAACTTCGGTGATCTAGTGGAAATCCGTGCTTTCAACGTGACATAGCCATAATAGGTTGTACAGATGAACTGTGAGATGCCGTCATTTAAGTTTGATTTATAATTTTAAAATGTTAAAGTGTTTCTTGTGGTATACTATCCTTACAAAAAAAAAACAACACAAAATGACATACCCTTTCAAATTTGTGTGGTCTGCCTAAAAATAATGCACTACTTCTTCACCACAGCCGAGAACGAAAGAACAATCTTGAGCGGAAGGGATACAAAAACAGCTCAAAACATATATAAATGAATGGATATTCGTTGTATATTCTTTCACAGGCTCGTTGTCTCGATGATAAGTGGCTAATAAGCTGCTTTAAAACCATTGGCAACAATCGCACCTTAAATGTATTGTGCTCTATAACGAACTTTTATATATATATGAGTAAATGGATACAAATGGTGCAGATATTAAATTCATTTCGGCAATTATATATATATATATATATATATATATATATAATATTATATATTAATAAATAAGTAATCCACGGACACGTGTTTCGAAGTATCACTTCTCATCAGTGTGGTTATACTTTAACAGCTACCCCTGGCCGGGTTTGAGACTCGAATGAACTTTCGTTCACCAATCCTCTTACCCGTACGGCCATAAGTAGCTGTCAAATATAGGAGAATATTTAATCGCTACATTTCTAAGCGGAAAGGAATTCACTAGAGGCCTCAAACATTTGTAAACAAAGCGAGGTTTAGCTACACGCCAGAACAGTGAATCTGCAATTAAATCCCTATTTAAAGTACTCGACCAAAGTGGGAGTATATATATAATAAATAAGTAATCCACAGACAGGTGTTTCGAAGTATCACTATATATATATATAAATGTAATGCAATCCAAATAACTGGTAAGTTAGGGATGATTCTATTTGGGATCCTCAAAATCTCATTGTATAACCATACTGTATGCTCTTGTAGAAGCAAACATATATACTCATACATGTTTTTTTTAATCTTTAAGAAAAGCTCAATGTATTTTAATTAAATTATATACAGTTGCAATATCTAACTTTCAAAGAAATAAAAACTTGACAAACCGTCATCCCGTTATATTTTTATTTCAACCAGAAACTCACAAAAATTGAGTCTAGCCTATTCAGAGGGATTTTACAAATACATATATGTAATATAGTGAAAAATTGAAAAAACACAAGTTCATAAAGCTGGTGATGTTTATTTAGCCAATGCTGCAGTGTTTCGATCTGTTTTAATAGATCTTCATCAGGGCTTTTGTTAATTTGAGGAAAAATAAATTTATCACAGGGAATAAGAAGAGCGAGAGAGTCTTTGCTTTGTCGGTCATTCTATTTAAAAAAAGAAAAAAAAGAAGCCCTAATGAAAATCTATTGAAACAGATCAAAACACTGCAGCGTTGGCGAAATAAACATCACTCGTTTTATAAACATGTGTTTTTTAAATTTTTCACTGTTATTACATACTGTCGGATTCACTTCCACTTTTCTCTTCCAAATATATATATAATATATATATATATTATATTATATAATAATATATATATATAATATAATATAATATAATATATAAATTTTTACATATCTATTTATTAGGTGACAAAGGAACATTCACGACCATATTGGTTTCATGCGAGACAAATCATCAGGTAAAGATTTTTCAAAAAAACAAAAACAAAAATATATATATATATATATATATGCTATATATATATAATATATATTATATATATATATATATACAGGGTCAAACAAAATGATCTGACACATTTGTAGGTTTAATAAAATGCAAATGAAGTAAAGAAACAAAAAAGTGTTTTAATTTTCGAAAAGTACATATAATGCCATTTTTCTCATATAATGCCATTTTGTTTTGTTACTTTATAATGCCATATAATATATATATTCAAGCAGATAAAGTTTCGTATATTTATGAACAAATTTTCCTCTTTCTAGACAATTCTGCCCTGTTATACATGTATATCTTTCTCCTATTTTTAGTTACCTTTGTTCTTATTTGTCATGCCTTGGTGCGCCGTATACCGTTTGCACTCTTTTATATTGTTCTAGCTTTTAGCATTGACTTATTTGTAGAACACTTGACAAATCTTTTGGGGCGTTATTAGTACGAATTAACAAAGTTTCTTTTCAGTTACTTTGCAAGTTAATTAGTTTTCTCCAACGGTTGCGTTACTAATGCGACTAGGTTATGAAGTGTGGTAAAGACTTAGATAAAAAAATAAATAACATCGAAAGTAGATTTGAGCGTTGAAATCCGTGCAAAGGTCGGAGGAGGATCTGATGCTGTTTAAACTTAATATCTAGATTTGTGTCCATTAACTCACGCAAAAAAAATTTCAAAAAGTTTATAACCTGATAATTTTGATCACATTTCCAGAAATCTCATGCCTATTTACTGTTGTGGGGTTTTAAGGGTCAAATAAGAACAAAACGACGGGTACAAATGTAGAAAATGTATTAACAAAAGAGTAGCCAATTACAGTACAGAGAAGTGGGAATTACGTCCGACAAATAGAGTTATGAGCTGACTCGCATTGGCTTACTCTCAAGCCATAAATCGTCCCTGTTACTTATAGTAACCGTCGGCGCATATTCCATTAGTCTATAGGGTATATCACCTTATAACATTACCCAGGAGGACACGCGGTGTAATGGTTAGAGTCGTAGGAATGGACTCGTCAACCAGTTCAAATCCTAGACGGGGCTGTTGCATTTCATTATAGCGCTAATTACCCTTGGGAAAAGGTATACATCCACCTACTCTCCCTACAGATATAGGTAAATAGTAGGGCAGACTGGGCTCTTTAAGCTTGTTAGTAACCAGTGTAGGAGAAGGAAAACTGTGAAATCAAACCTATTAAACTCCGCTAAGTAATATGACCATGTGTCACTGCTCGTGCCGGGTAAATATGTATGCAACCCAACCCTTCACAATGTCAATTTCTTAGCGGAGTTTAACAGGTTTAATTCAGAATTAAACAAGAAAGAAGAACCAACCCTTATATAGAAAGCCCTGAAGAGAAGTCAGCCTGAAGAAGATGGCGGCCAAGTTGGATGAAGTAAGCAGATATTAACAAGTAAGAACCATCATCTCAATATCTATCTATCTGTCTCTGTCTGTCTGTCTGTCTGTCTCTCACTGATTATATACACTTGAGTAAAGGGGTATATGACAATGATATCTGACACTTTTAGGTAAACAGCAACAAATTCTTGCATCTCAAAATATGGTGAAAAGTTATTTTTCTTTTAAAAATATTTCAAATAATATGAAAAATTGAATTATGATGAGCCGAAGAGAAACAATAAGAAATAATTTGTCATTTTTTTTTTTTCAGATGCGTTTGTTTTTTGATAGAGGATGAAAACACCGTCATCTGAGGCTAAAAGCTTGGATGGATTCTCCTTATGAGTTAGTTGATGCTGAAATATATGCTTAAGTTTGGTTTAAGGGACCGGGTTAGCTCAGTCGGTAGAGCGTTCGTCTAGAAACCGCAAGGTTCTTAGTTCGATACCGGCCCTCGCCAACTCAGCGTAAGAGTAGCACAGGAATCTGTGAGGTAAAGTAAAGAGCTGATGGTAGGTGTGGCACTCCACCTCAGATGCAAAACAATCTCCTTGGTCTATTGCTGGTGAAAAGGCGATAGACTCCCTCGCTGATTGGCTGGTACCGACATTAGGCCACCCCGACGACTTTACTTTTTTTACTTGTCTAGCGGCCTAACAACACCTTATGGGTTATTTAATGCCAAAACTTGATGTTTTCGTTTGGTATGATTTATTTATTTAACTGTATATCAACACCTTATGGGTTATTTAATGCCAAATCTGGCGGTTTGGTTTGATTTATTTGTTTAACGGCGCATCAAGACCTTATGGGTTATCTAATGCCAACATTTCATGGTTTGGTTTGGCTTATTTGTTTAACGGTGCATCAGCAACTTATGTGTTCGGGAGCTGATGGTAGGTGTGGTTCTCAACCTCCGCAAAAACAATCTCCCTGGTCTAGTGCTAGTGTAAAAAGGATAGACTCCCTCAGTGTCCGGCTGATACCGACAATAGGCCATTCCGCCAACTTTACTTATATCTATTCGTTTAAATGCACATAATTATGGGTTATGTAATGCCGAAATTTCCTGATTTGCTTTTCTTTGCTTTTGTTTGTTTTATTTGTTTAACGGCATATAAATACTAGGTGATTTACATGTATGGCGAAGGGTTCTTTTTTTAAATTTTGCATATAAATCTCAAAAGTTGAATTATGAATCAGTCGAAGTGAATTAATAAGTAACTAGCAGGGCCTGTGGATATATCCCAGCATAATGATTTAATTATTACCACGTTTGATATGTTTACTTAAGAGCTATTGCTAAATAGTTCAATTGGTAAAAAGTATAATAATCTGGATTTAACACTCTTTCTGACTCTTTTTCTTTCTTCGCTTCTTTTCATCTTTTCATTATGTTCGATTGAAACAGATTAGCGTTATCACTTCCGCGGGCTAACCCTCTCTCTCTATCTTTCCCCGACCCTCTTTCTTTATTTCTTTCTTATTATATTTTCTCTGTGTGTCATGTCCTTTTTCTACCCTTTCTTTCTTTATAATACAAACGGAATGATCCATTATTTAGCTGAGTTGCCGACAGTTATGAGAAATAAGAATTCGGTGGATAAGTAATACTAGATAATCAGGATTTACATTTTTGAATTTCATCTGAGATTATGTGGACGTTATCATATTTAACCAGAAGGTGTTGCAAGATGATAACAGTCGTACAAATAAGGAACACGATTATTAATATATAGATTCTTATTTTTATTCGGTACAAATCGATAAAAAGTTGAACAAATTCCTTAAAAAAATTCTGTGCGTATTATATATGAGAATCTATCATATAAAAAATGTCTGTGCGTATTATATATGAGAATCTATTATATAAAAAAATGTCTGTGCGTATTATATATGAGAATCTATTATATAAAACATTTTTGTGCGTATTATATATGAGAATCTATTATGTAAAAAAAATTCTGGGCGTATTATATATGAGAATCTATTATAAAAAAAAATTCTGTGCGTATTATATATGAGAATCTATTATAAAAAAAATTCTGTGCGTATTATATATGAGAATCTATTATATAAAAAAATTTCTGTGCGTATTATATATGAGAATCTATTATATAAAAAAAAATTCTATGCGTATTATATATGAGAATCTGTTATATAAAAAAATGTATGTGCGTATTATATATGAGAATCTATTATATAAAAAAATGTCTATGCGTATTATATATGAGAATCTATAATATAAAAAATGTATGTGCGTATTATATATGAGAATCTATTATATAAAAAAAATCTGTGCGTATTATATATGAGAATCTACTATATAAAACATTTCTGTGCGTATTATATATGAGAATCTATTTATTTATTCATTGGTTTGTTTTTTGTTGTTTTTTTTTTTTCTTTTTTAAAAAATATTTATTAGAACTATAGTCGTTAGCTTCCACCTAAATTATAAGAAATATAAAAGGTCGGGTTAGCTCAGTCGGTTCCTAGTTCGATACCGGACCTCGCCAACTCAGGGTTATGAGTAGCACAGGGATCTGTGCGGTAAAGTAAGGAGCTGATGGTAGGCGTGGCGCTCCACCTCATACGCTAAAATAATCTCCTTGGTCTAGCGCTAATGAAAAGGGGATAGACTCCCTCGCTGTCTGGCTGATACCGACGTTAGGATGTCCCGACGACTTTACTTACTTTACTTACATCATTATAAACAAAGGGAGAAGAAATGGAAGAAAAAGAACATGCTACACAGAAATAATATAACAAGAAAGAAAGCGTTTTTGTTTTGTTAGAGGATGAAAATGTCGGTGGCCGTGGCTAATAAATTGAATGACAGCAATGGAGATTTAAAAGCAGCGTTGATCCCCGGCTTTGAATATCTCAGCTTGTTTCAAGATTCTAATAGGCGGGAAAGGATCAACTCAAAGTTGAACATCTGTGATCGGATCATAGCATCGATCGGTGAGATTTGTTGTTACTAAGTTCATATCATAGACGCTTACTACTATCGTTGGCAAACATCCGTCTACTAGGGACGGTGGTGTAGTGTCCCAAAAACATGGAACCACCTAGCATGAGCGGGGTGATATTCAGGATGGGCTCTCGATCAAGCAGCTGGTACTCCCTCTCCACACTGCCGCTGTTTTAAAAAATGCAGTTTAGCAATCATAGTGTCACAGGAGTTACTGGATAGCGCACGTTCAGCATCACGGCACCTTAGGACATTTCTTTATTTTTTTACTCAAACCAGTATGCAAATAAACCACACCAACTATTATGTAAACCTTTATTTCTTAGTGATATATAAGACACATTGCAGGATTTTAAACGCACTAATAACATGGGCTGTTTTGAGGCAAATCTAACTCAGATTTTCATAGAGACCTCGAAGCTGTGGATTTAATTCCGTGGTTTACTTCATTACAACTAGGCAGCGGGGGTTTTATAATAGACTTTTCATGTAGTAAGTTAGACACTCACAGATTAGGCCATTTATGTAGTCCTGTGCCAGACTAGGTTAACATTTTTAAAACTAGCTTATAGTATGCGGACTGTATCCAGGTAGAAGAGACATATCTCCCCAACGGGTGTTCTCAAGTATGAATTCTCCATCAGAAAGAACTCAGACATCACAAATTATCGTCCAAGATGATTTCGATCGTACAATTAAGAAACACGAGTATATATATATATATATATATATATATATATATATATATATATATAAAGAAAATTTGAAAAAACAAGTGTTCCGAAAATAGGATGAGTTTAATTATCGATGTTTAAACATTTCGGTTTCATTAAACCTTCATCAGGATGTATCTTGGGGTGAAGAAAATGATGGATGTTTTTATAAATGACAGGAGATGAAAATCTTTTTAGTTGTGTAACTGTATTTGATCAGCGTTATATTTTTGAAAGGCAAGTCGCGATCCACGCACGCGAAGATGTCATGACGCGTAACGCAACTTGAAGAAATGCAAAAGACGAGAAAAAGTATTAAAGGACTGATTTTTTATGTTGTCGGATTTATTTTCCATATTTACTCCCATATATATATACGTTAGGGTAGTGTGAGCATGAAGTCAACGGCACTTGGTTACTAACAGTTCCTCGCTTCATCGATTCTCAAACCATGGGATTTGAGAATTGCACAGGCGAGAAAATGTCAGGAACCAATCACAGTTGCCTTCTTGCCCACGCTACCCTAGTGTAGATATGCATGCTCTATCTACGATTTACCATTTACTTATGAATATAGCACTTAATATTAAACTGGCCTGTGATGTTTTTAAGGTTGAATATACAATAGCTGATTTGAAGCCAGTGTTATACGCCAAATCCGAAAATCATACTCATTTTTATAATCGGATCAAATTTGTAAGATCCAAAGTCTTACTTGAAATGTATAGAACAGTATTATAACTGGCTTTTGAATATGTGTTATTATTATGTAAAACTTTTTGTGAAGTATTCATCTTAAAAATCAGACCTGACTAAACACAATGAATGGTGCTTTTGCATTCAGCATAAAATGGCAAACATATATCATTTGGTAAACCTTTGACCTTTGTAAAAAATTCTCTTAACGCAGGTCCGTGTTATCCATTTATATATATATATATATATATATATATATATATATATATATATATATATATATATAATTCAATATACCAAACTTGATGGTAAATCCTCGTGGTGAGAAAAAAAACAGCAAATAGTTTGATTGTAAAAATATACTACCAAACATCAACCGGGAAGAAAAAAAATTTTGTAAAAAAGAAAAGACCAAGATAATCGTACCAACAAAAAATAATCTATTAGTACAATACTTTGGCCAAAAGAAAAACAATTTATATGCATATATATATATATAAGATACATATATTCATACAAACCCGCCAGGAGACTAAAGCTAATAAGTAAAAAGTGCTCAATACCTAAGTAGAGCAAATAATAAAGATAAATCTTAAGAGTCAGATCTTAGCCCTGAAGAGCATTTAGCGAAACTTTTTAGTAGGTTCGATTTATCTTATATATATATATATATATATATATATATATATATATATATATGTGGTGTGTGTGTGTGTGTGTTGTGTGTGTTTACTATCAGTACTGATTTAGAAGAGTTTTGTTTTGTTTTGTTTTACGGCATATCAACCTCAGTGGGCTATTTAATGCCGATAAAGTTTTGAAATAAATCAATTCTTAATGGATAATACATTTTTTTATAAATACATTTTTCTATTTAACCCATAGATGGGACCATAACAGGTACTATAACTCCGGGTCAGAGTGGACAAGGGAGCAATGGTGATGAAGGGGTGCTCCACATTCCCCAAACCTCCAAAACTGGAACCTCACAATCAGATAGAGTTTAACGTCATTCCCAGGACATGTTGACCCACAGCCACCGCCTTCTAGCACCCATATGATAAAGAGGGGTTGGGGCATGCCATAAGGGCAATAGGGTTGAGGCAATCATATAGGTGCTAGGGCTTGACATGACCAGCCGATTGATCGGAGGGGGCCTCTCCGACCGCCTGTCTAGTTCAAGATAGGGCCAAAGTGGAGTATTGCAAGTCATGAACAGCTCATTCGCCTGGGCCCTATCCTTAAGCATCACGGGTCGCCACCCACGGCCAACAGGTGGCCCCATTTGGGGAAGTCTTACCCCTCTGCAGAGGTGCAGTCGGTGCATTCTAACGCCCCAGCCGACAGGGCGGGATTTAGAAGAGATCCTGAGCTTCAACTGTTGGAATTTTGTTCTAGTCTCCAGCATGATGACTTGGGCGGGATTTTAAAGCTTGTTTACTTAGCTCACCAAAAACCGATTTCGCTAGTCTCGCCATGTGAACAGCATGTTTGACGGCCGATTACCAAAGTATATATTGCATAGTGACCAGATCACTGGCCGAGATTTGCAGGAAGGCATTTTTTTTAAATTTTATTTTTTCATCACAAAGACGTTTTTAAATGCATGCAGACAGCATCAACCCAGCAGGTTAGAAAACTGCTGCCGCGAACCGAAGCAGATGGAAACAAGCTGTTAAGACTGGCATTGAGATAAAGTCAGAAGTGAGAGAGAGAGAGAGAAAGAGAGAGAGAGAGAGAGAGAGAGAGAGAGGGGGGAGGAAAGAGAGAGAGGAGAGAAAGAGAGAGGGGGATGAGAGAGAAAGAAAGAAAGAAAGAGAGGAAGAAGAAGAGGGAGGGAGAGAGAAAGATGGAGAGAGAGAAAAGAAGAGAGAGGGGGAGAGGAGAGAGAGAGAGGGGAAGGGAGGAGAGAAGAGGAGAGAGAAAGAGGGAGGGTGGATGAAAGAGAAAGAAAGAAAAGAAAGAGAGGAAAGAAGAAGAGGGAGGGAGAGAGAAAAATGGAGAGAGAGAGAAAGAGGGAGAGAGAGGGGGAGAGGGAGAGGAAGAGAGAGAGGGAAGGAGGAGAGAAGGGAGAGAGAAAGAGAGAGGGTGGATGAAAGAGAAAGAAAGAAAGAAAGAGAGGAAAGAAGAAGAGGGAGGGAGAGAGAGAGAGAAAGAGGGAGAGGGAGAGGGAGAGGGAGAAAGAGAACCGATGGGGAGAGGGAAGAGAGCGAAACGGTAAAAGGGCGGTGGCAAAACTGGCAGTGCCATTTTCAACTGCAAAAATTGCAAAAAACAATCGTTTGAGAAATGTTGTTTTTATTTATTGTTTGGATTTTACAGTATGTCAACACTTGTTGGGTTATTTTATGCCGTAGATACTGCTTTGTTTTACTCATTCTTGATGGGTGCTCAATTTTTTCTTTATTTAAAACTCATTTTCTTTAAACTCATTTTTTCTATTTAACCCATAGATGGAAGCCTAACAGGTACTACTGTAGGGGATTATCTTCCTTTTGCCGGAAGAGTAGTCTTCTCGCTGCGTTGCTGTTTGTTCCCGCTAGGGGGACCTCTGGTATTTAAGCGCGTTCATTCAAACGCTGCTTCCTCTTTTTAGCTGGATCTTCTAAAGAACTGCTATGGGCTAGAGTCTATCTACCCCCCTTCTCGGTGGGGCTTTTGCCCCCTTACATTACTGTAAGTCTTTTATACAGCATGGACTACCCTTTAGTTCCATGTCTGTAACATTTATATGTTAGGTACATTTGGGTATCTTGTTTATACCTAAATATTGTATATGTATTTACATGTTCTATTCTCCTGTACATTATGTATCTTATCGTTTCCATGTGCTGTTAAATATATTAAATGTTTTGTCTCACAACGTGTCGGAATTGTATGTTCATTAATTAACCTTGAATCTTACACTACCACTCCGGGTCAGAGTGGACCTGGGAGTAATGGTGATGAGGAGGTACCCTCTAGATGCAGTTTAACGTCATACCCAGGACAACCATCGCCCTCTAGCATATATATAATAAAAAGGATAGGTGCTAGGGATTGGGGTCAGCAACCGATTGATTGGATGGGTCCCCTCCGACCGCCGGTCTAGCCTAAGCAAGGGTAAAACAAGTAGAGTGTTGCATGTCATTGATTGTTCAGCAAGCAGGATTTCATCCTTAAGCATAACATGTCGCCAACCACGGCCAACAAGTGGTTGGATTTTACTCCTCTGCTGAGGTGCAGTCGGTGTATTTTTCTGTTTGAGTGTTAAGCGATAATTTCAAGTCAAACAGATCTTTTTCTCTCTAAAATTAGATTGAACAAGATAAGTACACCCTTATCATTTTTTCAATAAATTCTCTTTTGAACCATAAATATGGGAATTTTATTATTTTTAGTAGAGTATTAATAAACAATACAGATATTATCACATATTATTTCTTACAAAATCCTATAGCACTGAAAAGATGAGACCAAAAAACATAATCGCAACACATATGTAATCCAAACTACAAGTACACACACACACACACACACACACATAAACACACACACACACACACACACACACATATATATATATATATAATATATATATATATATATATATAAAATATTAAAATTCGAAGGCAATACAATGCGTATAAAGATAAAGACAAAAAGATGTTGTTTTTTTGTTTTTTTTATCTTTAAAATTTTTTTGTCTTTATTTTTTACGCATTGTATTGCCTTCGAATTTTAATATTTTATAACATACTTAACAATGCTTCAAGCAAATTACCAATTACATATATATATATATATATATATATATATATATATATAGGGTGTTCGGAATAAATTTGACAGTTTCAGAAGGAAAAAGAAAAAGTGCTTAGTAACTACAAAATTTTATGGATTGTAAAGAAATTGAACACGCACGGAAATTACACTACTGTCAACAAATTTCCATCAAAATAACCGCCATTAGCGTCGATCACAGCATCAATCCTGTTCCAAAACCTGGTGCAAGCTAATGTTACAGTTTCCCTTGGAAGGATCTCAAAAACTACCATAATTCTGTCGATTAACTGAGCTTTTATAGTACGGGCATGGCGATTGGTGTTTTTCTCAACAGCGCCACACACATAATAATCCATGGGGCTAAGATCTGGGGAGTTAGGAGGCCAAACATTGGAACTGGTGTAGTGGTAAAAATTCGCCGACAACCATTTTTTACTTTTCCCAGAGGTGTTGCAGGGGTCCAAATCCTGCTGCCATACATATGGCCTACCCTTGGCTACCCTTGTTATCCAGGGCTTGACTACAGTCTTTAGCAACTCCAAATAGGCATCTGAATTCAACCTGATACCCTCTCTGAAAAAATACGAAGGCATCATATCACCCTCAGAGGACACACATCCGGATACCATCACAGTTTTGGGAAATTTAGTCTGCTGACACGGTGAGTGTTCTTTGGACTGTATGCAAGACATCTGTTAAACGTGCAAGCTTTTAAATGATGCGTTGTGTGCGTCAATACCTCCAAGCTATATATATATATATATATATATATATATATATATATATATATATATAAGGTGTGTGAAAAAGTATCGAGATTTTCGTACTTTTTTTTACACACCTTGTATTCTGAAGAAAATAACGTTCTGGTCTTTAAGTTTTTCAGAACACAAGATATATAAAAAAAATACCAAGTTCAAACCTGTATTTACCAACATAAAAATGAAGAATAAATGGAACGTCATTTTTTTCAGAATGCAAGGTGTGTCAAAAAGTACAAAAATCTTGATACTTTTTTGACACTCTGCCAACTCAGCGCATGAGTAGGACAGATTGGGTAATATAATCTAAATATCATTTCCCCATAAATATATAATATACATATGTATATAATACACATATATATAATATTTAGTCATCCACAGACACGCGTTTCGACTTATCAAGTCTCTTTAGTGTGGCTAGACATTTGTAAGCTACCTACAGCCGGGATTGAAATCCGATCGGTTCAGCATCAGTCAGAATGCGAGGGGAATTTTAACTGTTTTTAATACACAATGTTTTTAATATGGATGTAAAGGCCGCCATATAGTACTCCATCTCTTACAGGAGAGCGTTGCGTTTACGCTTTAGTTGGTGGTCGTCAGCGAAATCCCTCCCAAAGTGATCAAACCCTGAGGGATGGGGAGCATATATAGTCATCCACAGCATATAATATATATATATATATATAGTTTATATACATATATATATATATACAATAATATATATATATATATATATATATATATATAGTAAAATAAAGTAAAGTCGACGGGGCGGCCTAAAGTCGGTATCAGCCAGTCAGCGAGGGAGTCTATCCCATTTTCAATAGCGCTAGACCAAGGAGATTGTTTTTAGCATCTGAGGTGGAGCGCCACACCTTCCATCAGCTCCTTACTTTACCGCACAGATCCCTGTGCTACTCATACGCTGAGTTGGTGATGACCGGTATCGAACTAGGAACCTTGTGGTTTCTAGCTGAACGCTCTACCGACTGAGCTAACCCGGCCCCATGAATGTGGTTAATTAACACCTGAAAAAGATATCAGAAAATCTGAAACACGTGTCGCTAATGTAAAATAATAATAAGATTTATAAAAAAAACATAATCCATTTTGCGGACCTTCTTTTTTATAAAATATAAAATTTTTTCCGTTGGACCCATAACAACATACATACATATATATATATATATATATATATATATATATATATATATATACCGATCACACACACTCACACACACACACACACACACATATATATATATATATATATATATATATATATATATATATATATAGATGAGATCGGTCTTGCATAAATAGTTACGAACAGTCTGTTAAGTTGTATGGAGGGGACGTGACGAAAGACAGACAAGGTCCATCAGGCGCCGAGTCTGTAATTTTAAAATGCCGTAACATTAATGCAGTGAAACGAGCTTTTTTCCTGGCGAATGTAGACATGTGTGTTGTCTATATTTATCTAGAATGCAAACATATCAATAAATCCCGGGAAAACATAGACAGAGAAATAAATGACTGCAAAGGCGCCGACCCATTCACGAATTCGGGCGTTGGGGGGGGGGTCAGTGAGCATGGTACTGGGCGAATCGCTCTATTGTACTGGGGGGTCGGGGTACCGGAGCACCTGCACTGTAGCGATGGCTGGAATGTCAGCTTCGCAAGCCGTTAGTAGTTTAGGTCGATTCTTCGTGATGGTTTCACTACAATATCTACTTGGTAGGTATATGTGGTGTGTGTTATAGAGTAAGGGTTAATAGACACGATTTGCGATCTGGGACGAAGAAAAGGAAGGAAGGAAAGAAGTTAGGAAAGAAGAAAGGAAGTAAGTAAAGAAGGAAGGGAGAAGGAAGTTAGAAAAGAAAAATGGGAGGAACTAAAGAAGAAAGAAAGGTAGGAAGGAAAGAAGGAAGGAAGTTAGCAAAGAAGAAAGGAAGGAAGTAAAGAAGGAATGGTGGAAGGAAGTTAGGAAAGAAGAATGGAAGGAAATAAAGAAGAAAGGGAGGAAGGAAGTAAAGAAGGGCGGAAGGAAGGAAGTTAGGAAAGAAGGAAGGAAAAAAGAAAGAAGGATGGAAGGGGGAAGGAAGGAAGGAAAGCAAGAAGGAAGGAAATAAGAAAGGAAGTTAGGAAAGAAGAAAGGAAAGAAGTAAAGAAGGAAGGGAGGAAGGAAGGCAAGAAGGAAGGAAATAAGGAAGGAAAGTTAGGAAAGAAGAAAGGAAAGAAGTAAAGAAGGAAGGGGGGAGGAAGTAAAGAAGGACGGAAGGAAGGAAGGGGGAAGGTAGGAAGGAAGACAAGAAGGAAGGAAAGAAGGAATGAAGTTAGGAAAGAAGAAAGGGAAGAAGTAAAGTAGGAAGGGAGGAAGGAAGTAAAGAAGGAAGGAAGGAAGGAAGGAAGAAAGGCAAGAAGGAAGGAAAGAAGGAAGGAAGTTAGGAAAGAAGAAAGTAAAGTAGGAATGAAAAAGGAACGAAGGAAGGATGTTAGGAAAGAAGGAAGGAAAGAAGAAAGGAAGGAAGTAAAGTAGGAAGGAAGGGAGGAAGTTAAGAAAGAAGAAAGGAAGGAGGGAAGAAAATTAGGAAAGAAGAAAGGAAAGAAGGAAGAAAGGAAGGAAAGTGAAGTAAATTTACTTTTAATCTAGATAAAGATGGAAAAATGGTTGCTAAGTTGGATTTTATGGCATGTCAACCCTTGTTGGGTTATTTCATGCCTATAACGTAAACATACTTGATGGGTACTCAATTCTTTAAAAATCATTTTTAAAAACATTTTTATAAGCTCATTTTTTTATATTTGACCCATAGATGGGACCCTAACTCCGAGTCAGAGTGGACCTGGGAATAATGGTGATGAAGGGGTACTCCACATTCCCTAGGACTGGAACTGTATTATTAGATAGTTTGACACCATATCCAGGACATTAAAACCCTCATCCACCGCTTTCTAGCACATTTAATAAAAAGGGCAGGGGCTTGTCATAAGAGCAATAGGGTTGGGACAATCATATAGGTACTAGGGCTTGAAATGACCAGCCGATTGAGCGAAAGGGGCTTCTCCTACCACACATCTAGCCTAAGTAAGGGGCAAAGTGGAGTGTTGCATGTCATGTACTGCTCAGCCACCAGGATTCCATCCTTAAGCGTCACGAGTCGCGACCCACGGCCAATAGGTGGCCCATTTGTGGGATTTTACCCCTCTGTAGAGATGCAGTCGTGTATTTTCTGACTCAGCCGACAGGCGAACCAAGCAAGGGATGAGATACCGTAAAATCCAACCAACCAACCAACCAACCAACCAACTTTATTCTATTTTTCATTTATTAAATCTCCAAAAGTATCAGATCATTCTGAAATACCCCCTATTTACCTAACCCCTCCTCCGCAGATAGGATGTGACACAGTCTCATTTTTTAGACGGAATACTGTTGGTTTGTTGTTTCGCCAACTCAGCGTATGAGTAGCACAGGGATCTGTGCGGTAAAGTAGGGAGCTGATGGTAGGTGGAGCGCTCCACCTCAGACGCAAAAACAATCTCCTTGGTCTAGCCTCTTTTATAGTGCACTTTTACACATGTTTGTTCTGTGAATCCCGATGTATTTAAATGTTTTATTTATTTACTATTTCTGAATTTGAATCCCTACTACAGTATATATATATATATATATATATATATATATATATATATATATATATATAGAGGAAGAGAGAGAGAGAGAGAGAGAGAGAGAAAGAATCCACTAACCACCCCCAACCACACCTCCCCTACTGACGACCTTCCGTTTTCAGCATTTTGAGAATTTCCATCATTGGAGTATGAACTATATTCAAGCCTGAAGATGGTCTAATAAGAGACCGAAACGTTGCACCGTCGACAATAAACATCAAGTTTCCATAACATCCCGTGTTTGTCTACTTTTCTCCACATACTGTCGGATTAACCTCCTCACATTTCTACCATATATATATATATATATATATATAATATAATATATATTATATATATATATATATATATATAGCTAGTGAAAATGGATATATATATATAACATTATAAAATATATATATAGTGAAAATGGGATATATATATATATATATATATAGCTAGTGGAAATGGATAGACTCCCTCGCTGATGGCTGATACCAACTTTAGGCCACCCCGACGACTTTACTTTTACTTTACTGGTTGGTAATCTCCT
>CM042140.1:34885501-34932649 GCA_023376005.1 Doryteuthis pealeii | reverse complement strand
AAAGAAAGATAAGGCAGGGTTTTTTATTTGCTTAATTATCCCTTTTATATTTGATTAAGTGAATTTGAGAATATTTCTTATAAAATTATCAATATTTTGAAGTTATATGGGTTTGAAATTCATCCTGTTTTTATTCTCGGTATATTTTTTAGGTGTGAAAAAAAATCAGATTAAGAAAAATCCGACAAAATGGGAGGAAATATATTGGAAAGATAAATAATGAACACAGACAATTCAATTAATATTTCATCTCTGTTGATTTCAGAAACATCATCAGAATGAATTTCATTTTTTGATTAATCATTTTCAGAAAGGTATGATTCATCTCCCAACTATGGGTTAAATAGTACCACTACTGTTCTTCAAGTATGATTTAACATTAAAAACCCACAAAGCTTGATATACCATTAACTCTTAACATCCTGTTGAGAATTTTCTAAGTCCAAGCATTCCTATAAGGATATATAAAAAAGATGTTTAAAAATGACCTTTGCATCTAAAGTTACCTGTTATTTCCCATAAATCAAAGACTATAAATATGTTTAATATTACATTTAAACAAAGGCTATCGTTTGGGGTGGATTAGGAAAACGGATGAGACTTCCGACTGGTGGAATGAGGTGTATAGGACTTTAAAAGGTTAAACAAAGACATCAAATAAACCATCTATGTAACTATCTGATGTTCAGCGAATTTATTTACAGAAACTATGAAAAGAAAACAATTAATGACAAAGTAAATATATATACACATTCGAAACCACCGGATCATGCTTTTTCCGCAAAAATAATATAATGGTAAAGTTCTAATTCTGGTGCCCTGGGGAGTATGGATTACTACTCTATCCACCCTGACCCGTTAGGGTTTCATCTAAGTGTTAAATAGAAAAGAATGAGTTTAAAAATGTTTTAAAAATTGGGCTTGAAAAAAAATTGAATAACCAATAAGATTAAATAAAACAAAATGTCTTCGGCATAAAATAAACTTACAAGGGTTGACGTGCCGTAAAATCAAAGCTAGCAACCAACCAACATCAAGGTTATCCGATGAGCATTGAAATTCGCCCCTTTGTTTGATGGCCAGATATGAACAGGTATGTAGGTAAACGTCAGTGGTGGTGATGAATTGAAAGTAGATAATTTCCAATGTAATCCTATCAACTTATCTATGTGTTTATTACTTCAAACTACATCTATCTATCTATCTCAACATGCTAATATCTGTCTATCTATCTATCTATCTATCTATGAAACTTTCTTTATCTATCTGAAACTGTTTCTATCAATTAATTTCAAAACGTTTCTATCTGTCTGTCTGTCTGTCTGTCTCTCTTCATATATATGAAGTATTGGCTTTTATTTAGATATTTTGGAGCTCTTGGGAGTGTGGAGTACACTTTATCTTATTTGATGGCCAGATATGAACAGGTATGTAGGTAAACGTCAGTGGTGGTGATGTTGGCTGAGGAGGAGGAGGAGGGGGACGAAGAAGAGGAGGGGGAGGAGGAGGTAGATTCGCTTCATTCTAAAAGACAGCAACACAATTAAGATCAAAGGCTGCCGACAATGCGCATGAAGGATTTTTATCTCGTGAAGATTGCTTTGCCCTTAGCGCCATGGCGGGGTACGAGGAACGGTTTTGTTGGTTTAGATTGCAACAAATGCGTGTTGGCTGTGACGTTAAGACTGTATCCTAGCGCGGGATTGCACGTGTATATGTGCGTATGAAAGAGCGTATTTGTGTTTGGTGGCCATGGTGATGTATGATATTTCGTGTTGGATGTAATATAAATCAATTTAATCATTTATTATTAATAATAATAATTGTAGATATATTTTAGTTGTAGGCAAATTGGAGCAAATTAAAATCGTAGATGAATTGAAGATACATTTCCAAAATAATCATATCTATTTATCTCTCCCTGACAAGCTAAAGAGACAATTCTTCCAGGCTGTGGTTATATCGTTACTGCTGTATGGCTGCACCACTTGGACCCTAACGAAGCGCCTTGAGAATAAGCTAGATGGGAGCTGCACAATAATGCTGCGAGCAGTCTTTAACAAGTCGTGGAAGCAGCACCCCACGACGAACCAGCTGTATGGCCACCTGCCCCCCATCTCACAAACCATCCAATTAAGACGGACTAGGCATGCAGGACACTGCTGGAGAAGCATGGACGAGTGGTTAGTAGCTGTTAGGGTTTCATCTAAGTGTTAAATAGAAAAGTATGAGTTTAAAAATGTTTTAAAAATTGATTTTGAAAAAAAAAATTGAATAACCAATAAGATTTAATAAAACAAAATGTCTTCGGACTAAAATAACCCTACAAGGTTTGACGTGCCGTAAAATCAAAGCTAGCAACCAACCAACATCAAGGTTATCCGATGAGCATTGAAATTCGCCCATTTTTTGATGGCCAGATATGAACAGGTATTTAGGTAAACGTCAGTGGTGGTGATGAATTGAAAGTAGATAATTTCCAATGTAATCCTATCAACTTATCTATCTATGTGTTTATTACTTCAAACTATATCTATCTATCTGTTACATAATTATGGATCCCTAATATCTTTTTAAGGTAGTATAGAATCCTTATGGCGATCAGTACAGCTGATGGCCTTGAGAGTGAGTGACAATGCTTGACCTCACTCTGACCTTGCCTTGCGGAAGGGACCGTGAGAATCGGAAGGCAAAGAAGGCCCTTCCGCTTTAAGGAGTAAGCAACTCAGTTAGTTGCAGAGACAGTTAGGAGTTAGACAGAGGACTTAGAAGCGAAGATAGCAAGATGTGAGTCTCACTGCGTGATTGTTTGGTCTGGGGTTCATGAATAAAGTAACATCATTGTAAATCGAAGTCTTGTTGTTATTACTAAAAGCTAACAATAGCACAAGGCTTCTGATAAGAAATGATCCCCGATAGAATCAGACACGGAATCCCCATATAAGAAAGACCAGACCTGTAGAAGAAGCAAAGCCGGCCAGAAGACTAGACGACAAGAATAAGAGTAAGAAGAAGTAAGAAAGTATATATAACGTATAGATATTTAGTGCCGTCACAGAAGAGGCACTACGCAACAAATATATCTATTTGGTACCGTGACGACGCCGCTACATTACATATCTATCTATCTCAACATGCTAATATCTATCTATCTATCGATCTATCTATCGATCTATCTATCTATGAAACTTTCTTTATCTATCTGAAACTGTTTCTATCAATTAATTTCAAAACGTTTCTATCTGTCTGTCTGTCTGTCTGTCTCTCTTCATATATATGAAATATTGGCTTTTATTTAGATATTTTGGAGCTCTTGGGAGTGTGGAGTACACTTTATCTTATTTGATGGCCAGATATGAACAGGTATGTAGGTAAACGTCAGTGGTGATGTTGGCTGAGGAGGAGGAGGGGGACGAAGAAGAGGAGGGGTAGGAGAGGTAGATTCGCTTCATTATATAAAGACAGCAACACAATTAAGATCAAAGGCTGCCGACAATGCGCATGAAGGGTTTTTATCTCGTGAAGATTGCTTTGCCTTAGCACCATGCGGGGTACGAGGAACGGTTTTGTTGGTTTTAGATTGCAACAACATACCAGAAAAATTGGACCCAAAACAGCGTCAATAAACTGCGTCGCATATTTACTTTTATGTTTGTTGTCATCAAGAGAAATGCATGAGGAAATATATTTATTTAGATCATTTCCTCTGACACCCCATCCCGATGCCTGTTATCTGCCTATTCACACCACAAAGGTAGATACTGAGAGGGGAAAAACATACGAAATATTAAATGGTTGATCTATCAATCTCAGCATGTATGTATGTATGTAGGTATGTATGTATGTATCTCTCATTGTATCTATTTATCTATCTCAGTTTGTTAATATCTATCTATTTATTTATCTTAGTCTGTTAATATCAATCTATCTGCATCTTTGTCTATTTATATGTTAATATCTATCTATCTATCTATCTATCTAAATCTGTTAATGTCTATCTATCTATCTATCTATCTATCTATTTGAATCTGTTAATATCTATCTATTTAAATCTGTTAATGTCTATCTATCTATCAATCTATCTATCTAAATCTGTTAATATCTCTCTGTCTATCTAATTCTGTTAATATCTATCTATCTATCTATCTATCTATCTATCTATTTAAATCTGTTAATGCCTATCTCTCTATCTATTTAAATCTGTTAATGTCTATCTATCTCTCTCTCTCTCTCTCTCTCTCTATATATATATATATATATATATATATATATATATATATATATATATATATATATATATATCTTTCTTTCATTCATTCTTTCTTTCTGTGCCTGTTTACAACTATCTATCTAAATCTGTTAATGTCTATCTATCTATCTATCTATCTATCTATCTATTTAAATCTGTTAATGTCTATCTATCTATCTATTTAAATCTGTTAATGTCTATCTATCAATCTATTTAAATCTGTTAATGTCTATCTATCAATCTATCTATCTATCTATCTAAATCTGTTAATGTCTTTCTGTCTATCTAAATCTGTTAATATCTATCTATCTATCTATCTAAATCTGTTAATGTCTATCTATCTATCTATCTATCTATTCAAATCTGTTAATGTCTATCTATCTATCTATCTATCCATTATTCAAATCTGTTAATGTCTATCTATCTATCTATCTATCCATTATTCAAATCTGTTAATGTCTATCTATCTATCTATCTATCTATCTATCTATCTATCTTTCATTCTTTCTTTCTTTCTTTCTTTCTTTCTTTCTTTCTGTGCCTGTTTACAACGTTGATATTTAACATTGTATTCAATAATTAATTAATTAATTATTTCTTTCTTTTTCATTCTTTTTCTTTCTTTCTTTGTTCGTCGATACCTGTCATCTGCCTGTTGACCCCACAAATTACTAAAATGAAAGGAAAACAACACACGAAATATTAAATGGGTGATCTATCTATCTAAGTCTGTTGATATCTATCTATCTATTTCAGTTTGTTAATACCTATGTTTCTTTCTTTCTTTCTTTCTTTCTTTATTTATTTCTTTATTTATTTCTGATCCTGTTTAAAACGTCGATATTTGATATTCTATTTTTCTTCAATCCTTCATTCATTCGTTATCGACACTTATCAAACCATATTTTACTTTACTTTCTTTTTTATTTCATTTTTTCTTTATTTATTTTAAATCATTTTTTCTTTTTGGATTGTTTGTTTGTTTTGTAGTTTCTTTCTTTCTTTTATATTCTTTTTCATTCTTTTTCAGCTCGTCGACACCTATCATACCATGTGTTACTTTTTATATTTCTTTCTTTTTCTTTGTAACTTTTATAATTGTAAGGACCTTTGTAAACATTAAAATGCCTCTAATGGTGACCTTTCAATTTTGGATCTCTTGAGAGTGTGGAGTACACTTTATCTCCATTACTCCCAGGTCCACTCTGACCTAGAGTGGTAGTACCTGTTAGGGTACAATCTATAGGTTGAAAAGAAAAAAACATAAGTTTAAAAAGGTGTTTAAAGAACTGAGTTTTAAAACAAATTTGAATACCCGTTAAGAATGAATAATACAAAACATCTTCGGCATAAAATAACCTAACAAGGTGGAGTACACTTTATCTTCATTACTCCCAGGTCCACTCTGACCTAGAGTGGTAGTACCTGTTAGGGTACAATCTATAGGTTGAATAGAAAAAACATAAGTTTAAAAAGGTGTTTAAAGAATTGAGTTTTAAAACAATTTGAATACCCGTTAAGAATGAATAAAACAAAACGTCTTCGGCATAAAATAACCCAACAAGGATTGACATACCATAAAGAACAACCAACCAACCTATGTTCATATGTAAAACCGCTAATAGGTAAGTTTTTTTAAATGTATTTCAGAAGTTGAAAAGATCTTGGAGAAATACTGTAATTTTAAACGGTGACGCTCAAGTACGTTAACATCTAAAACTTTAAACTATGTCGTTTGCTTTAAACTATTTAATATTTTTAAACCTTAAATTTAGCTCGAAGTAAATTAGATCTATAATTGAAATGTTCTAGATATATTGCAGTTGTAGACAAATTAAAACCAGATTGAAATCGCCGATAAATTGAAGGTAGACAATTTCCAATGCAAAAAAGTAAAAGTAAAGTCGTCGGGGCGGCCTAATGTCGGTATCATTTTCATTTTTATACTGCATGTATACATAATATTAATTTAAATATATAACATCACTTTGAACTGAAAAATACATTTCTAAATGCTTATGTTGAATTACATACAAGAAATAGATTACCTATTTATATATGTTATGTGCTGAGTTTTGTTTACATTTCTCGTAATTTTAAGTTGTTTTTTTCCAAAATTGAAACTTTGACAAAGAAACCCTAACGGTTAAGCAACATCTAAATAACATGTTATATATGAAAATAATTCTGAGACTATCTTCTATTAGTGATATAGTGCTTTTTTTTGCTTATCTTATACTTTTTGAAGAATTCTCCGTCAACTTTTGTCTCATATTTTCGCTTCCAAATGTTGGAAAAGAAAAAAACAAGTTCTTACTTGTATTTTAAGGTGTGTGCTAATTAAATCTAAAATTTCAAAATTATTGATAAAGATTAGCCATTTTGATTTTACAAAATAAATTACTGTATAAATTTTATTCTGAGAAAAAACTTGTATTACGAATTTCCAGCTGTTGGAAGAAAAATACCGTTTTAACTCACCGTAAAAAATAATGCAATGGATAAGTCAGTAGTTGTCGGGGCGGCCTAAAGTCGGTATCAGCCATGCAGCGAGGGAGTCACTCCCTTTTCAATAGCGCTAGACCAAGGAGATTATTTTTAACGTCTGAGGTGGGGCGCCACACCTACCATCAGCTCCTTACTTTACCGCACAGATCCCTGTGCTACTCATAGGCTGAGTTGGCGAGGGCCGGTTTTGAACTGGGAACCTTGTGGCTTCTAGCCGAACGCTCTACCGACTTAGCTAACCTGGCCCATTTCCAATGTAATCCTCTCTATTTACCTGTCTTTCTATTTATTACTTAAAACTGTTTCTATCAATCATTTTTTTCTTTCGTTTCGTTTCCTTCCGCTTTTTTCTTTTTTTTTTCCTTTTTTATTTTATTTTATTTGTTGTTTCTTTGTATTTTTTAATTATCTTTCATGAATTTTAGTGAATTAAATTCAATGTAAATGCCTTTTGAAATCAAGGAATATTTCTTTCTTTCTTTCTTTCTTTCTTTCTTATCCTGTAGTCACCTATCATTCTTTCTTGTGCAATCTATCTAGCTGTTCATCTCAACCTGCTCATATCTATCTATGAAACTTTTTTCTATCTAACTGAAACTATTTCTATCTATTTATTTCAAAATATTTCTCTTTGTTAGTCTGTCTCTCTTCATATATATAATATATATATATATATATATATATATATATATATTCATCCACAGACACCGTATTTCCACGTTTACGTCTAATCAACTACTTCTAGCCAAATGCGAAACCTGACTGACTTTTCATATATATATATATATATATATATATATATATGTATGTAAAGTCGTCGGGGCGGCCTAAAGTCGCTATCAGCCAGTCGGCGAGGGAATCTATCCCCTTTTCAATAGCGCTAGACCAAGGAGATTGTTTTGGCGTCTGAGGTGGAGCGCCACACCTACCATCAGCTGTTTACTTTACCGCACAGATCCCTGTGCTACTCATACGCTAGGAACCTTATGGTTTCTAGCCGAACGCTCTACCGACTGAGCTAACCCGTCCCCTTTATAATATTGACTCTTACTTAGGTCAGACGTGCGGCTGGAGAAGTAAAAAACCCAACCAACCAACCAACCAACCAACTAACCTAACTCGACTGTTGCGTTTACTCGTGTCTGATGGAGCGCAGATTTATTTGCAAACTGTTAGTGTTTCAGAGAGTTTAGAGAATGATTTAGCCAAGCTAAGCGTGTCAAATTAACGGAAATATGAAACCCTTACCGTGGAGATTTAGTCACGAATGCTTTAAAAACAATCCCGTGGCCCGGACAGAGCGTGGTCTCTGCTCAGGCCCCTTTCCCTTCGTAAAGGAGTGCCAGCTCTGATGACGGGATGAGATCGCCGGGCCTCAGTGAGCAACTAATGTTTCTTGGTGTCTGTTCCGTCCCCTTTTTCCTATGTCCCATCTATTCAGATCTCATTGCTTACGGGACGTTGGTTTAGCCGTCAGATTACATAAATGGGCGTTGAAATATCTGTTTTAACTGAGAGGAAGAAATGGCAAATCAAAGGGACGAGTAAGAGAAATGGATTACTTGATACATTGTCAATAACCAACCTCTTACTACTATGGTATATGTATTACTACAACCCACCTGAAAAAAAGAAAAATAAATATAAGACAAAAACAAAACAAAAAATCAATAACAAAAAAAAAATGACACAGCAAAAAATTACCTCTGACTCATATCGTAAAGCTTTTACATGCTGTAACCACCATTTTGAATTCCAATTTAGAGTTGAGAGTTAATGAAGCACTCCTTTTTGGCTCGAACTGGGGTCTATGTATTTATCTATTTTCGGAAATGGTGTATGGAATAAATGATACGGTTGGCTACAGACTAATAGATACCTTACTTAGCTTGTCTCTAAATAAAACCGTGATGCTTAAGGAAGGAATCCTAGTGTTATATACTCTCTTTCCTTACTTTCTTACTTCTATTCTTCTTCTGACGTCTCTTCTAGCGTCTTGACTTCGTCTTGGGGACTTCGTCTTAGGGACTTCGTCTTGGGGACTTCGTGTCTGGTCTTCCATTGGGGATTTCTCTTTATCAGAAGCCCTGTGTCATTGGTAGTTTTTAGATAATAACACAAGACTTCGATTTACTTAGATCATATTTTATTCCGAAATCCCCACCAGACTACCTGCGCAGATTGAGTCGGCACCGTGCATAACACGACTTACCCCCGCCGTGGCTTTGGCCGATCTGACTAAAAAATCTCTTTTTAATCTAAACCGGAAGAGGGTCTTCTACACCGATTCTTACGGTATCCACCAGAAGGATCAGGATGAGGTCAAGCCTTGTCATTCAATCCTTCAAGGCCGTGGGCTGAACTTATGACAGCCATTTTGGTTTCTACACTACTGTACATGAATATTAGGAATCTAATAATTATGTAACACTAGTGGCTTAGTAGTTCATGGCATGCAACAATCCACTTTGAGCTGAAAAAATGTGTTTAAAAAAAAATTGAGTACCTATCAAGAATGAATAGGACAAAAACGTCTTCGGCATAAAATAACCCAACAAGGGTTGACATGCTGTAAAACCCAACCAACAACCAACCAACTAAAAATATCTCTGACTCATCTCGTAAAGTTGTTGACTCTTTTACCTTACTTAACTTGTCTCTAAATGAAATTCTGATGCTTAAGGACGGAATCCTGGTGGCTGATCACTCCACGACATGCACACATTCGACTTTGACCCTAACTTCGGCTAGACGGGCAGTCGGAGATGGCCCCTTAAATCAATCGGTTGGTCAAGTCAAGCCCTTTCACCTATATGATTGTCCTAATTCTATTACTTGTATGGCAAGGCCCAACTCTTTTTATCATATATGTGCTAGAAGGTGGTGGCTGAATGACTTAATGTCCTGGGTATGACGTTAAACTATCTGTTGGTGAAGTTCCAATTCTAGAGTTCTAGGGAATGTTGAGTATCCCTTCATTACCATTACTCCCAGGTCCACTCTGACCCGGAGTGGTAGTACTTTTTAGGGATTTATTTATGGGTTAAAGAGAAAAAAATGAGTTGAAAATGGGTTTAGAAATAAATTGAGTTTAAAAAAGTCGAGTACCCATCAAGAATGTATAACACAAAAACGTTGTCGGCATAAAATGACATAATGGGTTGACATGCCGTAAAAATCAAACCAACCAACCAACCAACCAACCAATAAACATCTCTGACTCATCTCGTAAAGTCGTTGACTCTTACGTGCTGTAACCACCATTTTGAATTCCAGTCCAGTGTTCAAAGTCTCGTTTGGGATTAGACTGCAGGTAGTTTTTTTTCGGAGAGGATATATTGAATACATCATATGGTTGGCTACAGCTTAATGGTTGGTTGGTTGGTTGAGTTTTACGGCATGTCAACCCATTGAGTTATTTTATGCAGAAATCTTTTTTTTTTCATTCTTGATGGGTATTCATTTTTTTGTTTAAACTCAATTTTTTAAAGATATTTTTAAAGCTCGTGTTTTTCTATTGAACTCATAGATGGGACCCTAACAGGTACTACCACTACGGGTCAGAGTGGACGTGGAAGTATTGGTAATGACGGGGTACCCCACATTCTCCAGAGCTCCAGAATCGAAACTTCATTATCGTATAGTTTAACGTCATATCCAAAGACATTAAGACCCTCAGCCTCCGCTTTCTAGCACCCATATGATAAATGGGATTAGGGCAATAAAGCAATAGTGTTGGGCTAATAGATACCTAATAGATACCTTGCTTAACTTGTTTCTAAATAAAGTCACTGACATTATCATGAAGAAATCATTGAATTGGTTTGGTCCCGTGACCAAACTTATGTAATATGTATTCCCCCCCCCCCGCCATGAGCAGGATGTGAAAAAGGTCAGTTTCTTGAGCGGGGTTTAACAGAAAACTCTGGATTATAGCATTCAGAGTTTTCCTTCTCCTAGACTAATTACCTAGCCAAGTTTAAGGACCACAGTCTGACTAACTATTTGCCCATAGCTGGAGGCGGGGTAGTACTTTCCCAAAAGTATTAGCGCCATGTGAAATTCAAATTTCCCCGTCGAGGATTTGAACTTGGATCGATGAGTCCATTTCCTACGACTCTAACCATTACACCACGCGCCTCGAACAGTTATGGCATAAGCACACTTAGAGGAGGTTCATTTAGGGGTTTTCTTAAGCAGTAAATAAACCAATAAAAACTTAGACGCAAAATATTGTTCACTTAATTGCTGATCAGTCTGGCTTCATGAAATATTTTTTAATCAAACTAGATTGAATAATTTGAAATTAATACTATTTTTCCAAGGCCTGCAGAGGAGATGGAATAACCCAAATATTGAGGGAACAAATCAAGGAATTCATTAGCAAAAAAATAGAATGGATAGTTTATTTCCCTTTCTCGATATTTTAATTATTTCAAGTATGCATTTCACTAATCTATACATTAAAACTCTTGTTCCTCAATTGTACGACCGTTATCATCTCAACACCCTCTGGTTAAAAATGATAATGCCTAAATCGTTCAATTTCGACGCTAAACTTTATCTCAAAACTGAATAAATATTTCATTTTTTGTGGGAGATCTAAAGTATGAAATTTTCTTCATCTCAATTTTACCGATATCATCTTTTTTGTAAATTACGCAATAACATAAGATAAATTTTACCACACGTCTTACGCAATAAGTAAACAAATCTTATTAACGCTTATATTTTTATGTTTAAATTTGACAAGTTTTTGTTGAAGCGCCCTGAAAATGAAAGTGAGGAAAGTGTAACAAAAAGACCAAAAAAGAAAAAAAGTCTAACAGGGAAGAAATTAAGTTAAGCGAAAGTGAAGTGAAAAAAAAACAAAACTTGTAGCACTTAAGGAAAACTAATTTCATTACATTCTATCTTATTATGTTTTTATACAATACAGTTCTATTTTTCTTATTCAAAAACACGTAACAAAAACAATAGATTGTTTTTTGGAGTGTTGGAAAGGATTAATGACTTTTCAGATAATTCCTAGGATTTGACTTGATATACGAGGAAATTGAACGAATTATACTCGTAAGTCAAGGTACCATTGATTTTGTTTTCAGAAAGCTAAAAAAGAAGTTTGATACGTTTTCTCAAAGGAAAATTAATGTTTTAACCATAGTATCAAGAAATATATAAGGTAGGTAGGTTGTCTCCCTTGGTTGACACGACTTTCGAACCAACCAATCACTAGCCAGCATATGTTAGCGCCAGAAATCAAAACATATGTATCGCTCTCTTTTTGAACCGATCCTTAAAGAAGGCAGATGTTTAAAATTTTCACTGCTATTACGAACAGTAAAAACATGGGGAGCCACGTATAGGTATAAGAAAATATTCCCCAAGGACTTCAGTTAAGTGGACTAGTACTTTTGTATTTCCTATAATACAATATAGCCGCAAACAGAACAATTTGTTTGCCACTGAAAATATTGACATCTTTTATAAGACTATAATACAACATTCTTTGAAACTCCAAGTTGTGCTTCGTGTTACTAACTCATGTTATCACCTCAAACACCGTGATGCTTAAGGATGGAAACCTGGTGGCTAAGCAGTCCATGATATGCAACACTCCACTTTGGTCCTTACTTAGGCTAGACGGGTGGTCAGAACCCACCCTCTGATGATTTGGCTGGTCAGGTCAAGCTCTACAATTGTCCCACCCCTATTGCTCTTATAGCAAACCCAACCCTTTTTATTATATATGTGCTAGAAGGCTGTGGCTGAGGGTCTTAATGTAATGGGTATGATGTTAAACTCTATCTGATGGCGAAGTTTAAGTTCTAGAGCTCGGGGAATGTGGAGTACCCCTTCATCACCATTACTCTCAGTTCTGACCCGGAGTGGTAGTGCTTGTTAGAGTCCCATCTATGGGTTAAATGAAACAAAATGAGTTCTAAAAATGTATTCAAAAATTGAGTCTGAAATAAATTGAGTATCCATCAAAATGAATAAAAGAAAACGTATTCGGCATAAAATGATCCAATTGGTTTGCATGCCGTAAAACCCAACCATTCAACCATATTCTGCGGCCTAAATCACCATAATAGTGAACCAGTAACGGAGAGTTTTTTTTTGTTTTTTTTTGGGGGGGGGGGGGTGAAATACAGAATTTAGTTGATCCGCAATGTACGTCGATTTGTAAGCACCGTGGCGTAACATTTAATCCGATTGTAAATAGATTTTAAAATGTGGAAATGTCAGTAACCAAAAAAAATAAATAAATAAAAAAAGAAAAAATTAGAAATCAACAAAGTGGAGCGTGAAATGAACATAAAACGTTGTTTTTGTTTGTCTTGGTTTTGTTTTTCAAAGGAGAAAACAAAAAAGAAACACCGATGAACATAAGTGTGGGGGGGGGGATTTAATTCGGTTCATAGAAATCGTAATTGTAACAGAAAGACGAAAGGCGCCATGCAGCAAGTCTCCCGGTGCTGCTCACTATTTCCTTGTGTCAGACTATGCTATATATAGTTAATAATAATGTACCTACTATGTGCAACATTGAACTAGTATATATGTTTTGGTAAATCTACCAATGTGATGGGTGAGTTCGATTCTCACTGAGTGACTAACTACATCCTAGTTACCCTTGAGACATAATCTACTAATTCCCAGTCGTTCAGATTAATTATGAGTTCGAAGTGCAATTAACCTACAGAACGGTAGCGTAATGGTTATCAAGCTGAGTGAGTTAGATTCCCACTGAGCGCACAATACTTCTTGCCTTGTGCCCCACCTAAGCCTTGTATTTGACTATAGGACGGTAAGTGCTTCTCATTCAGGGCTTCTTTCGTATCTTTTAAATATATTGAAAGGAATTCATATATTTTAAACAAGATAGAGACATCTCCACATTGAATAGTAAGCCTCTCAAATTAGTAGAGCAGTTTACATACCTCGGCAACAATATATCCTCTACAGAAAGCAACGTCAATATATGCATAAAAAGGCATGGACTGTTCTAGACAGGTTACCGATCATATTAAGATCTGATCTCTCTCATAAGATAAAGACGAGAATTCTTCCAAGCTCTATCAGTACTACTGTATGGCTGCACCACTTGGACTCTAACTAAACGCTTAGATAAAATCAAACAAGGATGCAGCGTGTTGTCTTAAATACATCCTGGAAACAGCACCCCACAAAAAGCAGCTGTAGAGCCACTTACCTCCTATCACACAAAACGTCCAAGTAAGACAAATAAGATATACTGGATACTGTTAAAAAGCAAGGGCAAACTCATTAGTGAAGTTATCTTGCGGGCAGCTACATATAGACACAGTAGTGTTGACTGTCCTGCAAAAAAAAAATACATCAATCAGCTCTGTGTAGATTCTGGATGCTGCGTGGAGGACCTGCCAGGAGAGATGACCAAGAGGGACCGGTGGGCGAGAGACAGTCATGGGTATCAGTGTAGTTATCACGACTTGATGATGATGATGATGATGATGATAATGATAATGATGATGAAATAAACTGATATATTTCAGAACAGGGCGGGGGAAATGTATGCCGAAAAAGGGGGTTCCCTTAATGAAAAATTGTGATATTGTAAAGATTACGTGGTACCTATTAAATATTATTCATTATCTAAACTAGCAAATATATGCACCCTCCGGGTGCAAGTATTTAAGTTTTAATGTAATAAAATATTGTATTAAATTAGAAAGGCTAATGAAACTAAATAAGAATACAGATAAAAAGATTTGAAACAGAGGGGGGTATGATAAAAGATTTGAAACAGAGGGAGTATAATAAAAAATAGAACAACTGAAACTTACTCTTCATCACTCTCGTCTTTCATTGTTTTTTTTTTTTATTTAAGTATTTAGTTATAAGAGGAAGTAAAGAATAAAATGACAGTTATTTTATCTTGTTAATGGATTTCATTTAAGATTTATTGAAGAGACTTTTTCTATATTCATTAAAATTAAACCAAACAGTTAGAAATCAATAATACTAAGCACATATTTATTAAATTCGGTTTTTTAATATTAATATGCAAATTAGCCTTCCCGTTCACACTGTAAAGCGCTATTTTGTTGTATATATAAATATAATTGCATGTTGTCAGTATGTAGACATAGTTAACAGTATTAATAATGTAAGACAATTTTATCAATAATTGAGGTTTAGATAAAAATAAAATCATGGAGAATGTGATGTCAATGACTAAGAGAATTGTGACTTGAGTAGGAATATAGTTTCGGTTACAGACAGAAAAACACACAATCTACATTATAATAAGATGTAGATATAATATAAATAATAGATGATTAATTAAAATGATTTATAATAAATTATTTCAATTTGTTAAATGCATGTCACGATGTCATTGTTTCTATTAACTTTAACTTTTAACTTAACTAATCAAATCATTTTAGAATTTAATAAAGATATAAAGCTTATTCAACTCTGGCATATGGAAATCTAATGAATTGCAATGGAATTATCAAAATAATAATTAATTACAATAATCTTATTTATTTTGTTATTGTCAAAAAGAAACTACAATAATTAAATTACAAAAATATAAATAGTACGATGGACTCACTTGGTTACCTCATTTTAGGAATGAAATGAATACTTTTAGAGGTACCAGATACTTTGCCCCCATCCTTGTGACCTTGTGTTTTCACTAATCTATACATTAAAACTCTTGTTCCTCATCATCTCAACACTAAAAACTCTTGTTCATCTCAACACTAAAAACTCTTGTTTCGTTATCATCTCAACACCCCCTGGTTATAAATGAAAATGCCTAAATCGTTCAATTTCGACGCTAAACTTTATCTCAAAACTGAATAAATATTTCATTTTTTGTGGGAGATCTAAATTATGAAATTTTCTTCATCTCAATTTTACCGATATCATCTTTTTTGTAAATTACGCAATAACATAAGATAATTTTTGCCACACCTCTTACGCAATAAGTAAATAAATCTTATTAACGCTTATAATTTTTTTTACTAATCCTCGAGTATTTACTTGTTACCTGAGCTAGGCTTTCAGCTCACAAATTTTAGGGGCCTGATGGAACCTTCAGACACTAGGTTATGGTAATTGGTTAATTCGTTTTTACGGCATGTCAACCCATTGCCGAAGAAGTTTTGTTTTATCAATTCTTGATGAGTACTCATTTTTTAAGAACGTATTTTGTTCTATTTAAACCATAGATGGGGCTCTAACAGGTACAACCACTCCGGGTCAGAGTGGACATGGAAGTAATGGTGATGAAGGGGTACTCCACATTCCCCGGGCCCCAGAATTGGAACTTCCCCATCACAGAGTTTAATTTCATACCCAGGCCATTAAGACCCTCAACCACCGCCTTCTAGCACATATATGAAAAAAGGTTTCCGGCTTGCCAAAAGGGACAATCATATAGGTGCTAGGGCTTGGCGTGACAAGCTGACTGATCACAGGGGGCTTCTCCGACAAAAGTGGAGTGTTGCCTGTTATGGACACCTCAGCCACCAGGGTTCATTCCTAAAGCCCGCCGTGTCGGCTGTGGCGTTAGAATGCACCGACTGCACCTCTGCAGAGGGGTAAGACTCCCTCAATGGGGCCACCTGTTGGCCGTGGGTGGCGACCCGTGATGCTTAAGGATAGAGCCCAGGTGGATGAGCAGTTCATGACAATACTCCACTTTGGCCCTATCTTGGGCTAGACGGGCGGTCGGAGAGGCCCCCTCCGATCAATCGGCTGGTCACGTCAAGCCCTAGCACCTATATGATTTTCCCAACCCTATTGCCCTTATGGCAAGCCCCAACCGCTTTTATCATATGGGTGTTAGAAGGCGGTGGCTGTGGGTCTACTACATGTCCTGGGAATGACGTTAAACTCTATCTGATGGTGAGGTTCCAGTTTTTGGAGGTTTGGGGAATGTGGAAACACCCCTTCATCACCATTGCTCCCTGGTCCACTCTGACCCGGAGTGGTAGTACCTGTTAGGGTCCCATCTATGGGTTAAATAGAAAAATGTATTTATAAAAAAATTGTATTATCCATTAAGAATTGATTTATTTCAAAACTTTATCGGCATTAATATGAGGTTGATATGCCGTAAAACAAAACAAACCAAACCAATTCCTAAAGCATCACGGATCACCATCCATGGTCAATAGGGGGTCTTGCTCTTCTACAGAGGAGCAGTCGGTGTATTATGTATGTATGTATTCTAAAGCCCCTCTCGACAGGGTTGTCAGAGGCCTAATGGCGTCTTTAGCCACTAGGTTTGGTATTTGGTGAATCAGCAATGTCAGTCGACAAAAAAAGAAAAGAAAAGAAAAGAAGAAAAAAAAGAAAGAAAACGTAATGTTATAGTAAAACAAGGGGGGAATTATTCTTCAAAAGGAGTTCATTTTTTTATAACACAGATCCAACAAAGAAATGTCTGTTTGCCTTAGGAAACGACAAAAAAATTGAAGCGCTGTCAACTGAATATTGTTATTGCTAAAATCCTCTTTTTTTAATTCTTTTATTCGAGATTGATCAATGCGTTTTCACCTGAATAGCTCAATAGTATTTCATGCGCGTCGCCCCTTAAAAAAAAAAGAAATAAAAGGGGTACAAAAACAAAAAATAAAACAAAAAAATAAGGAGTGGTATGTATTGATAGATAGACAAAACCAACCAAGTGAAAATTACCTTTTAAAGGGTAAATTCACTACAAAAAAATAAATAAATAAAAATAAGAAGTGAAGGGTAAAAAAAATAAAAAGGACAATGAACATAAATCAATACAAAAACCGAAAATTAATGATATTACGCGAAAAAAAGAAGAAGAAATAAATAAAGAAAGAAAGAATTAAAAACGAACCACCTGATGCATTTTCAGAAGGCCTGCATATTCACTTCCGGTCGTTTACTCATGCGCACTGATTCGTTATGATCGTATCACGACAAAATCAAGACGATGTTCCTCGCCATTAAGAAGTAAGCACCTTATCAGCGAAATATATTTTTTTTAGTCGATGGGCGTTGCTGGTGGCCAGAGAAGATTTCTTTAATTTAATGGTCCACCGGATTCTATAAGTCATTCTTCTATTGGCATCACTGACGCTGGACAGTGGACAGATTGTGTATATCTTAGCAACAGGAGGCGTTTGGAAAGAGACGTTTAGAGTTTTACAAGACCTCTACGGGACAAAACAACAAGTAATTACGACGCGCTGTGGAATATTTTAAAGTGTTTCACCATATAAACTATCAAGAATGAGTTCAACATCCCAGCCCCTCACGCCCTGAAAACATCGCCCACTCTTAGCTTATTAAAAACTAGGTAAATGTATGTTTATATCTCACAGTTAGTTGATTGAATAATTGACTGATTTTAACGGCATGTCAACACGTGTAGGCTTATATTGTGCCTAGACATAAGGGAATTGCTTGAATTATACCTTCATATTTATATTTTTTGTGTAGTTATTTCTTCAGAGACTTTTTGTACATATGATCTAATCGAATACAAAAAAAAATGTCCGATATCGGTCCCGGCCAAACCAGCACATGAATAGCACAGATTTGGTAAACTGACCTGTGCGGTAAAGTGGGACCTGACGGTAGGTGTGGTGCTCCGCTTCAGAAAAAAAGACTCCGAGGTCTAGCGCTAGTGAAAAGGGGATAGACTCCCTCGCTGTCCGGTTGATACCGATAATAGGCTTCTCGACGAACTTTTTACTTTTACATAATGGATAGGCATAGCCTATAATTTTCATAAGGAAGTGTTGTGTAGATTTGAAAATTAACAGTAACTCAGTGGAAAATCACTGAGAATTTTAAAGACAGGTCTTGAACCCAACGTAATCTGGAACGGGACTCACATTGGCTTAGAGAGTCCCATGACCAGGCGAATGATCAGATTTAGTCGGATTTGAGAACAGAGAGTCCTTCTGGACCGTCTGTCCACGCCCGCGTCTTGATCAAGAATGTATAGGTGAACTAGCAAGACCTGTGGATATACCACAGTATGATAATTTAATTATTACAATGTTTGATATGTTTACGTAAGAGCTATTGCATATAGTCCAATATGTAAAAATATAATAATCTTGATTCAACTCTCTAAAAAGATTAGCCTTATCGCTTCCAAGCGCCGACCCCCTCTTTCTATCTCTCTCATACTCTCTTTCTTTATTTTCCGGTATAGTATGTCTTATTTCCTTTCTTTCTTTATAATAGAAAAACGGAATGTTCCATTATTTAGCTGAGGTGACGACACTCACAAGAAATAAGAATTCGGCAATTAAGCCAGACCATATAATCAGGATTTACCCTTTTGAATTTCGTCTTGGACGATTTGGACGGTCTCATTTCTAATCAGAGGTTTTTGCAGGATAATAACGGGTGGAAGATTAGGGAACACGAGATTGTGTAACGGTCTGTCTGTAACTGCTACTAGATCACCACTGGCGTCACAATTTTTTAACGATGATTAAATAGTCCGTATTCTATCTTAATTCATTGGCAATTCAGTCTCGAAAAACTATGATAAAGTTTTTGTGTGCCCCTGAAGTTGCAGCGCCTCCTGTGACCATGAAGTCCGATGTTTGAGAAACATTGTCGACCACAGATTTTGCATTTGTAGGTTGTCCCTGTAGATGATGATGTTCCGATGCTTTGTTGCCGTTGCTTTCTTATGGACCTCTTAGCTTCATTATGTTGTATCAGGGTGACTTCTGACATGTACAGTCCTCTATGGAGATTCTGCCGCCACCAAGGGCGGTCTTGAGCCAAATTTTCCCAGCTGGAAGGGACAATGCCAAAGCACCTGAGATCATTTTTGCAGACATCCTTGAATCGCAGCTGGGGGCGACTAATCTGTCTTTTACCAGACGTAAGCTCTCCATAGAGGATGTCTTTCGGGATTCGTCCATCATCCCTCCGACGTACGGGGGGGAAACTCCTTCTATCTTAATTAGCATCTTGTTTATTAACGTTATCTCTATTAAAGTATAGCGGAGTTAGATTTGCCACAAAACTGCCCATATTATTAATGCATTTAAAAATCTAAAACATGTGTTATATATCTCAAAGAAATAAATATGTACACAGTATATGGTGGGAATAATTTGCATGGAGATTTTAGCAAAACTTGGTTTGCTAAATAATTATTTGCTGTTACTGATTTCTAATACTATCGTATTATTCTCAAACGTATTAAAAGCAATCCTATATGTAATTTTATATAGAAATCAATTAAAATAACATTAAAATAAGTGTAATTTTTTTTATATTCGATCTTATTTAGTTTCGTTAGTCTTTTTAATTTATTATAATATTCTATTACATTAAAACTTAAATACTTGCGCCCAAGGGGCACATATTCTTGCGAGTATATTGAAAAATGAAACAAAGTATTTCTCCATTGCAGACCACCAACCAACTCCCAGAATTCCAATCGCCAACGAAAGTAAAGAGGCAATTCTGTCAAGCGACCCGTGCCTCATCTTGTTCTGTGTCATTTCAGCTTTAGGATTCTATACTTTTTTTCTTCTGTTTGTCGGGTCTCCATCATTTCACAGTTAGCCCTTAGGCTCATCAAATTAGCGAGGAAGCAGCTGCCTGTTTTTAGGGTTCTGATCACGTGACTTCTGATCTCCCTTGAACTCTCCGGCTAACGTGATCGACGTTAACAGAAGGTTTTTCTTAGGGGGATTTAAGAGAGGATTCGATTAGAACGTATTTCACAAAAGAGGAAGGAAACGCGAACAGAGACAAAAGAGAGAGAGAGAGAGAGAGAGAGAGAGAGAGATAGGGGGAGGGGAGAGAGAGAGGGGATTAGAGAAAAAGATATATATATATATATATATATATATAGAGAGAGAGAGAGGGGTGGGCGAGAGATGGATGGAGGAAGAATAAGACAATTATCAAAGAGGAGCAAAATGCTAACAGGGACGAGAGAGAGAGAGACAGACAGACAGACAGACAGAGAGAGACAGAGACAGAGACAGAGAGAGAGAGAGAGAGAGAGAGAGAGAGAGAGAGAGAGAGAGAGAGAGAGAGAGGGGTGGGGAGAGGAGAGGGAGGGAGGGAGAATAAAACAATTATCAAAGAGGAATGAAATGCTAACAGTGACGAGAAAGAGAGAGAGTGAGAGAGACAGATGGAGAAAGGAGGCAGAGAGCAAGGTAGAGAGATACATAAAGGGGAAGAGAGGTGGAGTTAGAGAGAGGGAGAGAGAGGGAGAGAGAGAGAAAGGAAGAGAAGAAAATGTTAAACTTGAAAAAACATATTTAAATGTTATTTTTTTAAACGTTTCTAACTTAAAAATGTTAATTCATTAACACTTTTTAAATAGAAAAATATTATCCTACGTCTGATCAAACTCAATATGGTTTCCTCTGCTCAGAAAAAAGGATATGAGGTCGAATATTTGTTGTATACCCTTCTTTACCGGCACTAAATATCTATGTGTTATATACTTCTCTTACTTCTTACTCTGGTCGTCTATTCTTCTGGCCGGCTTGGTTCTTCTATCATCTATCTTGGTCTGGTCTTGTCGTGGTGTTTCTTGGGGACTTCGGGTCTGGTTTCTGTTGCTAGGGATTTTTTATTATCAGAAGCCCTGTGTCATTGTTAGTTTTTAGTAATAAACACAAGACTTCGATTTACGATGATGTTACTTTATTCGTAGATCCCCAGACCAGACATCTACGCAGTGAGACTCACATCTTGCTAGCTTCGCTTCTAAGTCTAACTCTAACTAACTGAGTTGCTTACCCCTTAAACCGGAAGGGGGCCTTCTGGTTCTCACGTTCCATCCCCAGAACGCAAGGTGAGATCGAGGTCAAGCGCCGTCACTCACCCTCAAGGCCATCAGCTGCACTAATATGATTTCTACACTATTGTCATAATCATTAGGTATCTAATGATTATGTAACATATTTATCTTCTACTTCTCATCTGATGGTCGAATCTATTGTTTTGATTTCTTTTTAAGTTTATCAGTCTTCGTGGTTTACTTAATGTCAAAGCCATCCCAGTAGAAAACCAGTAGCGGTGCCCCGCCCTGTTGGTGGGGCAGTAGAATACTTCAGCTGCATCTCTGAAGAAGGGTAAAATCCCCCAATGGGGGCCACCTGCTGGCCGTCGGTGGCGGACGGAATCATGGAGTGCTCAGCCACCAGGATTCAGTCCTTAAGAATCAGGGGTCACCACCCACGGCCAGTAGGTGGCCCCATCGGGGGTACCCTTTTGCAGAGGTGTAGCTGGTGTATTCTATGGTCCCAGACGGCAGGGCTGCATTGATAATGGTCTACTAGTATAACTAGTTACTATTATACACGGGTAGCACTTACGTAGTCGTCTATTTGAGCATCTTGCAAATTAACCCCATTTTTCTGCAGTCTGGATGCAATTCACACTTCTGTATTTATTTTCTATAAAATGTAACTAAACATTTCACTTAGTTAAAATCTACGTTTTTAATAGCTTTATTTTAACTGGACATTTTGAATCTTTTTTTGTTTATTTTAAAACTTTTTTTAATACCAATGTCTATACAATCCTTTACTTCTTTTTATATTCTTCAATACTCTTTTTCTTCTTTTTCTTTTCTTGAAATTCTTCGTTTCTTTGTTCCATTCTTTCTTTCTTTTTTCCTTTGCTTTCCTTTTCTATTACGTATGCTGCTTTTTTCTTTATTTTCTCTTGTTTTTTCTTTGTTCCTTCCCTCCTTCCTTCCTTCCTTCCTTCCTTCCTTCCTTTCTTTCTTTCTTTACTTTTGCTTTCCTTTTCTTCTACGTATTTCCTTCCTTCTTTCTTTCCTTCTTTCTTTCTTTTCTCTTATTTTTCTCTTCCTACTTGGTGTTCTTTTTTATTTAGTTTTCTGGTGTTACATGTATAAAAGGGCCGGGTTAGCTCAGTCGGTAGAGCGTTCGGCTAGAAACCACAAGGTTCCTAGTTCGATACCGGTCCTCGCCACCTCAGCGTATGAGTAGCACAGGGATCTGTGCGGTAAAGTAAGGAGCTGATGGTAAGTGTGGCGCTCCACCTCAGATGCCAAACAATCTCCTTGGTCTGTCGCTATTTAAAAGGGGATAGACTCCATCGCTGACTGGCTGATAGCGACTTTAGGCCGCCCCGACGACTTTACTTACTTACATCTATTTTATTTCTCTGTATTCTTCTTTTCATCATCTCTTTTGCTTTTGCTTTTTTTCTTCTTCTTCTTCATCTTCATCTTCTTCATCTTCTTGTCCTATTCACACTTTTCCTATTTCTTTTCCTTCTCCATCGTCTTCTTTCTTTCTTTCTTTCTTTTTTTTCTTTTACTTTCTTCAGGTTATTGGCTTTCGTAAACATGCAGTATTTTTCTAAATATACATTCTCACTTCATCGTTTTGTATATTATTATTAGGTTGCCAACCATCATCATCTCGACTAACTGTATGATTCACGATTTTGGACAATACTGTCTGCATTTTCTTGATGCCCCAAGGCGACAAGAAAGGAAGAACACTTGTTTTTTTAAAACACACAGATGTCGTATAAAACGGTCTTACTTACGCACGTACGTATTCAGGTATCGCTACTGACTGAGCAAATATAGCCATAGTGTTTACGTCTACTTGTAAACTTATGTTTATACACGATTGTCAACGCATAGGGTTTTATTTTCAGTAATGGAACTGCGGTATTCGTGAATATATATATTTACCAACCCCTCCGCACGAGTAGGATGTGATACAAGGTCAATTTCTTAAGCGGAGTTCACCAGGTTTGAATTCAGAGTTTTCCTTCTCCTAGACCGGTTGCCTAACCAACGCTAAAGAGCCCAGTCTTCCCTACTATTTATCCATAGCTGGAGGGAGAGTAGGATTCATACCTTTCCCAAGGGTATTAGCGCTAAGTGAAATGCAATTAGCACGTCCGGGATTTGAACTCGGGGCGACGAGTCCATTTCCCATGACTTTAACTATTACACCACGCGCTTCCACCGTGAGTATAGGCTTGAATAAGTCCATCTATATATGTATATTTACCAACCCCTCCACTCGAGCAGGATTTGACTTAAGGTCAATTTCGTTATCGGAGTTTGACAGGATTGAATTCAGAGTTTTCCATCTCTTAGACTATATACCTAGCCAAGTTAAAGAGCCAAGTCTGCCCTACTATTTACACATACATAGAGGGGAGTACTTGGATGCATACATTTCGCCACTATATCTCGGAATAATAAATTTTCCATAAAAGTCGTCGGGGTGACCTAAAGTCGGTATAAGCCAGACCGCGAGGGAGTCTATCCCCTTTTCAATAGCGCTAGACCAAGGAGATTGTTTTGTGTCTGAGGTGGGGCGTCATTTCTACCATCAGCTCTTCACTTTACCGCACAGATCCCTGTGCTCCTCATCCGCTGAGTTGGCGATGGCCGTTATGGAAACAGGAACCTTGTGGTTCCTAGTCGGACACTCTACCGACTGAACTCTGCAAATAAATATATAAATATAAGAAGCCAATTGAAATATAATTAAATATAAGTGTAATCTTTTTATATGCGTTTTTATTTAATTTCGTTAGTCTTTCTAATTTATTATGTTTTTATATGAAACTTTTTTAGTTTTTAGTTACGTTGTTAGTTCTATGTGAAATGCAAACAGCTTCGTACAGGATTTGAACTCGGTTTGACGAGTCCATTTCCTACGATTCTAACCATTACCCAACACCCCTCAATTCCACCTACGTATATGGGTGCATCGGCATAGAATAATACCGTAATTATTTGTGTATAATACTCACTCATATATAACACGCACTACCTAACTTTGGACTATGAATTCCCAGAAAAGAATTCTCACTTTTTAGCATATGTAACAGCTAAATTTAGTTCAAATCCTGGACTTGCTAATTGCATTTCACTTAGCGCTAATACCCTTGAGAAAGGTATGAATCCTACTCTCCCTCGAGCTATGGATAAATAGTAGGGAAGACTGGGCTCTTTAGCCAAAATTTAGCACTTGTCCTACCTTTAATCGAATCGAACTGACGAAAACTAAGAAGCCGTTTTAGCTTAGCTGGTAGAGTATTTGGCTGGAAACCTCAAGGTTCCTGTTTCGATACCGGCCCTCACCAACTCAACCTATGAGTGGAACATGGATCAGTGAGGTGCTGACGCAAAAAACAATCTCCTTGGTCTAGCGTTAGTAAAAAAGGGATATACTCCCTCGCTGTTTGGCTGATACCGACTTTAGGTCACCCCAACGACTTCACTTTTTTTATTAACATAAAACACAAAATTTACCTGGTATATAGAGAAAACACACGGATATGATGACGCACAGATGAAACAAGAATTTGTGTATAACAATCACTCATATATAACACGCACACCTAACTTTGGACTACGAAATTCTAGACAGAAAATTCTCGTGTTTAATACGCACTGACTTTTTAGAATTTGCAGAAGTGAAAAGTAACGTAAATTCAGCATTTAAGAAATAAAAAATTTTTTTTATCAGTTTGTATTGACTAAATATAAGAATTTATATAATTTACATTATATCTTAAAACACAAAATGTACACAGAATTTAGAGCAAACACACGAACATGTTTAGACAAAATGTAACAAACTGGCGATAAAAATAAGTTTATATTAGGAATAACAAAATTATAAACAGACACACTTTCTAGTTTTTAGTTCTCTGTAAAGACGTAAAACACGTTAGATTAGATTATAGATATATACTTACTTTCGGTCATTCAGTCCTGAGTAGTTTGAAGCATTTGACTGGAAAATAAGTTAATTATACAATACTCGTATATAATACGCATCCCTAACATTTGGACTGAAAAGATTGCATCTATAGCCATTTTATGCTACCTGTAGAAAAAAGACTGAGGGTAAGGGTAATGGCAACATAATTTAATGACATGGAATACCCAGGATATGTCAACATGGACTAAATATTGATATAGTTATTTACTAAGCTTAGCTTAGCTGTGGCATAAGGCCAGACGTGTGGGAACCTAATGGGAATCGAACTCACAAACAATGGTCTGCAAATCTAGCTTACAAACCATTACACCACGTCAGGTGCCCACTGAATATTGTTATAGTTATTTACTAAGCTTAGCTGTGACACAAGGCCAGAAGTGTGGGCGCCTAATAAGAATCGAACTCACAAACAATGATCTTCAAATCTAGCTTGCTAACCCTTACACCACGTTAGGTGCCCACTAAAGCTTGGTATAGTTATTTACTAAGCTTAGCTTAGCTGTGGTACAAGGCCAGAAGTGTGGGCGCCTAATGAGAATCGAACTCACAAACAATGGTCTTCAAATCTAGTTTGCTAACCATTACACCACGTTAGGTGCCCACTAAATATTGATATATTTATTTACTAAGCTTAGCTGTGACACAAGGCCAGAAGTGTGGGCGCCTAATAAGAATCGAACTCACAAACAATGATCTTCAAATTTAGCTTGCTAACCCTTACACCACGTTAGGTGTCCACTAAATATTGATATAGTTATTTACTAAGCGTAGCTTAGCTGTGGTACAAGGCCAGAAGTGTGAACGCCTAATGAGAATCGAACTCACAAACAATGGTCTTCAAATCTAGCTTGCTAACCATTACACCACGTTAGGTGCCCACTAAACTAGATCCTCTGCTACAAGGAGTACACTATTGTTCTACCCAGGGATCCAAGGACTACGACTGGATTCTCTGCTACAAGAGCTACATTCTTATACTACCAAGATTTCAAGGAATACAACTGGATTCACTGCTACAAGGAGTATATTATTGTTCTACCTAGGATTTCAAGGAATACAACTGGATTCTCTGCTATAAGAAATACATTATTGTTCTACCTAGGATTTCAAGGAATACAACTGGATTCTCTGCTACAAGGAGTGCATTCTTGTTCTAACTAGGATTTCAAGGAATACAACTGGATTCTCTACTACAAGGAGTGCATTCTTGTTCTAACTAGGATTTCAAGGAATACAACTGGATTCTCTACTACAAGGAGTACATTCTTGTTCTAACTAGGATTTCAAGGAATACAACTGGATTCTCTACTACAAGGAGTACATTCTTGTTCTAACTAGGATTTCAAGGAATACAACTGGATCTTCTGCTGCAAGTAGCTACCCTCGTAACTACCTAGTATTACAAAGAATACAACAGACTTTCTTCTACTGAGACTATACCCATTTCTACCATTGGATTTACCAAGATCTAAACGGTTAAAATGGTGACCAGAATCGTAGCAGAGCATGTGGCACAAAACTTGTTCTAGGAAGAGAACACTAACTGCAAAGAGAAACCAAAGAATTCCTTTTGTGGAAGATGAGGCCTTATTTGAAATGGTTGGACAGCAACCAAGTACCGGCACTTGTTAATTATCAAGAGAATTTGTTATATCACAAAACGCCATCAACGGACACTCCCATAAGCTCGGTCTTGTCAACAGACGATGAAATACTTGAAATGCGAAATAGGGCTTACCCTCGTGGTATAATGGTTAACAAGCTAGTCTCGCAGATTCTTTACTACTGAAAAGCGAGTTCGACCTCATTAGGTGCCCCGTACATGTGTCAAAACCGACTCGGAACGAACAGGTTAGGTGAATACCTACGACACCCTGTCGGTGGGGCTGTCGAATACGCTGACTGCACTTCTATAGAAAGGAAAAGAACTCCCCATCCCAAATGGGGCCACCTATTGGTCGTGTGTGGCGACCCGTGATGCTTAAGGACATGACTAGGCAGTGTCTGAGCAGTTCATGACATGCAACACTCCACATTGGCCCTTACTTAGGCTAGACGCGCAGTCGGAGAGGCTTTCTCTGATCAATCGGCTAGTCGCGTCAACTTAATTGTTACGATCCTATTACCCTGATCGCAACCCCAACCCGTTTTATCATATATATACTAGAAGGCTGTAGCTGAGGGTTTTAGTGTCCCCAGTATAACGTTAAATTGAATCTAATGGTGGAGTTCCAATTCCGGAGCTCTGCGGATGTAGAGTGCCCCTTCATTGCTATTACTCCTAAACCCCCCTATTACCTCGCAGGGTGCCCCATACATGCAACCTTGTGGTGAAGTTCCAATTCTGGAGCTCTGGGCATGTGGAGTACCCCTTCATTGCCATTGCTCCCGAGTCCCGTCATTTCCCGAAATGGTAGTACCTGTTAGGGTCCCATATATATATGGGTTAACAAGAAGAAATTGAGTTAACGGAAATGTGTTTAAAAATGAGTTCAAAAATAGAACTTTCAATAACCCTAAAAAATCAACAGAACAAAACGTATTTGGCATAATATATATATTTACCAACCCCTCCGCACGAGCAGGATGCGACACAAGGTCAATTTCTTAAGCGGAGTTTAACAGGTTTGAATTCAGAGTTTTCCTTCTCCTAGACCGGTTGCCTAAACAAGGTTAAAGAGCCCAGTCTGCCCTACTATTTGCGCATAGCTAGAGGGAGAGTAGCATTCATACCTTTCCCAAGGGTATTAGCGCTAAGTGAAATGCAATTACCCCGTCCAGGATTTGAACTCGGATCGACGAGTCCATTTCCCATGACTTTAACCATTACACCACGCGCTTCCTACTATTTGGCATAATATAACCCAACAAGGGTTGACATGCCTTAAAATCCAAAAAAGAAATACGAAAGAATGAAAGGTACATACATATGTGAAATATGAATTAGCTTGAAATGTTGCAAAACTTTTTGACTCAACCGAAAATATTTTTTGTATTATTGGACATCAGCTAACAATTGAATTCACCAGTTGATGAAGAAAAGAAAAAAGAATAAAGGAAAGCGAACAATAGAAGAATGTCGGAGCGCACTCATTTTCTTTCCTATTTTCCACACAAAAAAATCTTCTAAGATGTCAATATTCAATGATTTTTTCAAATATCCACAGCTGCGAAGTTCTTTTTCTCTGGTGACACTCTATTCATAAAATGATAAGTACTAACAACTGCTTTCTTTATTGTGATGTGAAACAACCCGGACATGAAACAACCATTTTGACCAATAACAAAAGAAATTGGCGGTACCACATCTGGAAATCATGAAGACATTGCATGCTCTTAAAGTAACCAACATTGAATCCGTGGGAATAAAAATTGAAAAGTTGCAGTTATTGAACAAATTACAGCTAAACATCAAAAACATCAGAAAATCTGTATTTTTCTTGGTGGAATTTTCCCTGGTGGAATTTACTGAGGTGGAATTTACTGAGGTAGAAATTACCGTGAAGCATTAATACCACTGAATTCAGTTTAATTAACCAACATTGTATCCATGGGAATACAAATTGAAAAGCTGCAGATATTGAACAAATTACAGCTAAACATCAAAAACATCAGAAAATCTGTATTTTTCCTATTGGAATTTTCCGTGGTGGAATTTTCCCTGATGGAATTTACTGAGGTGGAAATTACCTTGAAGCATTAATACCACTTAATGCATTTTAATTAACCAACATTGTATCCATGGGAATACATTTGGTAAAGCTGCAGATTTTGAACAAATTACAGCTAAACATCAAAAACATCAGAAAATCTGTATTTTCCCTGGTGGAATTTTCCGTGGTGGAATTTACTCAGGTGGAAATTACCTTGAAACATTAATAAAACTTAGTGCACTTTAATTAACCAACATTGTATCCATGGGAATACATTTGGTAAAGCTGCAGATATTGAACAAATTAGAGCTAAACATCAAAAACATCAGACAATCTATATTTTTCCTGGTGGAATTTTCCGTGGTGGAATTTTCCCTGGTAGAATTTACTGAGGTGGACATTACCTTGAAGCATTAATAAAACTTAGTGTACTTTAATTAACCAACATTGTATCCATGGGAATACATTTGGTAAAGCTGCAATTATTGAACAAATTACAGCTAAACATCAAAAACATTAGAAAATCAGTATTTTCCCTGGTGGAATTTTCCCTGGTGGAACTTATTATAGTGGAATTTACCTAGAAGCATTAATACCACACAGTTGCATAATCTCTAGAGGAATATGACTCAATAAAAAGGGGTGCACTGTGAATGACACAATCATACATCGGATGGTGAGTCTACATGTCTGGAACTCTTGGGAGTGTGAATTGCTCTTTTTCATTACCCCATGTCTATTAGAATTCGAAGTAAATTTGTAGATCCTTTTTTGGGGGTCAAATAGATCTGTCTGAAAATTATTAGTATTGAACAGATACACGTGAAAGTTTGTACCTGTGTGCAAACAAATCATTATTATTATTATTATTATTATTATTATTATTATTATTATTATTAGTAGTAGTAGTAGTAGTAGTAGTAGTAGTAGTAGTAGTATTGTTGTTACTAGTACAATGTAAGTTATTTTTTTACTAATCCATTTTTTACTAATATTACAATATTTTATCATTAATGGCAAATAATCAAAACGGACACTAATTGGTATTATTTCATAACCAAACTCTATAGAGCTAAAACCCTGTAACGAACGATTAATGTATGTGTACAAAATAAGTATAAATATTCATGAATATATATTTTCGTTATAGAGACTAGTACAAAATAAAAAAAACACCATCCGGGCGATGTAAAAATAGATTTTTGAAACATATTGCCTGAGGGTTGGAAGTAAAAAATTCAATTTCAGCGAGTTTGTACAGTTTGTAAAATCATCAAATTCATTAAAGGATTAAAAATAAAACAATTTGAAATGTAAACTTTAAATATGTATTAAAATAAAACAAACTATATATAGATATATAATACCAGTCACGTATTTATTAAAACTTGTTTTAAAAAACAATGAGGTCTGTCGAATGTTGCATGTTCAAATTTTGAGTGTATTTATGTTATGACGATTTTGGGTAATGTGACGTAAGCAGTGACGTAATTTTTGTTACAGACAAAAACCGAAAGCGAATCTCCATTATTAATAGATTATTATTATTATTAAATGGGAATAGTAAAATAAAGTTTCAAACTTATAAAAATCTCAAAATTGCGTCGTGGAATATCCGGACAGTGTTCGACAGACCCAATTCAAATAGACTAGAAAGATGGAGCGCCATATTATCCAAAGAGCTCCAAAAATGATATCCACATCGCGGCTCTGAGCGAACATCAAGAGAAACCTGGAGGACTTGAACATACCCGTAGACAGTTGGCAAGACTCAACCAGAGATCGAATCAAATGGAGAAAACAGATTCGCATAGTGCCATCATTAACTACTACTACAACTGCTACTACTACTAAATGGGAATATTTACTTGAAACTATATTTGTGTATCCATTATTGATATTAGATAGGAATAGTTGAAACGTGATGAAACCGTGATGAGAATGATCCATCTGAACATGGCCGTACGAATTTGTTTTATTCAAGAAGGTAATGAAAGCAATGTAGTATTGCAGGTATCTCCAAGACAGTTGGCGAATAAATAAAGGCGAAGAAATGATGACAAGATGAGATTGTTCATATCAAGAAACATTGAGTTTATCATAGCCAAAATCTCTCTAAACCCCTCCATGGCTAAGAATATGCTGTCTGTATTCCCCGAAGACCTCCCCACCACACCCAAAAAAAGAAAGAAAAAAGGGTCCTGACTTTGACACCAGACTGCATCTGTTGGTGAGGCTTCAGTTTTTTTAGATCTGGAGAGTGTGGAGTACTCCTTCAATGATTGTTACGATTCGTGTGGACATTTTAGGGCTGTAGATGAAACTAGTTCTTCAGGGGAGATCCCTTGTGGTATAAAGTTTGATCCTTTCTTGAAGTAGAAAGATGTAGTACGAATCCTTTTCTTGTTTTATGGTCGTGCCAGAGGGGTCAAATGGCTGTTTAACAGAAACCTTCATGCGGATTGTTCTTTTATTTTTTTCAGATCCGGCTGGAAGGTTTTGTGTGGTAGATGCTACCATAAAAGGAAAGGCGTTTTATGGGTTTAATGCCACGAGTGAACTCTCTGGCTTTTTTTTGGCGCATCGAGCCCTATGTGACGTCATCTAGACGGGTAGTTTTAGTGGGTGATTGGAACGCCGTTCTTGATCCAAGATAGACAGAGGGGATGTTAGAAGGAATACTAACAATTTGGATGCCAAATACTTCGACAGATTTCATCTCGCTGACAAACTCCGTGAAGAGCATCCAAATCTGGTAGAGTGGACTTGGACTGGTAGGGACGCCTCTGATTGTCAGCTCTCCAGTTAAATTGACCGAGTGTTATTTAGGAGAGTCGATTTACATCTTATAGAGGGTCCAGGTTTTGAGGCGGTAGGTAGCTCTGTTCATAGGATGGTCTATGTCAGGCTAAAATTAGATAGGGTTAAGGCTAGGATGTCTGGCTATTGGAAACTTAATGCTTCCCTTTTTGAAGACAAAAATTTCATTAGCCAGCTAGAACTAGTCATTAAGCGGGAATTGACGGGGGCTATTATCGGAAATGGTTGGTGGTCTAGGCTTAAGAATACTGTTAGATCCTTTGCTGCCGACTATTGTAGAAGAATCAAGCTAGATAGTCTGCCGGAGCAAATGTTTTTAGAGAATAGGCCAGATACGGCTGTGCGGGAGGGGAATACTTTAGCTACTAACATAGCTAGGGCTGAGCTGACTTCCTCTAACCAAAAAAAGTATCACGTAGTTAGGGCTGGATTAAAAAGAATGTCTTGCGAGGCGACGAATATGGCTCAAGATTTGCGGGCTGAGGAGCTGAGAGCTGCCACTCAGTGGCACATCACGAGTGTTACATCGACGGACGGACAGTGTCGAACTACAAACATATATTTGTAGGGAATTCCGAGATTACTATCAGAAGCTCTTCACTAGAAGCTCTGCTCAGTTCGACGGCTATCATGCCGACTTCCCTCGCCTTCAGAAGACGGAGGCGGCTGGGTGTCAGGGGCGCATTACAGAGGACGAAATTCGGTAGGCGCTGAAATCGGTCGGGTTGGAGAAGACCCCTGGAATTGATGGTCTCCCCTACGAAGTGTACTTGAGGCTGTCGCACATGTTTGTGCCCTTGCTGGCAACTATCTACAACAACTGGATGAAGCAGGGGTCTATTCCCCAACGCTTCACCCGAGGGGTTGTGAAGTTGCTTCGTAAGAACAAAACATGGTTGGGAGGGGTTAGTAACTTTCCCCCTTTGACGATGTTAAATACAGATCTTGGCAAAGATCCTGGATGATCGTTTGCAGACTGCCCTGCCTAGTCTAGTGGTCCCTGAACAGCCTTGTGCTCTAAAGATCAGGACTATCCAGGACAGTCTTCATATTATTCGCACGATCATAGAAAAGTCGACGATAGAACCGCGCTGATCAATTTAGATCAGTCCAAGGCCTTCTATAGGGTTGACCATGGTTTTCCGGAGGCTGTTCTTTCTGTGGCCGGTTTGGAGTGAATTTTCGCAGCTGGATTCGGCTTCTGTATGCATATGCCGGAGTCATGGTGGAAGTGAATGGAGTAACTTCGAAACCCTTCACCTTATCTCGATCGATTCGTCACAGTTGTCCGCTATCACCCTTACTTTACGTTCTTGTGTTGGAACCTTCCTGCGCAAGATAAGGGCGAACCCGGTCCTTCGCGGGATTACTTTGCCTTGTGCTCGCACTTCATTGGAGGTTGGTGAAAGGTGGGCGAAGCTGGCATTTTATTTTTTAAATTCTTTTTTCTTTTCTTTCGTATTCACCTCGAAGCAACTTTTTCGAATCGGTGAACTAGCTTTTCTGCAATAAAATTAAGTGAGGGGGAGCCCATACTAATAATCAATCATTTTTATTTTTTCCCTTTCATTTTGAATTTAGAGATTTTTAATTGTATATATATATATATATCATTTCCTCTACCCCATGACTATGTAAATATGGGTTAGGTGTAGGATTTTCATAGAGAGACTGGTATGTTTTGGTGACTGTTGTGCGAATTGATTTTATGGTGTAATAAGAATGTTCTCTGGGGGGCACAGTTAAGTCCGACGATTTTACTCTCCCAGCAATGCCGCACTCTTCTCAACAATACTATCAAAAGGTCTTGTCTCTCGTCCACTCCTCACCACAGCCAAAATGCTACTGCCAGCTTTCTGTCCGGTTCGTCAGAGCTGGTCAAATAAATACACAATTACAGTGTTCATCCGGGCTCCTTACTCTGACCAGCACGTGCGACACTAATCAGCACGCGTCAATCCTTCACATCCTGGCCACTCTGGATAGTTTTAGTCATTCCCATGCGTCGGGCCACGACTCACGATCAGGAGAATGCGAGTTCAATCTCCCCACTCGCCTCTGATCTCATTCTGCATGCCAAACACAGCCGTGCACGCTTCGAACTACTACGTTCGTGGTTTCTCTCGCCACAAAAGGAAATTTGTAGAACGAATCGGGTCACGACTGAGACTAGTTAAGTTAAAAGTTAGTTTTTCCCCTCCCCCAATTTTGGCCTTGTGTCGCATTTGTATATTTATGCAATAAATATATATATACCAAACATAATCCAACAATGACATTACTTGCTGGACTACTGTCATTGTTAAATATATGGGTCATGCACATATGTTTAAAGATTATTCGTATTCAATTGGACCGTGTGTTGTCAGTGCGACATGATGATGATGATGATGATGATGATGATGATGATGATGATGATAGCAATATAGTAAGCTTAGATTAGATATGGCACCATGCCAGAAGTATGGGGGTGTCCAGCGAGAATCGAACTCACAATCAATAATCTGCTAAGCTTAGCTTAGATGTGACACAAGACCAGAAGTATGGGATGACCAGCGAGAATGGAACTTACAATCAATGGTCTGCAAATCTAACCGTACACCATTACACCACGTGATTAGTGAAATATAAGCCGATCTCAAATTTCTCAAAATAACCGTATAGTTTCTTAGCGCCTCTCGTTTACTTTAACTGACTCCTGCTGAAAATGTACGCATTTAAATTGTTTATGTTACTTCTCATATTGTAACAATCGTCTTACATCTCTGCTGTGTGTCGATTAACGAGCACCTAATGCATTTCGAAGTAAACACTTTATTTCATTTATTCGGGTAGGTGAATACGAGCAATGAAAGTCTCAACACATTGAAAGGATACAAGCCTGAATAAATATATGAGTCATAATGATATTTTATCCTAGAACGAACATTGAGCAAATCTTCTAAGCGGTCCGATGACGTCATCGTCTCAACATTGCGGGGGGGGGTGAAGAGTGAGTGTCCGTGTGCATTAGGTTTTCTTCTGTGCCCGTGCACCCAATTGTGCAATTCAGCAAAAAGATAAAGCAAAAATAGATGCAAATTTCTTGCTTTTTTTCTTTTTTTTTACTGAGTGGGTAGTTAAAGCACACCGTTTTGGGTGTATCATGTATTGTTCTTCTGTTTGTCGGGAGGGGGTAGAGACACCAATTACCATATGCCTGCAAAATTTACACTGAAGCACCAAAATCGTAGAGACGGCAGTACTAAGAATGATTTCCGTCTCTCGGATTTATAGAAATCAACGCACCCAGATGATTTGTGTCTGCCATTATAGGAGAATTTTAGACAATTTTGTACCTGAATTTTACTGTAAAAATCTAATCAGTGGGGGGGGGTCACAGTCAAGTCTGACGCAAGGTTCCAATCGATAGTCTAAACACTCCCAACTGTATCACGCTCCAAAATCCAATATCCAACATTATTTCTTTGTCCCGCTCGTCTCGACAACAAAATACTACTGCAGTCGTTCTGCCTGGTCTGTGAGAATAAGTCCTTTAAATACACCATAATTTCACCACATGCGGGCTCCCACTCACTCGTCAGCACGGCGTGACCACCTAAATCCAGGCCACTATGCTATTTCTTATTTCAATGATCGTCCACAGCTCTCACATTCTGAAGGAAGCGGGTTCGACTCTAGGTCTGTCCTACACGCCAGACAAAGCCTAGCCCGCTTCCTTCGAGAATACGGCAAGTCCTCACGCCCGCCACTCTCTCTGTCACACCGTGTTGCATGAGGTAGGTCTCCTCTCTCACTACAAAAAATTAATGGATCTCTTGTAATACTATCTATCTATCTATCTATCTATCTATCTACATGTATGTTAAAACTGCCCGCTTCCTAGATGTTCTCCAAATGCTGCAAAGAAATTAGGTTACGGTTTCTTAATGTGTGATGCGCACCCACATCTGGGACAATATCAATATTTTGGGGAAATTTTCAATTTCAGAGAGAAGTGCAAAAATAATTCTATGATTAAAAAGAGAAACTGGTTGATTGATTTTAACGATGTGACAATCCGTTATGCCGAGAAGCTAGGAAATAACTTTCACTGTAAATTTGTACATTTTGGGGGAAGAGCACAGTAATATGATTTCAAGTATTCTTATCTAATACTAAAAATTATATGGTTTCAAGTAATTGTTTCTATTCTATAATAGCCACTTGTTTGCACACAGTTATATGGTTTCAAATTAGGAAGCGCGTGGTGTAATGGTTAAAGTCATGGGAAATGGACTCGTCGCTCCGAGTTCAAATCCTTGATGTGGTAATTGTATTTCCCCTAGCGCTAATACCCTTGGGAAAGGTATGAATCTTACTCTCCCTCCATCTATGGATAAATAGTAGGACAGACTGGGCTCTTTAACCTTGGTTAGGCAACCGGTCTAGGAGAAGGAAAACTCTATTTCAAACCTGGTGAACTCCACTTAAGAAATTGACCTTGTGTCACATCCTGATATATATATATATATATATATATATATATATATATGTGGTTTCAAATAACTAAATATAATACTTAGTAAAAAAATTTCTAGCTTCAAGTAGCAATTATTAATACAAATAATTCAGTTATGTGATATCAAGTATTCCTATCGAATACGAATAACTTTGTAACATAACTATTTGACCTATATATTGGAACCTAATATGTATTACACCTCTGGGTCAGAGTGGATTTGTCAATAATGGCATTGGATGAGCACTTCACATTCCTCAGAACTCCAGAACAGGGTCGTAACCAACAGATGCAGTTTTGTGTCATACAAAGGACCCCACACTTTTTGGAGAGGTCTTACCCCTACGATAAGATGGAAGGGAGTTTGGTTAATGAATTCAAATAATGGTTGCTTAATCTACAAAATTATTTCTCCAAACTTTATACTAATCATGTATTTACCCAATCCCTCCACCACAAGAACGATGTGAAGAATTAATTTTTATGCGCGGTAAAACTGGTTTCAATTGCATCTCTTAGACTGATTGCCTTTCCAAGTCTAAAGTACCTAATCTCCCCTACTATTTATTCTAAAGAGACTGATATATATATATATATATATATATATATATATATATATATATATATATATATTAAATGTTTTTTTTAAAAGTTGGGCGTTATTACGAAGCATTAAAAATATAAATGAATGAATTATTATGGAGTATTGGATTCACTTATTTTTTTTTAATTATTTTTTGTCATAAATTTTCAGGTTCGTTAGATACCCTTTATCAAATGAATGTTATTCCTGTTTAAAAGCTCTCTTGTCTGTTGTTATCGACAGCGGCAGCGTCTCTGAAATATTTATAATAACGGAGAATATATATATATATATATTTATTTTTTTCTCATTTGACTTCCTGTCACCATGGTGACAGTCATACAACGTAAAAAAAAATATCTATTCTTTTTTTTTTAATTTATTTTATTTATTTATTTTTTTGACAAGTAAAATTTTTCAGTTATGCAATTCAAATAACCTGATCTTCCATTGATGAGACTGGATTTTGGGGAGCTATATTAAATCAACTTAGATTTATATAGGCCCCAATTTTGGTCGAAATAAATTTATTATGGAATTACGGTGTTGAGTTTTCCTTCCTTTCTAAGATAAATATTGCTCTGTATATAATCTAAAAAGTTTATTATACATTGAGCTCTCTTTAGGATTTAAAGATTCACGTATTTATACATACTGGATCATACAATAATAATACAGTGTATCTTAGAAATCACGTATAGAATCATCCCTCACTACTAAGTTTTGGATACCTCTCATCATATATATATATATATATATATATATATATATATATATATATATATTAATCTCTTTAAATGTGTTATTAGTCTCTTTAATCTATTATATGTTATATATTATATATACTAGGAAATATATGCACCCTCCGTGTGCAAGTATTTAAGTTTAATGTAATAAAATATTAGATTGAATTAGAAAGGCTAAAATGAAACTAAATAAGAATGCAGATAAAAAGATTTGATACAGAGGGGAGTATAATCGAAAAATAGAACAACCGAAACTTACTTTCCATCACTCCCGTTTTTCATTGCTAAATTTTGCTAATTAACTATTTAATTAAAATAGGAAGTAAAGAATAAAATTTCAGTTATTTCTTCTTGTTAATGGATGTCTTTTAAGCTTTATCCACGAGAATTTTGCTCATATTCATTAAGATAAAACCAAATAATTAGAATCAATAATACCAAGCACATATTTATTAAAATTTTTTAATATTAATATGCAAATTAGCTTTACTGTTCACACTGTAAACCGCTATTTTGTTGTATATATAAATACAATTGCATATTACTAGTATGTTAATCAGTTTTGCTAATAATTGAGGTTTAAATAAAAATGAAATCATGGAAAATGTGACGTAAATAACTAAGGAAATTGTGACTTGAGTAGTAATATAGTTTCGGTTACAGACAGAAAAACACACAATCTCTATTATAATAATAAGATTTATATATATTATATATCATATAATAGACTGAAGAGGTTGACATAGATATAGAGTCATTTATTTAAAAATGCTCGCTGCTAGGATTGGTTAAGTTCAGAACCACAGAGACTTGGATCAGTTAAGGGGGCGGCATAGATTGAAAAGTTGGAATTTCAATCTCGTACAATCTTTAGTCAGTCAGATCCTCACCGACTGCACTCGATGGAAGACGCTGCATCAGATTGGATTTTTAAAAAAATGTCTACATATAACCGCTTTGCGTTGTTTTTTTCTCATTTTCTTTTCTGTCAAGAAACTATAAGGTTTACTGCGTGCATTAAAAGTGTGTGAACGTTTTTTATTAATATTATACTTTGCACTTTGGATTGTTTTCTTAACCTATACAAACTCACTTTTATAATGACGAGGCTAAGCTTACTAAATATATATACTTGAGCGACTAGTATTTCAAATATATTATATTCTGTGCCATTTTCTGAACTGGTAGCCAAGTTAAAGCACTCAGCACAACCCAAGCAGAACAAAACAACATTATGTTCGGATTTATTAAGTATTATTTCTTCTGTGTTATTATGTTAGCATTTTCCTACGCTCGCTTAGATCTAACAAGGAAGAGGTGTCGTTTTTCGCGCCGATAAATACGCATGCGTAGATGTGATATCGTTTTGAGTGTCTCCTTTATTGTCGTTTTGTTGGCAGTTGTTTGCAGAATGTTGAGTTGATCAAAAGTATCCAGCAGGTTTTATTTATTTTCATTTTTAGATGAAACATTGTTAACCGTTATTATTAATAATCTTGACTGGTATTTCTCGTTACGGTAGATTGACGTCCCGAGTGAGTTGTGATAAAAAGCAATGAAAAGATTAAGATGGAAAACATAGTCAAAATTATTATTAATATTGTTATTATCATTAATAATAATAATAATAATAATAATAATAATAATAATAATAATATACAAGAGAATAGCAAATGTAGGATGGTTGTAGTCAGAGATGAGACGATCTACCGTGTACTCAGCGAATGCAGCAAACTTGCACAACGAGAATACAAGGCTAGTCACGACTGGGTTGTAAAAGTGATCCACTGGGAATTGTGCAAGAAATTCAAGTTTGACCATACAATAAAATGGTATGGACCTTGCTAGAGAATTGAAAAAAAAAACTGTGGAATATGAGGATGAAAGTAATACTAATTCCAGGACTGGAATTCAAGGAAGAATGGAGACCATCCAAACAACAGTATTGTTGAGATCGGCTTGAATACTGAGAAGAGTCCTGGAGATATGAGGAGACTTGTTATCACTCAGACTTAGTGAAAGACCATCATCTAATGTCCGTGTAAAAGACTCAAAAGGAGTGAAATGATAATGTCGATTAAAGTCTCCAAAATCCCGTTTCTATTCAAACTCTGCGTGTAGTTTAAAGTTTTTTAAAAAATCTGTTTTATTCCAATCTCTGCACTGAAAACTTGCAAAAAAAGGTTGTAATTTGAGTGGCAGCGTTTCTCCTGACAACAGAAAAGTCACGGGACTTTTTACTCTATTCATCTTGTATCTTTGCTTAGTAAACCTTTTTCTGCATCCTTAATACATGCTGTGTTTCTTCTATTAGTTCTGTTAATTCTTATACTCGAGTTACAACAAAAACCCAAAAACGTCGATATGCCATTGAAACAAGGAAATCAACCAACGATGGATTAAACTCATGCGATTACGTGGAAATTTTAACAGGTCTATAACAAAAGTTTTCTGTTGTCGTGTTCACCGAGAACTGCAATAGAAATATTACAAAAAAGAAGAAAGAAAAAAAGGAAGGGTTGAACAAAATCTATAAGGTGTGTTTATCAAACCCTATTGCCATGACAAATCCGTAATCCTTTTTATCATATGTTTTATAAGGTGGCTGAGGTTCTTAGTGTCTTGGGTATGACGTTAAACTGCATCTAGTGGAGAAGTTCCAATTCTGGATTGTGGAGTACCCTTCATTACCATTACTTCCCGGTCTACTCTGACCCGGAGTGGTAGTACTTTTTAGGGTTCCATCGATGGTTAAATAGGAAAAAACGAGTTTTAAAAATTGTCTATTAAATGAAATTGAGTTTATTTTAGAAAATTGAATAGTTCTCAAGAATGAATAAACAAAACGTCTTCGACATAAAATAACCCGACAGAGGTTGACATGCAGTAAAATCCAACCAAACAACATAACCCCCGTCTCTCTCTCTCTCTCTCTCTCTCTCTCTCTTCTCTCTCTCTCTCTCTCTCTCTCTTTCAAATGTGTATTTGAATTTTTAAAAATTGAATACTCATCAAGAATGAATAAAACAAAACGTCTTCGGCATAAAATAACCCGACAGAGGTTGACATGCAGTAAAATCCAACCAAACACACATACCCCCACCCCCCTCTCTCTCTCTCTCTCTCTCTCTCTCTCTCTCTCTCTCTCTCTCTCTCTCTCTCTCAAATTATATTTGAAATTTAAAAAATTGAATAGCCATCAAGAATAAATAAAACAAAACGTCTTCGGCATAAGATAACTCAATAAGGGTTGGCATGTCGTAAAATCCAACGAGCCAAGCCTACACTATTCTTATTACAAGAAAGCACAACCAATATCCTTACAAGAGGAATGTATTAAAATCCAAAATAACTTTAATGTCAGTATCGATGAATGAATGCAAGCTACATGCTATTACGTGTACATTTTAACAGGTCTATGACAAAAATCTTCTGTAAGAACAGCAAAAATATAAAAAGGAAGAGAAAAAAAGTAGGATTGAATAAAATCCGTAAGGTGCGTAATCACGAATTTTGAAAGATACCATTAGAAAGGAGAAAGTGCATTCCTACAGGGAAAGAACAATGAAGAAATCGTTTTTGTTCTAATGCAACGAGTGCTATTTTGGCGGCAAAGTGTCTAGAAGTCATACGGCTTATTGTTTTGGCATGATTACGTTGTCTTTATGAGTGTACGTGTTTGTTTTTTTTTGGTTATCACAGATGATGTCGTGTCATGAGAAACGGCGGGAAGAGTCAGATAGCTCAAATGCTAAATGGACTTTGATTGTCTTCAGAAGAGACAGGTTTGCATCCTTACATACACGACCGAGGTAAAGGACGCACTCGCACTCATACATGCACACATACGTATGCACACGCACGCACACACGCGCACGCAACCACACAAGCACACACAGACGCACACGAGCACCTACTCACAGACAAGCAGACACACCGGGACACATGCACACGCACACGCACAAACACACTCGTAAACATACGCACACACGCACGTACATTCATACATGCACACATACACACACACACACAAAGACTCACTCACTCTCACACACAGAGCACACCGAAACATACGCCCACACACACACACACACACACAGAGAGGAACACACTCACATGCACACACACACACCACACACACACAAACATGAAGACTCACTCACACACAGACACACACACACACACAACACATGAAGACTCACTCACACACACATACACGCACACGGAAACATACGTCCGCACACACACCTACAGGCACACACACAAACACGCACGCAAACACACGCACACACACGAGGACACACTCACATGCACACACACACACACACACACACACATACACTCACACACACACGCACAATAAGGACCGATTCTTTGAATGAGACGAGTTTGCATTGACGTTTTAATGGAAGGAAAAATGACAGTTATCCAGAAAGCACTTTTTTGTATTAGAGAATTCTACGGAGCAAAACATTATTATGATTTTATGTCACATACACACGCACACATACACACATGCGAGTGAACGAGTGGGCGCACACACAGACACACACACGTGTAGGTAAGTCAATATTTTGAAAAATCTGCTCAGCAATTCTAACAGCTTATATTTACCCAACACCTTCGCCACGAGTAGGATGTGACACAAAGGTTGGCTTTTAAGTGGAACACTACTGGAACTACTAGCTTTAATTTGTCTTTTTGAATTCTTCTCTTATACTTATTGTATAAGAGGACCATGGTGTAGTGGTTAACGTGCTGTACTGCAACATCGGAGTAAGTGAGTTCGAACTCCAGTTAGGTTATTACGTTTACTTTAAATAATTTCGGACGCAAATTACGTCAAATTACTTCAAATCGTTTTTGGACAAAGAAAATTGCCTTTGGGAACAATTACTATAGAGTGATGAAACAAAAAATGAGCTTTTTGATCATTATGATGTACAGAAGCTTTGAACAAGAAAGATGAGGCCTCCCTCCTAAAGAACTCAGTGCCAAAATTAAAACATGGAGGTGGCACGATTATGTTTTCGGATTGTTTTAGCTCAAGAGGGACTGGAACATTAATTGCACTAAGAAGAAGAATGAAATCTGAAGACAATATAAATATTCTTGATGAAAATCTACAAATATCAGCCCAGAATCTTGAACTGGGTCGGTGATTTACGTTCCAGCCAGATAATAATTGAAAAAAAAAAAGAATAAGGAAAAAACAATGAGTATTAAGGACAGACGTGCGTTTAAATCAGGACTGTATGGCTTCAAAAATAAAGGATTACGGTTCTGTCATGGCCTTTAATGAGTCTGAATTGAATCTTATTGAAAATATTTAGCAAGAATTGAAATTTAAAATAAATCTTTGGTCACCAAAAAGTATTCAGGAATTAGAACACTGTAATCATTGAAGAATGCAAGAAAGTCCCAGAAAAGATTTGTTCAAATTTCATCAAAAACTTTAGAAAACGTTTGCAGCTGGTTATAAAGATGAGAAACCATGCTATTGACTATTAAAAAGTCGTCGGGTGGCCTAAAGTCGGTATCAACCAATCAGCGAGGGAGTCTATCCTCTTTTCACTAGCGTTAGACCAAAGAGGGTGCGTCTGAGGTGGAGTGCAACACATACTATCAGCTCCTTACTTTACCGCAGAGATCCCTGTGCTACTCATACGCTGAGTTGGCGAGGGCCGGTATCGAACAAGGAACCAAAAACCATTGACTTTTAATATTGTCAGAAATGTTCAATGTTTCATACTGTACGAATAATTTTGTCTTTTCCTATCATACATAATTCGCCTGTCAAAATTTGTTGTATTTAACGTATTGCTCTTGTTTTATATTCCTTTTTCTTGTGCTTATTAAAAAAAACTAGCATCATACGGGTATTAGGTTCTGAGAAAATGCATAGAATATTAAAAATTGATGGGTGTGCAAATAATTTCGTCGTTGACTGTGTATATATATATATATATATATATATATATATATATATATATATATACATATATACATTCGTTCTCAACAGACATTAAAAAAAAGAAGAAATAACAGTTATTCGCCCATTTCATTCATAACATGAGGAAGAAAGAAAGGAGGAGAAGAAGAAAGAAAAAAGGAGAGGAAAAAGAAATAAGAAGAGAAATTATAACCACACAAAAAAACGTAAGCACGTCCATTTCTGATACGAATCTCTGATGATGAAGTTCATGCTTCGAAATCGATAAGACAAAAATAACATCTTTTTGTTTTTATTTTCATACGCATTGTATTGCCTTCAAATTATATATATATATATATATGTGTGTGTATGTGTGTGTATGTATGAAATCCTTTTATTAGGGACTTCTCTCTCAAAAACAAAAATTATTTATTATTTATTTATTATTATTTTTTATTATTATTTTTATTTTTTTAATCATTTTGTTACTTTTCAGAGAGTTCCCTTGGAAAGGAATTTTTTCATTTATTCCACTCATCTCATTCATTTTTATTTCATTCTTTAATTTTTAATTCTTAACTATATATATATATATATATATAGAGAGAGAGAGAGAGAGAGAGAGAGAGAGAGAGAGAGAGAGGGCATAGAGATATATCAATCTCATTGTATTCTATATAACTGAAAGTGTTTTTCAACTATTTTTATATTCTCAAAGTGCATCAGTCTGTTTCTCTCTATCTATAAATGTATGTATGTATGTATGTATGTATGTATGTATCTATCTATCTATCAATCTATCAATCTGTCTATTATCTGAATTTTACATATATTTATCTCTCTTGTGAGATTCGTGATGTCTATGCGAATATAATCTGATCCCAATGCGTGCAATCTCTATTGAATTCAGCTTGAAACAACCTTGAATATTTTGTATATAAGGTAAAATAAACTTATCATCTTTTGATGTTAGAATTGGATAAACATCTAAATTTTTAAGAATTGCGTTCCCTATACGAACAGAACCAAGTTTCAGGTTAGGAAATAAAGTTAAGTCTTTTGATTTTTTTGTTATCGAATTAAATATCAAAAACTGCACTTTTTTCTAAATACTTGCTTACAAAGATTTTAACAGTGTTCTACCCCCCCCCACACACACATCAGAAATATTGAAATCTTACACCAACTTCTATTATCTATATATCAATACTCACGTTCTTTAAAAGTACGACCGTTATCATCTTGCAACACCCTCTGGTCAAAAATGAGACCGCCATCCAAGAGGAAATGCAAAAATGTAAATCCTGATTATATCATGTTGGTTATCCACCGAATTCTTCTTTCTTATGAGTATCCTCACCTCAGCTAAATAATGGATCAGTCCGTCTTTATTAAAAATGAGAAAGGAAGAAAAATGACGTGCTACACAGAAAAATATAATAGGAAAGAAAGACAGAGAGTAGAGGAAATATAGAGAGGGAGTGAACGCGTGGAAGCGATAATGCTAATCTGTTTCAATCGACCATAATGAAAAGATGAAAAAAAATGAAAGAAAAAAAGAAAAAGCGACAGTTTAATGAAAAATTATCATTCTTTTTACATATTGAACTATTTCGCAATAGCTCTTAAGTAATCATCAAACGTAATAATAATTACAATATCTTATTGTGGTATATCCACACGTTCTTCTAGTCACTAATAATTTTTTAAATGTACTTGGCGAGTATTGTATTTTGTTAATGTTATAAAGATTTCCATTTCACCAGGTTATTTCCCATTTAGTAACCTTTCTTAACTTACGACATTAATTCAATTTAAAAAAATATTTTTCAAAATCATTTTTTTCTATTTAACCCATAAATGGGACCCTAAAAGGTACAACCTCTCCGAGTCCGAGAGGACCTAGGAGTAATTGTGATGAAGGGGTACTCCTTACTCCCCCATAGCTCCAGAATTTACCATTAATCTTAATTTGAATAAAAAAAACTGAAATTTAATTTGTAAAGAAGAAACTATTAAAATATCTAAATACCTTGAAATGAGTGATACTGAGATAATTGCTTATTACTGCCCAATGCACCCTGTTGATGGGGCTTAGAATATGCTTACTGTATCCCTTGCAGAAGAGTAAGACCCCACCTCAACAGAAAAGGGTATTACACTAAATAGTATTTCATGGTAAGGCTTCAGTTTCGAGCACTGGTAGTGTGAGGTACCCTCGTTGCATACCATTCTTAGATTCATATAGGGTTGGGCATTTATATTGGATTTGTCTGTTTCTCCGTGTCCCATCCTTAGGTCCTTCTTCGCTGATTGTTCTTTTCAATGGAAGAAACACTGAGGCATATTTTCGTGTACATTTTTATTATAATTCCCGACGCAATCCTAACCATGCTCGTGGATAGAAAAGCAACCTATTCTGCCTTTCATAATTTTTCTTTCTTTGTACTTCTTTTTCTTTCTTTCTTTTTTTTCTTTCTATTTCATTTCTGAATTTACCCCTTTCTTTCCCACCGCTTTTTCTTTTTTCCTTTATCTCTTACTTTTTCTTCTTTCTTTCTTTTTTCTTTCTATTTCTGTTTTGTTTTTACTCATTCTTTTTCTTTTCCTCTTCTTTTTCTTTTCCTCTTCTTTTTCTTTACCTTTTGTCTATTTCTTTCTTTCTTTATACATATTCTATTTTTACTCCTTTCTTTTACCCTTCTTCTTTGTGTTTTCCCTCATTTTTGTCACTTTTCTTTCTTTTCTCTTTTTTTCTCATTATTCTACTTTTTGGGGATTTTCCTTAATTTTTCTTTTCCTTTTTTCATTCTTTCTTTCTAGCCCATTTTTTTTAACTCCTTTCTTTCTGTCCCCTTATTTTTTTTTTCGTCTTTTGCCCCTTTCTTTTTTCTATTCCATTTTTTTTGTTTTTACTGTTTTCTTTACCTCTTTTCCTTTTTTCATCTCTTTTTTCTTATTTTTTCTTTATTCTTTCTATTTATTTTTTGTTTTTATTCATTTTTTCTTTTCCATTTTTATTTCATTCTTTCTTTCTTTCTTTTTCTTTCCTACTTTCTTTCTATTTTTTTTATTCTAATTTTTCCTTTCTTTCTTTCTTTCTTTTTATTTCTTTCTTTCTTTATTTCTATTCCTTATTTTGTTTTTACCTTTTTCTTTCCTAATTCTATTCCAATTTGTTCAGGGCAGGCCACTTCAGACTTTTTTTTAATACTTTGGGCGTTATCACCACGCCGAATCCTTAACATATAATAAATTCAAATTCATTTTTTCTTTCTTTTTTTTTCTTACGGTTCTTTGTCAAATTTATTTCAAATAAATAAATATCTACAACGCATTCAAATTCACCAAAATAATTACTTACGCATGTAAACAAGCAAAAC
>CM042140.1:34873001-34880501 GCA_023376005.1 Doryteuthis pealeii | reverse complement strand
CTGGTAATCTTTGGACTCAGGATCCAAAAATTTGTCAAAAACAAGTGTCAGATCAAACCCAACAAAAATTGTTACCCAGTGTAATGTTTTAATATTTTCTACCATATGTAAACTTTAAAAACATTACATAATATAAGCTCAAATTTGTTAGATGTAGTATGTTTATGTCCGATCTATGGGTTAAATAGAAAAACATGAGTTGATAAACAAAATTGTATTATGCATTAATAATGAATTTATTTCACAATTTTATCGGCATTAAATGACCCACCGAGGTTGATATGCCGTAAAACAAACTAAACCAAACTAAACCAAAATGTTTATGTTTTTTGAGAAAAAATTGAGGTATCCTGTAGCTCAAAAAGTTGATGTGAAATAGAAAAACTGGGGTCATTTTGTGATTCAGAGGCCAAAACATAATCAAAAACAAGTGTCAGCTCAAAACACAACGAAATTAAATTTTTACTTTGGAAGATACTGTTTGAAGTTGAGAAAAGTAATTTATAATTCATGTAATTGTGGTAGGCCAAGTAAACAATAAACAAACCAAAATATTATAACCTGAGATTACACGCGTTTAGACATGACTGAAATATTTAGGAATTAAGTCTAGATAATAAATTGGAAATTTTATTGGTATGAAGGAAACCGCTTACAGAAATTTAACAAAAATATTTTATAACACTGGCCATTATAGATTTCATGGATGCTGATGTTCAATAAAAGCAGAAAAAACTTGCAATTCTTTTCTGGTTATAGGGGAGATAACTCTTCCCTAGCAAACGATATGACTCTTTAGTAATCAGGTGATCGGAAAATAAGATTGTTACGAAGTGTCTATCGATCTATTAGAACCCATTCGTCCAGTCGTGTGTTCCAGAGTAGCTAAGGTGTGAAATCTCCGAGGGAGAACAAGTATTTCCAGGGCAAAAAATATGGAATGTTTTCTTTTTTTAAGAAAATAAAAAAAAACTCAGCCAATTGGACAATTTATAAGTGATAAATATCACTGGTTTACAAAGAAATTGAGGCAATCACAAAAATGGCTGTTTTAACCTAATTTGGGGGTGCTGAATTCAGATTGGAAATCCGTTTTTACTCATCACCTCTAGTTTTTTTTAGATATGCATACTGTATATTTTGTACACATACTGTACATAAAGGCATATATGCATTCAGGGTTAATTTCTAATATTGTGTGGCTCATGACTTCTTTTTTTAGTTATTATGCAATAAATGTAATGATAGCATTACATTATATATATAGCTATATATCAAGACGGATTTTGGCAGTTAAGCGTAGCCAACACGTCTCAATCAGCAGCCAGTAGTGCACTGGCCAGTACTGCACTGACAGTCAGCAGATCATCTAAGAAAACACATTTCTAACTGTCTGTGGTACTATGAATTGTGTACATTGTGTCATACAAGTATATTTATTCCGTCAATGTTCTTTATCTATCCTGTTTTATCTGTAATAAGCTGCTGCAACTGTTGAAATAAGCACGTATGTACTCTGTATATACTAAAATGAGACTATTTAAAAGACAGAAAACTAGAGGTGATAGAGCAAAACTGTTTATAAATTTTAATTTAGCACACCTATTCACATTCTTGGCTCAGACAAAAAATATTTTTTGTAAACCAGTGTAATTATTGTATTTAAAAGATAATTTTCTTTCAGAAACAAACATATAGAATAAAATAAAATAAAATAAACAAATAGTTCACATGTACAAATAAATACTTTTAAGTCCGTTAAAGATCTAAGATCCTTTCTTTATCTTATTACTTTTTACACTTTCAATAATTTCCTTGTTCCATTTTTTTACCAAATAATAAACTCGTTTCTTTTTTTCCTTTCTCTTTCAGTTCAGTCCTCCAATAATCACTCTTTTCCTTTTTCAATCTTCAATGATCTTCTTATAGTCTCATTTCTTAACTAACTTTTTCCTCTTCGTCCCCATCCAGCCAGACGACTTTAACCCTTTTTCCTAACTTTTTCGCATCTTAGACTACCGTCCGGTCTCCTTCGAATTTTCGCGCCTCACCTATTTACATATTTTAATTTAAAAAAAAAATTCAGTCTAAGGGCGGCAACTCTTGTCCACCCCTTGTTTAAATGAACAGCATACCAAATGAGTAATATGACTAATTTAGACTACATTACAAACAGAAAGTGTGTGAATTAACTATTCTTAATTTGTTAAATTTATTCATAAATTTAGCAAATTACGACAAAGATAAAAGATCAACAAGGCGTCAACGGCGCCACGTTACTGACAGTTTCTCGCCTATGCGATCCTCAGACCAAGTATGCTTAATATAATATGCAATTCTAAATTGAGCCCGTAAGGTTACATATTCCTTAAATTGAAGCCTCTTAATTGGTACCGCAACATAAAAGCAGGTACTATTTAAAATTTCTGCCAGCAGGTACCATCTACTCTTAAAACAGACATATACTAATCTATTAAATACCCTACCTATGAAAATTAGTGGGTATGTCCCAATCGTCAAAATACGGGCGTATTATGCTGACTGGGGAGTCTTATAACCAAGAAGTGGTTTACCTTCTTTCACGCCACTGGCGAGTATTGTATTTTATTAATGTTATAAAGATTCCATTTCATTTCCAACCCCTGTGTGGTTATTCCTCATTTAGTAACCTTTGTTAGGTTACAACACAATCACACTTACAAACAACTGATACCATTTATACTTACTCACTTTTACATTTACAATCAGCAGGTAGCATTTACCTTTTAAATAGCAAGTGACGTTTATTTTTACAACCAGCAGGTACGATAAGTAATATAAGACTTGTGAGCCTGATAAGCACACCTTAGAAAAGTTTAAATCACAATCGATCATGATAATGTTGAAATATTTGAGTTTAATTAAGGTTCAGGAACCAACCAGAGATCATATATGTTCTATATAACTCGACATTCAGCCCAGTGAAGCACTTGAAAGATTATTTTAAATGAAAATTTATACATCTAAATAAAATACAAAAGTCATTAATCTTCGACGAATTGTCACCCAGTTTAAATTCTAAAAGGAATAAATATGAGCAAGGCAAATCTTTTACACTGTATACAGATTGTTTGAATACAATGCATATATGAATATTTTAATGATACTTAGATAAAAAAAATACCCCCATTATATATATAGCGTTAACAAGTATATATATATATATATATTAATATATATATATATATATATATATACTTTGGTGCGGTACCAAGTTTCTTGGTACAAGGTGATTCTAGTCTGGTCTTATTCTCTACCAGTTGTTTGTTGTAGAGTTCAGGTTCCGTGTGAGAGCTCAATGTTTAATTATTGTAAAAGAGCAACAAAAAAAAAATTCCACCAATAAAAAAGACACTCGAAAAGAGAAAAATGCAATATGATCACCCCTGGAGGCGGGGGAAATGTATGAATATAAGATGACTTTGGCCATGTGCCCGTCTAAATAAAAGATATCAGTGGTTTGAAGAAGCTCGTGGGCATACCCACGAGTGGAAATGGTCCATAACCACGATACCCATGGTATTTAAGTCCTTTTTATTCACACACACGCACACACACACACACACACACACACACACACACACACATATATATATATATATATATATATATATATATATATATAATGATGAGTTCCAGACTAAAATACGCACAAAATTTCCTGATGAGCCGTAAGGTGAAACCGAGGTAGTTAGTTTCTGATTTCGTAGGTCCTTATAATTTTGCTGTACTTCCTGTATCGAGGACTTTTTACATAATTAACTTTGACAACACTTTTGGCGTTTTTTTTTTTCTTTTGTCCATTCATCACGATACCGACAATTATTTTCAGACTATCCAGATACTTTGTTTTTTTTTTCTTCTTTTGTACATTTCTTTAATTACAAACTGCACCATCTCGGTTTTTCACTCCGTCAGAGTTTAGAAATGAAAATTATATATATACTGAATTGAGGTCGAAAAAAATTTGAGTGTGACGAATTTTTTAAACATTTGACCTAAAAAGAGGAGTACACAGCCCTTACAGAAAGTCAAGAAGTGAACCAATATATATATCTATTAATAATGAAGATTTGCTTCCGGTTTTTGTCTGTAACAAAAATTACGTCACTGCTTACGTCACATTACGCAAAATCGTCATCGTCATAACATAGAATAAATACATTCAAAATTTGAACATGCAAGTCCTCGTTGTTTTTTAAAACAAGTTTTAATAAATACATGACTGGTATTATATATCTATATATAGTTTGTTTTATTTCAATACATATTTAAAGTTTACATTTCAAATTGTTTTATTTTTAAATCCTTTAATGAATTTGATGATTTTACTTACTTAGGATACAAACTCGCTGACATTGGATATTTTACTGCCACCCTCAGGCAATATGTTACAAAAATCTATTTTTACATCGCCTGGAGGATGTTTTTTTTTTATTTTGTACTAGTAAACATAAAATCAAACCACCCGGTTGTAGTGATTAGAAATTTGAATAAGTCTATTGAGAATAGACTGAGTGTTAACTCTTCAAATGCCTCGATATTCAATAGAGCAAAAAAGAATATGAAAAGGTATTAAAAGAACAAAGGGCACAAAGAGGAGCTAAAATATGAAACCGGTGAAAACAAAGGAGATAACAGAAACAGGTAGTGAAAAATAAAAATGCAGGGACCTTCCTCAGGCTAGTCGATAAGCACTTCTCTGGGACCCCCTGGCTAAAAAAAGCTATTTAATAGAAATAATTTAAAAGTTAGCTACAGCTACGCGAACAACATACGAAAAATAATTAGCAGCCACAACAAAAAAGTGCTGACAAAAGAGCAAAATAAAAAAAAATGAACAAACCTGTAATTGTAGAACACAAATCTGCCCGATACAGAAAAAATGTTTGCAAAAAGACGTAGTGTATGAAGCAGTGGTTTGGTTTGTTTTGTTTTACGGCATATCAACCTCAGTGGGTCATTTAATGCCGATAAAGTTTTGAAATAAATCAATTCTTAATGGATAATACAATTTTTTTATAAATACATTTTTCTATCTAACCCATAGATGGGACCCTAACAGGTACTACTACTCCGGGTCAGAGTGGACCAGGGAGCAATGGTGATGAAGGGGTGCTCCACATTCCCCAAAACTCCAAAACTGGAACCTCACCATCAGATAGAGTTTAACGTCATTCCCAGGACATGTAGACCCGCAGCCACCGCCTTCTAGCACCCATATGATAAAAAGGGGTTGGGGCTTGCCATAAGGGCAATATCGTATATAGATTGTCTACAGTAGCACTTTTTAAAAAGGGAATCATTGAATTCTAGAGATTGGTCTGTTAATGTCCCAGAAGATTGGCTGCGGGACATTCTTACTGACCGCTGCCCCGGCACCTTTTTATGTACCGGAAAGTGTTTCATATCCATGGACCATTTTTTTTCAACCCAGGCTCGAAGTGGCAAACCCATGATTAGCCCATTTATAAACATTTTTTTTTACTAAAACATGCTTACCCATGCAAATCGCATATTCTTCTGTAAATTTTACACAATTTTCACTTTTCATTCACCAAATTGAGGACAGAATTATTAATGCTGGGGAACTACTTTATTTACCACCATTTTTAATAGCCTCAAAACAATTTTTGTGAGATTAAAATAATTTTTGCTATAAACCATATCCAAATAATACAGGACTTATATTTATGGAATAAAATTCTGAAAAAAAAATTTATTAAATCATTCCATTCATTGAATGATTCAAACGACTCACAAGAATATGCACCCTCTGGAAGTAAGTATTTAAGTTTTAATGTAATTAAATATATTTAAATTAGAAAGACTAAAGAAATTAAATTAGAACGCATATATATATATAATTACTCTTATTTCAAAAATATTTTCGATATAAATTTATTAAATTAACCACACGATCTATTATGTAAACCTTTATTTCTTAGTGATATATAAGACACATTACAGGATTTTAAATGCACTAATGACATGTTCCGTTTTGAGGTAAATCTAACTCAAATTTTCATAGTGACATCGTTAATAAATAAGATAAATAAAATCATCATAGGATTGATTTAAATACGTTGGATAATAAAACAATAATATTAGATATCAATAACACTAAGCAATTATTTATTAAAACCGGTTTTGTTAAAACCAGTATGCAAATTAACCACACCATATATTATGTAAACCTTTATTTCTTTGTGATATGTCAGATACATTGTAGGATTTATAACGCACTGGTAACATTGGCTGTTATGAGGCAGATCTAATTCAGATTTTCATAGAGACATCGTTGGTTCCTAGTCCGATACCGGTCCTCGCCAACTCAGCGTATGAGTAGCACTGGGATCTGTGCGGTAAAGTAAGGAGCTGATGGTAGGTGTGGCGCTCCACCTCAGATGCTAAAAACAATCTCCTTGGTCTAGCGCTATTGAAAAGGGGATAGACTCCCTCGCTGACTGGCTGATACCGACTTTAGGCCGCCCGACGACTTTACTTTACTTTTTATTCTATGTGTTAATAACGTTGACTATAAATTAGATACTCATTGATAAACTTACGCAATTCCTGAGTGTGTTGTGATGAAAGCATTGACGTAGTTTCAGTTACAGAGAGACACCAAATCTCCATTATTATAAGATATGTCTAATAATTAATCAAAGGTAAACGATAATAAGTGCTCATGTTGGTGAGAGCCACAAATACGAGTGCTTGGTTCTTTATGCCTTAAAAGTTTGGACATAAGACAAATCTTCGGGCAATTTCCAAGATTTACAGAAATCTGAGGACATTTACTCGAATAGGCAGCAAATACGGAACACAAATAAACATCTACAGTCCGTACATCCTTGACGAGAACAAAAATATACCAATTAAATGCAGAACCAGCGTTTACAATGTATATAAACAAAATCTGCTTCTCCAGTTGCTATCAATAAACACTGAATTATATATATATATATATTATATATATATATATATATATATATACAGAGAGAGAGAGAGAGAGAGAGAGAGAGAGAGAGAGAGAGAGAGAGAGAGGGGGTGGGGGTAATAGGTACATCTAAAGGTTGATGTACTTTAATGAAACTATACTGTGCAAAGCTAAATGCATTTGTATAAAAAGACCACACACAAGGTAACATGCGATTAATACACTGAAAATATACAGACATAAAAAAAAACGCTTATATAAAAATGTCCTATGGATATACACACACACATATATATATATGTAGCCTAATGGTTAAGGTGCCGGACTGACATCCAACCGATCGGATTTCAATCCCGGTTGTAGGTAGCTTACAAAATGTCTAGCCACACTGAAGAGACTCGATAAGTCGAAACACGTGTCTGTGGATGACCCTATATATGCTCCCCATCCCCTAGGGTTGAGCACTCTGGGGGAGGATTTCGCTGACGACCGCCAACTCAAGCGTAAATGCGGCGCTC
>CM042140.1:34855501-34868001 GCA_023376005.1 Doryteuthis pealeii | reverse complement strand
TGCATAGATTATTGTCAACCCCCTGTATTTCTGAAGGGATGGCCCCTTTTCATATCACGGGCGGGACTTTCCATGGAATATTACAGAAAGCCCGCGAAATACGTGAAGTCACGTGGGATCTGGTTGGCTCTTCAGTTTCAGCTTGGACGTCAGGAAGAGAAGATGTACTGCCTTAGCTGGAGCTCACTGCGCACGCGCGTTATGTTTAGTTAGAGAAATATGTTTAGTTAAGAAAATAAAAGCTTACATGAATAATATGGTTTTGTGGTTGATGAATGTCTTGGCAACAAGACTGATCTAGAAGAAGAAATGAATTAAGTGCGACCGACCACCAAGACGAAGTCCAGACGCTAGAAGATGAACGTAAGATACCAAAGATGAGCAGAAGAATAGAAGTAAGGAAAAAGAAGAGTATACAACATAGATAGGTTAAAGAGCCCAGTCTGCCCTACTATTTACCTTTAACCGGAAAAAGAATAGTTGTATTCATACTTTTCCTATGGGCATTAGAGCTAAGTAAAATTCAAACAGCCTCGTCCAGGATTTGAACTCGGGTCACCGTGCCCATTTCCTAACGACGAATAACCATTACACCCCTGCGCTTTATACTTCCAACTTGAAATATATAGGAGAAAATAACGAGGTTCCTATTTAAGTTTAGTAATTTTCTCCCAGATCGAAAAAATAAACTTTTACTACATTGAATAAATTGATTGCATAGAAATAAAAAGACAATAAAAATGTTATGTTTTTCGATGTTTGTTTTTATTTTTCAGTATTTAAAAAGAAATGTTTAGGCACGTTTTTATTGCTCACATCCTGGCTAACCTAAAAAAAAAAAAAATATATAGCTCATAAAAAAAAACAATTTAACTTCCTTTGCGGTTAGACAGCAGAAAAGGAATAAGACTTATTTTATTGGAGTTTAACACAAGATGCCGGACCGATTAGAAAAAAGTAATTAATATAATTAACTTTTATTTCCGTCTTTTTTTTAACAATGACTTCTTTTTTAATAACCACATGTCCATTTCTAAACATATGCAGTTATGTAGTTTTTTTTTTAATGAGCTATATAATTTTTTTTTTTTTAGGTTAGCCAGGATGTGAGCAATAAAAACGTGGCCTAAACATTTCTTTTTAAATACTGAAAATAAAAACAAAGCATCGAAAAACATAAACATTTTTATGTCTTTTTATTTCTATGCATCAATTTCATTCATGTAGTAAAGTTTATTTTTTTTCGATCTGGGAGAAAATTACTAAACTTAAATAGGAAACCTCGTTATTTTCTCCTATATATATTTCAAGTGGAAGTATAAAGCGCAGGGGTGTAATGGTTATTCGTCGTTAGGAAATGGGCACGGTGACCCGAGTTCAAATCCGGAACGAGGCTGTTGAATTTTACTTAGCTCTAATGCCCTAGAGAAAGTATGAATACAACTATTCTTTTTCCGGTTAAGGTAAATAGTAGGGCAGACTGGGCTCTTTAACTATCTATGTTGTTATACTCCTTCTTTTTCCCTTACTTTCTATTCTCTGCTCATCTTTGGTATCTTTACGTTCATCTTCTAGCGTCTGGACTTCGTCTTGGTGGTCGGTCGCACTTAATTCATTTCTTTCTTTCTATAGATCAGTCCCTTGTTGCCAAGACATTCATCAACCACAAAACATATTATTCATGTAAGCTTTTATTTTCTTAACTAACATATTTCTCTAACTAAACATAACGTCGCGTGCGGCAGTGACTCCAGCTAAGGCAGATACAATCTTCTCTTCTGACGTCCAGCTGAAACTGAAGAGCCAACAGATCCCACGTGACTTCACGTATTTCGCGGGCTTTCTGTAATATTCCATGGAAAAGTCCCGCCGTGATATGAAAAGGGCCATCCCTTCAGAATAACAGGGGGTTTGACAATAATCTATGCATATATTATGTAACATCTAGAAGAAGGAAATTCAAATGTGTTAAACTCTGCCTTTAAAATATGACGCTTGAGCCCATCAGCTCATGAGGAGGTTTTAAAGCGCTCGGGTGTGAGGAAATGCATATTTCCAGTCAGGAGAAGGACAACGGCCTGTTGCTACACATTTTCCACGACGCAGTGATAATACCCAAAATCGTTGATTCCTGTCGATAAATGGAGATGCCTTTTAGATTTTCACCTGAACCTCTTTAGCCGGGTCTGTGGGCCTAATACGACTGGGTGCCAGACAATCCCACCTTGCGAGGCCCTACCAGGAACTTGAGTTTCGCGATTGTATATGCTTTGACCGCTACCATCTTGTCACCACCCTGACCAGTTAGGACGGGTTGGACTTTTCGGTGTGCTTCTGTAGGTATATAAAATGAATTTAAAAGAAAACAACTATATCTGTAGGTATAAAATAAATTAATCACTTATTTGGGCTAGACGGGTGGTCGGAAGGCTGTTATATAATCTATGCATATATTATTATCACCCCCTGTATTTTGAAGGATGGCGCCCTTTTTCATATCACGGGCGGGACTATTTCCAATGGAATATTACAGAAAGCCCGCAAAATACGTTGAAGTCACGTGGGACTGAGTTGGCTCTCAGTTTTCAGCTTAGTCGTCAGGCAGATTAAGGTTTATCTGCTTAGATGGAGCCTCACTGCACACGCGCGCTATGTTAGTTAGAGAAATATGTTTAATTAAGTAAATAAAGGTTTAAATAAATAATATGGTTTTGTGGTGGATGAATGTTTGGCAACAAGACTGACGTAGAAGAATAATGAATCAAGGACGACCCAACCAGCAAGACGAGTCAAGAGCGCTAGAAGAAGAACGTAAGATACCAAAGATGAGCAGAAGAATAATAGAAGTAAAGAAAGGGCATACAACAAGGCCCCTCTGATCAAATCAGCTGGTCAAGTCAAGGCTTTTTTATCATATATACGCTAGAAGGCTTGTGGCTGAGTGTTTTAGTTGTATTGGGTATGATGTTAAACTCTATCTGATGGTGGAGGTTCCAATTCAGGAGCTCTGGGGAATGTGAGTACCCTTCATACCATTGCTCTCAGGTCCACTCTGACCCGGGAGTGGTAGTACCTGTTATCGTCCGCATCTATGGTTAAATAGAAAAAATGAGTTTACGAAATATGTGTTTTTAAAGAAATTGAGTAGCTCATCAAGAATGAATCAAATAAAATGTTCTTATCGGCATAAAATGACCCAATGGGTTGATATGCCGTAAAATCCAACCAACCAACCAATCAGATATTTAGTCTGTCCACCTGTAGAAATCAGAATCATGGAAACTGACATCAGTGATAACTAAAACGATTCAGAGCTTCATAAACATTTACTCCCAGGTTCACTCTGAACTGGAGTGGTAGTACCTGTTAGGATCCCATCTATGGGATAAAATAGAAGAAAAAACGTGTTTAAAAATGTGTTAAAAAATTGAGTTTAAAAAGAAAATTAAGTACCCATCAAGAATGAATCAAACAAAATGTCTTTGGCATAAAATGACCCAATGGGTTTACATGCGCGTAAAATGCCAACCAATCAACGTCGGACGAAACGGTGATATTTTTTGCTTGAAGTCAAGAAAAAAACAGATTTTTTAAGTATAGAAAGGAAAAATGTTAATATCCTAGAGGAAATTGCTAAATTATTGATATGTGAAATTATTAATAGCGTTTTATTTTGGATAAAAATGAAAACATATAATAGGCCATATCATATTATGTGTTGTTGGTATGGAGTTATTTCAACGCCTATCAATGAATGAAATAAAGGCTCTGAAGCGAATGCCTCTGGCTATAGACAATTTATTGTACTGGCAAAATGTTGAAGAAATATCATGCGAATGAAAAAAGAAAAATACTTTTTTAGATAAAAGGTCGGTAAAAGAGTGAGTCACTAGGATAAGGCTAGAGCAACAGGAAGTTTCTATAAAAACTATAAACATTTTCTACATGCGTGCATATACTCATCTCTCTCTGCTCCCTCTCTCTCCTCTCTCTCTTCTCTCTCTTATATATATATATATATATTATATATATATACTATATTATCATAGTTTTTTTTTAGAATACAAGGTGTGTCAAAAAAAGTACCAAGTTTTAAAGCTGTATTTTACCAAGAAAGAAATGAAGAAAATGAATGGAAACGTTTATTTTTTTTTTTTCAAGATACAAGGTTGTAAAAAAGTAAGCAAGTTTAAAGCTGTATTTACCACGACAGAAATGAAGAATGAATGGAAGGTTTTTTTCCAGAATAACAAGGTGTTCAAAAAGTTTTTAAAAAACCCTCCTCCCTTCGATACTTTTTTGTCACACATATATATCAAAAATTTTTATTAATTTGCTGAAGAATTGTGGTTATATTGGGTTTTGAAGGCTATCAGCAATGCAAGTGTAAAGAAAAATGAGGTAACTATGATGTCGTTCCGTTTACCTTTGATTTATTCTTAATATTTCGAGATAAAAATCCCTTCGTCAGAAGATTTCTGAAGCTAAGTTCTGGAGCTGTTACCTTGTATGGCAAGGATTTGTCATTCCGTTGTATGCCTGGTGATATCTCCCTCCAAATTATCTGCATATGTATATGTGAAGTGTGTTGTTGTGTGTGTGTGGTGTGTGTGTGTGTGTATGTTTTCTGTACAACAATGTCTTAGTATTATTCCAGGTTTGGCCTAGCCCTTTTTTTCTTTTTGCAAGGCAGGAATTTGATATAGTTACTTTATAAGGAAAGTGCTCAACACCATGGGTAAAGGTAGGATGGACATGGAGTCAACACTGGTTACAGACAGTTTCTCGCTTATGCGAACTTCAGACAGAGCACTGTAATGCTTGAAATTATATCACCCTAATAACCCAAAATATTTTAACACACACACACCACACACACACACAGCATACACGATTATATATTTATATTAATATATTATATATATATATAAGTGTATTTTTGCAGAATTTTTTATTTTAAACATGTGTTACAACTGTAACTGACGATTCTTGTCGACGATCTAACTGGCATCGTTCGTTCGAACTGCTTACCAATTTCTACAACTCCCCTAACATTGTTATTACCTCCGCACGGCACCAATTCCTACGCTAAACTGCTCTGTTTCTTTTAAAAACGAGAACACCACGAAACATATTTTCAGTTTCCTACCTGAAGATGGCAAATCGACTTGCCGAAAGCGCTCGTAGGAGAACACCTTTGGTGGACTGCTACACAGTTCCACCTGAACCAAAACAGTGGCAGAAAATTAGAAGGATCGACAAGAAACTCGTCCGACAAGAACCGTCATACAGTTTAACCAACATATATATATATATATTATATATATATATATATATAATTATATATATATAAGTCAGATCTCAAGCCCTGAAGAGCATTAAGCAAAACTTTTAGTAGGTTCGTCTTGAACTCATTAGATTTATCTTTATTATTTGCTCTACTTAGGTATTGAGGGCACTTTTTACTTATTAGCTTTATCTCCTGGCGGTTTTGGTTATGAATATATAATATCTTATACTATATATATGCAAATATAAAAATTGTTTTTTCTTTTGGCAAAATATTGTACCAATAGATTATTTTTTTTTGTTGGTACGATATCTTGTCTGTTCTTTTTTCCAAAAAAAAATTATCTTCCCCGGTTGATGTTTGGTAGTATATTTTTACAAAACAAACTATTTGCTGTTTTTTTTCACCGCGAGGATTTACTATAAGTTTGGATATATATATATATTATATATATATATATATATATATATAAAAATCTTAAAAGTCACACGCACAGTACCCGTGATACAGACACACGCTCACACTCCACAAGTAATATGCTAAACACAACACATACATAATATATGTTCACATACAGTCCTAACACACAACGCCCATGAACCCCTCCCTCACATATATAAGAGCATCTAAAACCAAACTACCTCCATAGAGGTTCTTCACGAACAAAAGGACATGCTACTATTAAACACACTCCGTCCCTACCCGGTTTTAACAGCTTGTTAACGCCACTATACACTTAACTTTATAACTCTTCTATAATGCTCCCTTTCTAACAATGTATCAACAATTTCTTCAAATAAGAATTTTCTCCTGAGATGACCGAAGGTCGAAATAGTTGAGAATAAAACAACATACAAGAATATTCCCTGATTGTCTTATAATTTTGTTTCACACTATTATATATGTATATTATATTATATATATATGTTGTGGTGTGTGTGTGTGTGTGTGTGGTGTGTATAACTTGGGTATGGGGGATCATTCATGAGTAGCTATCCGTAGTGATACAGGTAACGCAAAAGTGAGAGCTCGATGTGCCTTGTGCCAGTCAGTGGACGGTAGAGCAATATATAGAAATGAATTAGGAAAAAAAATTAAATTTGCTTCATTGTAATAATTTATTTCACTGTGAATGACTGCTGTGATTACACCAGTTTGAAATAAATTCATTACAATGAAGCAAATTTAAAATTTTCCTTAATTCAATCTCTCTATCTATCTATCTATCTATATAAATATATATATATATATATATTATTGGAGGAATATATGCTTAATTGAAGTCATCCTAATTTTGAAATTAATCAGTTATTAATTAATGAATTTGGCGGGCATATATGTTTCAAATGTAAGGCTTAAACAAGTCGAGAAACATATATGCCCGTCTAAATTCATTAATTATTAACCTGATTAATTTTCAAAAATTAGGTATGACTTCCAAATTAAGCACATATCCTCCAAAAATTGTCGGCTTAAAGCCATATAAAAAATAAACACATTTGTTTGATTACTTACACTCATATATATATATATATATATATTATATATATATATAATATATAAATAGTCATTCACAGAACAGCGTGTTCGACTTAACCATTAGGCTGTCCGTCACTTACAGAATGGGAGGGGAATTTTAATACACACATCGCTTGTGTGTAAAGGCCGTCACAGAGTGCTCCATTCCTTAATGAAGAGCCCGCATTTTACGCTTGACGTTGGCGGCGTCAGCGAAATCCTCCCAGAGTGCTACCCTAGGGATGGGGAGCAATATAATAGGGTCATCCACAGACACGTGGTTTCGACTTATCGAGTCTCTTCAGTGTGGCTAGACATTTTTGTAAGCTACCTACACCGGATTGAAATCGATCGGTTGGATGTCAAGTCCGGCACCTAACCTTAGGCTATATATAATATATGTGTGTGTGTATCCATAGGACATTTTTAATATAAGCGTTTTTTTTTATGTCTGTATATTTTCAGTGTATTAATCGCATGTTACCTTGTGTGTTGGTCTTTTTATACAATGCATTTAGCTTTGCACAGTATAGTTTCATTAAAGTACATCAACCTTTAGATGTACCTATTACCCCACTCCTCTCTCTCTCTCTCTCTCTATATAATATATATATATATATATATATATATATATATATATATAATTCAGTGTTTATTGATAGCAACTGGAGAAGCAGATTTTGTTTATATACATTGTAAACGCTGGTTCTGCATTTAATTGGTATATTTTTTGTTCTCGTCAAGGAATGTACGGACTGTAGATGTTTATTTGTGTTCCGTATTTGCTGCCTATTCGAGTAAATGTCCTCAGATTTCTGTAAATCTTGGAAATTGCCGAAGATTTGTCTTATGTCCACACTTTTAAGGCATAAAGAACCAAGCACTCGTATTTGTGGCTCTCACCAACATGAGCACTTATTATCGTTTACCTTGATTAATTATTAGACATATCTTATAATAATGGAGATTTGGTGTCTCTCCTGTAACGAAACTACGTCAATGCTTTCATCACAACACACTCAGGAATTGCGTAAGTTTATCAATGAGTATCTAATTTTATAGTCAACGTTATTAACACATAGAATAAAAAGTAAAGTAAAGTCGTCGGGGCGGCCTAAAGTCGGTATCAGCCAGTCAGCGAGGGAGTCTATCCCCTTTCAATAGCGCTAGACCAAGGAGATTGTTTTTTAGCATCTGAGGTGGAGCGCCACACCTACCATCAGCTCCTTACTTTACCGCACAGATCCAGTGCTACTCATACGCTGAGTTGGCGAGGACCGGTATCGGACTAGGAACCAACGATGTCTCTATGAAAATCTGAATTAGATCTGCCTCAAACAGCCATGTTACCAGTTTTTATAAATCCTACAATGTATCTGACATATCACAAAGAAATAAAGGTTTACATAATATATGGTGTGGTTAATTTGCATACTGGTTTTAACAAAACCGGTTTTAATAAATAATTGCTTAGTGTTATTGATCTCTAATATTATTGTTTTATATATCCAACGTATTTAAATCAATCATATGATGATTTTATTTATCTATTATATTAAACGATGTCACTATGAAAATTTGAGTTAGATTTACCTCAAAACGGAACATGTCATTATGCGTTTAAAATCCTGTAATGTGTCTTATATATCACTAAGAAATAAAGGTTTACAATAATAGATCGTGTGGTTAATTTAATTAAATTTATATCGAAAATATTTTTGAAATAAGAGTAATTATATAATAATATATGCGTTCTTAATTTAATTTCTTTAGTCTTTCTAATTTAATATATTTATTGCATTAAAACTTAAATACTTACTTCAGAGGGTGCATATTCTTGTGAGCCGTTGAAATCATTCATGAAATGGAATGATTTAATAATTTTTTTTCAGAATTTTATTCCATAAATATAAGTCCTGTATTATTTGGATATGGTTTATAGGAAAAATTATTTTTAATCTCACAAAAATTGTTTTGAAGGCTATTAAAAATGGTGGTAAATAAAGTAGTTCCCCAGCATTAATAATTCTGTCTCTTGGTGAATGAAAAGTGAAAATTGTGTAAAATTTACAGAAGGATATGCGATTTGCATGTGTAAGCATGTTTTAGTAAAAAAAAAAAAAATGTTTACAAATGGGCTAATAATGGGTTTGCCACTTCGAGCCTGGGTTGAAAAAAAATGGTCCATGGAGATGAAAGACTTTCCGGTACATAAAAAGGTGCCGGGTGCAGCGGTCAGTAAGAATGTCCCGCAGCCAATTTTCTGGGATATTAAAATACCAATCTCTAGAATTCAATGATTCCCTTTAAAAAAAGTGCTACTGTAGACAATTTATATACGATATTGCCCTTATGGCAAGCCCCAACCCCTTTTTATCATATGGGTGCTAGAAGGCGTGGCTGCGGGTCTACATGTCCTGGGAATGACGTTAAACTCTATCTGATGGTGAGGTTCCAGTTTTGGAGGTTTGGGGAATGTGGAGCACCCCTTCATCACCATTGCTCCCTGGTCCACTCTGACCCGGAGTAGTAGTACCTGTTAGGGTCCCATCTATGGGTTAATAGAAAAATGTATTTATAAAAAAAATTGTATTATCCATTAAGAATTGATTTATTTCAAAACTTTATCGGCATTAAATGACCCACTGAGGTTGATATGCCGTAAGACAAAACAAACCAAACCACTGCTTCATACACTACGACTTTTTGCAAACATTTTTCTGAATCGGGTAGATTTGTGTCTACAATTACAGGTTTGTTCATTTTTATTTTTTTTTTTTGCTCTTTCGCCAGCTCTTTTTTGTTGTGGCTGCTAATTATTTTCGTATGTTTGTTCGCGCAGCTGTAGCTAACTTTTAAATTATTTCTATTAAATAGCTTTTTTTTAGCCAGGGGGTCCAGAGAAGTGCTTATCGACTAGTCTAGGAAGGTTCCTGCAATTTTTATTTTTCACTACCTGTTTTTCTGTTCTCTCCTTTGTTTCACCGGTTTTCATATTTTAGCTCCTCTTTGTGGCCCTTTGTTCTTTTAACCTTTTCATATTCTTTTTTTGCTCTATTGAATATCGAGGCATTTGAAGAGTTACACTCAGTCTATTCTCAATAGACTTAATTCAAATTTCTAATCACTACAACCGGGTGGTTTGATTTTTTAATGTTTACTAGTACAAATAAAAAAAAAACATCCTCCGGCGATGTAAAAATAGATTTTTGTAACATATTGCCTAGGGGGGAGTAAAAATCAATGTCAGCGAGTTTTATCCTAAGTAAGTAAAATCATCAAATTCATTAAAGGATTAAAAATAAAACAATTTGAAATGTAAACTTTAAATATGTATTGAAATAAAACAAACTATATATAGATATATAATACCAGTCATGTATTTATTAAAACGTTTTAAAAAAACAATGAGGACTTGCATGTTAAATTTTTGAAATGTATTTATTCTATGTTATGACGATGACGATTTTGCGTAATGTGACGTAAGCAGTGACGTAATTTTTGTTACAGACAAAAACCGGAAGCAAATCTCATTATTAATAGATATATATATTGGTTCACTTCTTGACTTTCTGTAAGGGCTGTGTACTCCTCTTTTTTAGGTCAAATGTTTAAAAAATTCGTCACACTCAAATTTTTTTCCGACCTCATTCAGTATATATATAATTTTCATTTCTAAACTCTGACGGAGTGAAAAACCGAGATGGTGCAGTTTGTAATTAAAGAAATGTACAAAAGAAGAAAAAAAAAAAAAGTATCTGGATAGTCTGAAAATAATTGTCGGTATCGTGATGAATGGACAAAAGAAAAAAAAAAACGCCAAAAGTGTTGTCAAAGTTAATTATGTAAAAGTCCTCGATACAGGAAGTACAGCAAAATTATAAGGACCTACGAAATCAGAAACTAACTACCTCGGTTTCACCTTACGGCTCATCAGGAAATTTTGTGCGTAATTTTAGTCTGGAACTCATCATTATATATATATATATATAATATATATATATATATATGTGTGTGTGTGTGTGTGTGTGTGTGTGTGTGTGTGTGCGTGTGTGTGAATAAAGGACTTAAATACCATGGGTATCGTGGTTATGGACCATTTCCACTCGTGGGTATGCCCACGAGCTTCTTCAAACCACTGATATCTTTTATTTTAGACGGGCAACATGGCCAAAGTCATCTTATATTCAATACATTTCCCCGCCTCCAGGGTGATCATATTGCATTTTTTCTTTTCGAGTGTCTTTTTTTATTGGTGGAATTTTTTTTTTGTTGCTCTTTTACAATAATTAAACATTGAGCTCTCACACGGAACCTGAACTCTACAACAAACAACTGGTAGAGAATAAGACCAGACTAGAATCACCTTGTACCAAGAAACTTGGTACCGCACCAAAGTATATATAATATATATTATATATATATATATATATATATATATATACTTGTTAACGCTATATATATAATGGGGGTATTTTTTTTATCTAAGTATCATTAAAATATTCATATATGCATTGTATTCAAACAATCTGTATACAGTGTAAAAGATTTGCCTTGCTCATATTTATTCCTTTTAGAAAATTTAAAACTGGGTGACAATTCGTCGAAGATTAATGACTTTTGTATTTATTTAGATGTATAAATTTTCATTTAAAATAATCTTTCAAGTGCTTCACTGGGCTGAATGTCGAGTTATATAGAACATATATGATCTCTGGTTGGTTCCTGAACTTAATTAAACTCAATATTTCAACATTAATCATGATCGATTGTGATTTAAAATTTTCTAAAGGTGTGCTTATCAGGCTCACAAGTCTTATATTACTTATCGTACCTGCTGGTTGTAAAAATAAACGTCACTTGCTATTTAAAGGTAAATGCTACCTGCTGATTGTAAATGTAAAAGTGAGTAAGTATAAATGGGTATCAGTTGTTTGTAAGTGTGATTGTGTTGTAACCTAACAAAGGTTACTAAATGAGGAATAACCACACAAGGGGTTGGAAATGAAATGGAATCTTTATAACATTAATAAAAATACAATACTCGCCAGGGGCGTGAAAAGAAGGTAAACCACTTCTTGGTTATAAGACTCCCCAGTCAGCATAATACGCCCGTATTTTGACGATTGGGACATACCCACTAATTTTCATAGGTAGGGTATTTAATAGATTTAGTATATGTCTTTTTAAGAGTAGATGGTACCTGCTGGCAGAAATTTTAAATAGTACCTGCTTTTATGTTGCGGTACCAATTAAGAGGCTTCAATTTAAGGAATATGTAACCTTACGGGCTCAATTTAGAATTGCATATTATATTAAGCATACTTGGTCTGAGGATCGCATAGGCGAGAAAACTGTCAGTAACGTGGCGCCGTTGACGCTTGTTTTGATCTTTTATATTTGTCGTAATTTGCTAAATTTATGAATAAATTTAACAAATTAAGAATAGTTAATTCACACACTTTTCTGTTTGTAATATGTAGTGCTAAATTAGTCCATATTACTCATTTGTATGCTGTTCATTTAAACAAGGGTGGACAAGAGTTGCCGCCCTTAGACTGAATTTTTTTTTTAAATTAAAATATGTAATAGGGTGAAGGCGCGAAAATTCGAAGGAGACCGGACGGTAGTCTAAGATGCGAAAAAGTTAAGGAAAAAAGGGTTAAAGTCGTCTGGCTGGATGGGGACGAAG
>CM042140.1:34849716-34855401 GCA_023376005.1 Doryteuthis pealeii | reverse complement strand
GGATAAAATCTTATAATGAAATTAAAATAATAATAAATATTATTAAAATAAATATATAACTCAGCTATTTTCGTTCAAGTTATCAAAATCACATTTTATATAATAGTTAAAAGAAAGGAATAAATCCGACGGTATGAGCATATATAAAAAAGATATGAAAACACCACAAAATGCTGTTAAAGTGAAAACATTTATAACTTCGCTGATATTGAACAATATTTCGATTTTATGAAAATCGTCATCAGAGCTTGTTTATAATCCGTGTTGTTAAGATATGACTTTTGTCTCCGTTCTTAACAACACGGAGTATAAACAAGCTCTGATGAAGATTTTCATAAAATCGAAATATTGTTCAATATCAGCGAAGTTATAGAATGTTTTCACTTTAACAGCATTTTGTGGTGCTTTCATATCTTTTATATCTTATTATAATGGAGATTGTGTGTTTTTCTGTCTGTAACTGAAACTATATTACTAATCGAGTCACAATTAACATAGTTATTTACATCATATTCTCCATGATTTTATTTATATTTAAACCTCAATTATTAATAAAATTTCTTCACCTTTTTATTAGTGTTGTCCATATCTACATACAAATAATATGCAATTGTATTTATATATACAAAAAATAGCGGTTTGCAGTGTGAATGGGAAGGCTAATTTGCATATTGATATTAAAAATGTGATTTTATTAAATATGTGCTTAGTATTATTGATTTCTAATTGTTTGGTTTTATTTTAATGAATATAAGCAAAAATCTCTTCAATGAATCTTAAATGAAATCCATTAACAAGAAAAAATAACTGTCATTTTATTCTTTATTTCCTACTTTAACTAAATTGTTAAATAAGTAAAATTCAGCAATGAAAGACGGGAGTGATGGAAGAGTAAGTTTAATTTCTATTTTTCTATTATATCCCCACTCTGTTACATATCTTTTTGTCTGCCTCTAATTTAATACGATATTTCATTACATTAAAACTTAAATACTTGCACCCGGAGGGTGCATATATTTGCTAGTATATTATATATATATAATATATATATATATATATATATATATATAAAGTGTGTCAAAATTTTTTTGTACTTTTTGTACTTTTTGACAGTTTGTATTCTGAGAAAATATCTGAATATAAAAAAATATCTGAATATAAAAAAATATCTGAAATATATATATATATATATATATATATATATATATATATATATAATATATATATATTCAGATATTTATTAGTTTGGATATATATAGTTTGGATATATAATATATATATATATATATATATATATATATATATATATATATATATATATATATATACATAATTACATGGATATTTTTAACTGCGACCCTGTGCTTCATGCCTTTTTTCTTGGCATTACTATCATCTTAATATTGATTTATTCTCCTTTTAACAATTGTTTTTATTTTTTTTAGAATTAAGACAATGTAATTCTTGATCAGTGTCTTAAGATTCGCGAAACACGTGTAGCCAGTGTATACAGATAAGAAATAGATGAAAAATCATAACAAATATCAAAATTGAAATAACTTGCTGACTTTTTAAAAAATTTATGTATATTATTTTTGGTTGTTGCTGTCACTTTTCCGTTTCTGCCCACTAAGGATAATGGAGTAGTATCCCCCCAAAAAACTTATTTACATCTGCGTAAGCGGCTGAGCAGGCCGATCTCTGAGTGACAGTGACTGAGAGAGAGTTAAATCAAGATTATTATACTTTTACCTATTGAACTATTTAGCAATCATCATCATCATGTCGCGCTTACAGCACGGGTATCCATGACAATCTTTCGCCAACCTTCCCTATCATTCATTGCACCTGGGAGCTCCTCTGTGGAGCAACCAGCATCCTCACATAGCTGGTCAATGTAGGTCCTTGCTGGGCGCCCCACACTTGCATGTCCATGTGTTGGCTTCCACAGGAGAACGTCACTTATGAGTTCATCCTTGTTTCTCCAGCAGTGTCCCGCATGTCTAGTCCGTCTCACTCGGATAGTTTGTGAGATGGGGGGGGGGGACAGGTGACCGTACAACTGTTTCCTTGTGGGGTGCTGCTTCCATGACTTGTTCCAGACTGTGCGTAGAATTCTTGTGCAGCTCCCATCTAACTTATTCTCAAGACGCTTTGTTAGGGTCCAGGTGGTGCAACCATATAGCAGCACCGACACAACCACAGCCTGGAAGAACTGTCGCTTCAGCTTGTCAGGGAGATCGGACCTCCATATGACTGATAATCTATTTGTGGCCGACCATGCCTTGCCTTAGCAATACCTCTCAAGAAAACATATCAAACGTTATAATAATTGAATTATCATACTGTGGTATATCCACAGGTCCTGCTAGTTAACAGTCAGAATTCTTATTTCTCATGAGAAAGAAAGAAAAACAGTGTGGGTGTGGGGAGTTAGGGACAGAGTGTGAGAGGTTGCGGGCCCAGAAGTGATAACACTAATCTGTTTAAATCAAAAATAATGAAAAGAGGAAAAGGAAAAGAAAAGAAGAGTGAAAGATTGGTTTGGTTTGTTTTGTTTTACGGCATATCAACTTCAGTGGGTCATTTAATGCCGATAAAGTTTTGAAATAAATCAATTCTTAATGGATAATATAATTTTTTTATAAATACATTTTTCTATTTAACCCATTGATGGGACCCTAACAGGTACTACCACTCCGGGTCAGAGTGGACCAGAGAGCAATGATGATAAAGGGGTGCTCCACATTCCCCAAACCTCCAAAACTGGAACCTCACCATCAGATAGAGTTTAACGTCATTCCCAGGACATGTAGGCCCGCAGTCACCGCCTTCTAGCACCCATATGATAAAAAGGGGTTGGGGCTTGCCATAAGGGCAATAGGGTTGGGAAAATCATACAGGTGCTAGGGCTTGACGTGACCAGCCGATTGATCGGAGGAGGCCTCTCCGACCGCCCGTCTAGCCCAAGATAGGGCCAAAGTGGAGTATTGCATGTCATGAATTGCTCATCCACCTGGGCTCTATCCTTAAGCATCACGGGTCGCCACACACGGCCAACAGGTGGCCCCATTGGGGGAGTCTTATCCCTCTGCAGAGGTGCAGTCGGTGCATTCTAACACCCCAGCCGACAGGGCGGATGAGTGAAAGAGAATTAAATCAAGATTATTATACTTTTTACATATTGAACTATTTAGCAATAGCTCCCAAGTAAACATATCAAATGTTGTAACAATTAAATTATCATACTGTGGTATATCCACGGGTCCTGCTAGTTGAAAATATTCCAGCTATGTAAGTGCCAATTAGCTGAGGAAACGAATTGAAATTAAGGGTCTTCAGAGTTAAATTAAAAAACAAAACAATTGCAATAAACGTTTTAAAAATACGAACAAAATTGTTGTGTATTTTTAAACAGATGTTCTATGATTCCCTTGACAGTTTAAGCTGGAAAAAATGTGTACGCGCTTCCGTAGAAAAATACCCAATTACTAAGGAGATTGCAAATTTAGAAGAGAGATTAAGAGGTGTTGATTAATTAACGTTTTACGCAAGAGTGAAAACAGATGGGAAAAGGAATACAAATTTGAGAGGTCCTTTATCCTTTTTCTGATACGGATGGACAAACTTGCAATTATTTTAATTGTGTGACGTTCTATATTGAATTTGCTTATCCCCCCCAAAAACAATCTCAAGATAACAACTTCGCAAAAAAAAAAAGAACGTTGTTTGGAGAAATACAAAAATGTTACGCAAGCTATTGGAAGGAATCAAAGGTCGCTTGAATCTATCTATCTATCTATCTATCTAGGTCTGTTAACATATAATTATGTCAAACTTAATCTATTTATCTCAGTATTCTTGGTCGGGTCAACAACTTTTCAGCATTTCCTCATCTACACACACGCAGTGAAACGCATATATATATATATATATATATATACACATACATATATATATATATATATATATATATATAATATATATTAGATTGCTATAGCTATAGAGCTTATATTTAAGTTTACCTGAAGATTGCGCTGGCGAGAAACTGACAGTTACCGAATGCATTTTACACTATGTCTACGCTATCGTAACTTTCTTTTTTATTTATTTATTAAATTAATTTATTCGTCAAATGAAAATAAAATGCAAAAGATATCTATTTCATTTTCCTTTTGAATCACGCTAGGTTTGACTGCAAAAGTCATGAAGAAGGGTAGAGGCAACCCGAAATATTGGGAAAATAAAGAAGACCAAAAGCAAAACAAAATTCATGTATTTAAATTCTATTTTCGATGCTTCAAATATTACTGAAAACGTTCCCAAGAATATATATATATATATATATTATATATATATATATATATATAATATATATATATGTATGTGTGTGTGTGTGTGTGTGTGTGTGTGTATAGATGTGTGTGAGTATCTGTGAGTCTGTCTTTCCGCCTCACTATCACTCATATATATATATATATATATATATATATATATATATAGTATGAACAAAAAGTAATAAGACAAACAGGAATATTTTCTATATATGTTATTTATTCTCAACTAGTTTTGACCTTAGGTCATCGTCAGGAGAAAATTTCTTATTCGAAGAAATTGTTTTTAGATTATTTGAAAGTGAGCATTATGGAAAAACTAAAAAAATTGGAGTATTTTTGAGGGTTTGACATGCTATTAAAATCCGGGTAGAAGAGTGTGTTAGTAGCAAGTCCATCTGTTCCGTGAAAAACCTCTTTGAGGTCTGTTATTTTATGAATGCTCTTAATATATATATATATATATATATATATATATATAATATATATATATATATATTCTTTGTTGGGGTACCAAGTTTCTTGGTACAAAGGTGATTCTAGTCTGGTCCTATTCTCTACCAGTAGTTTGTTGTATAAAACGTTCCCAAGAACAATACATGTATATGTCTATTTATAAAGATGAATAGGTGGACTCAACATCAAATAAATAAATACATCTACATGGATCCCCAGAAGAAACAAGCAAATCCCAGAGAACACCCCCAAACAACAAATGGCTCGACCCCTTCGAAGCAGACATTATAAAACTAATAAGGAATATTAGATTAAAAAAAACACCATGACCAATTTCAATAAAAAATAAGGAAGGATATTAAAACCATAAGAAGTCTAACTCTGTCTGGCTTAAAGCGGATAAATCCAAAAACATATATAAGACTAACCCCTCACAATACAACCATATTTTAAACAACAAAATCACAGAGTGTTTGAATAAAATAAAACGTGGTCTGACGAAACTCGGTGGGCCTCAGATACCCACGAGTGGAAATGGTCCATAATCACGATACCCCTGGTATTTAAGGTCTTTTTATTCACAAATATATATCTATATAAAAAAATGGACTCTCCCGTCGATTTTCAACGTATGATGGTTCATACACACAATGAACTCCCACACAGGGATTTGTTTATAGTGGTGAAGGCTTGTGTTGAACCATCCACACTTTTTGGCACAGTCGATCGGAAAGAATCGGTGCATCAAAGGTTACCACAAACCCAATCAACGACCGACCTCAGGAATTTTGAATTCAGAGTTATCCCTCTCCTAGACTGGTTACCTACCCAAGGCTGAAAAGCCCAGTCTGCCCAAATATTTAACCCATAGCTGGAGGGAGAATATATGGATTCA
>CM042140.1:34819716-34844716 GCA_023376005.1 Doryteuthis pealeii | reverse complement strand
GACTCCCCCCACCAGTGGGGCCACCTGTTGCCGTGTGTGGCAACCCTAGATGTTTAAAAATTAAAATTCTAGTGGCTGAGCAGTCCATAACGTGTAACACTCCACTTTGACCCTTACTTAGGCTAAACGACCGGTCAATCGGCTGGTCACGTCAACCCTAGCCCCTATATGATGGTCCCAACCCTTTTGCCGTTATGGCAAGCCTCAAATACTTTTTATCATATATATGCTAGAAGCCGGTGACAGAGGGTATGCCGTTAAACTATTTGATAGCGAAGTTTCAATTCAGGAGCTCTGAGAAATGTGGAGTACCCCTTCATCACCATCACCTCTGAGCCGGAATGGTAGTCCCATCGACGCGTTAAATAGAAAAAAGTGTGAAAAATGTATTTTATAAAAAAAAAAAGTTTAAAACAATTTGAATACCCATAACGAATGAATAAAACAAAACGTCTTCGTCATAAAATAACCCAACAAGGGATGACATGCCGTAAAATTCAACCAACTGAAAAATTGACCAACCTGAAATCTTAAACATTGTTTTTCGTCAGAATATTGTAGATCAATCTCCGGTTTATCTCCTTATCTCTATAAATAGATATTTACCAACCCCTCCGCACGAGCAGGATGTGACACAAGGTCAATTATCTTATAAATATGGTGAAAAAGAGCCTCACCCCCATGAGGGAAATTTAGTTGTTTGATTTTTTGGTTTATTTGATTGATTGATTTTAACGTCATTATCGATTAATTTTAATCTATGTATGGTTATTTTATGCTTAGAGGTTTGGGAATCACGTTCATTGTACGTTCATATATACATTTTTGTACAGTTGTTTTGTGAACAGATCTTTGCATAATTATATTGCAAGATTTACTATCTAAAACAAATGATTTGCTCGTAGTTGTAGGGTTTCAAGTATTTCTATCTAATAAGAATAATTATATGATTTTAAGTATTTATTTTCTTTTAATAATAGTAATTTATTTGCACACAGTTATATGACCTAAGTATTTTTTTCTAAAACAAATAATTTGCGCAGATTTGTATAATTTAAAGTATTTTTATCAAATACTAATAATTATCTGTATCTACTCAATCCTTACGCACAAGCAGGATGTGACACAAGATCTATTTTGATAAAGCAGAGTTTAACAGGTTTGAATTCTGAGTTTTCCTTTCTTAGACAGGTTGTCCTACCTGGTTAATTATATTGTCTCAAGCAATTATTTCTGTTCAATAATAGTCTTGTTTGCAAAAAGTTATAGAGCTACAAATGACTAATTACAATAATCAATAATATATATATATATATATATATATATATATATATATATATATATATTATTATTATTATTATTATTATTATTTATTTATTTTTGCTTGAAGGCAATTACAATGCGTATATCGTATAAATTTCGATAATTATTGAAAATAATCATGACAAGCGAACTCGGCAAATATTGTGCCCCACGTAGAACATCGTACAGATGTTTCAACTTTATTAAGTCCATCAGCGATGTATATTTACGATTTCCCTCCTGACAGAAATCAAAACCGGGAACTCAGCACGCAAAATCAGAGAGTCTACCCCTGGGCCACCGATACGTAACACACGATACATGCGAAATTAACTTATCAGGATAAATACGTCACTACTATACAAAGTACAGTGGACGTTGAGAAGATCGCAAGTTAGGCCTATGCTCCGGCGTAAGGGATGAGATTTGATAATTTGCTTTCGAAGCATTGTTGAGTAAAGTATATTATTATTTATTTATTTATTTATTGCTTGAAGGCAATTACAATGCGTATATCGTATAAAATTCGATAATTATTGAAAATAAACATGACAAGCGAAATCGTAAGTATACATCGCTGATGAGACTTAATAAAGTTGAAACAGCTGTACGATGTTCTACGTGGGACCCAATATTTGCCGAGTTCGCTTGTCATGATTATCTTTAATAATTATCGAATTTTATACGATATACGCATTGTAATTGCCTTCAAGTAAAATAATATAAATAATAATATACTTTACTCAGCAATGCTTCTAAAGCAAATTATCAAATCTCATATATATACATATTCATATATAAATCATATATATATATATATATATATATATATATATATATATATATGCCAACAACTCCGCACAAGCAATATCGAATACAATGTCAATTTCTTAAACGGGGGTATAGTTCATAATTTTCCTTCTCCTAGACAGGTTACCTAGCTACGGTTAAAGAGCCTAGTCTGTTCTACTATTTACCCATAGCTGGAGGGAGAGTAGTTGGATGCATACATTTCCCAAGTGTATTAGCAATATGTGAAATGCAAAGAGACTCGTTCAGGATTTGAACTCGGGTCGACGCTTCCATTTCCATACACTTAGCAAAAAACACATGAACTGAATGTTTTTAAACGTGTTCAAATCCAGATGAGGACTGCCAACCTGAAAAATACAGAGTGTTTCTTTCTGTACTGATTTGTAATATCTCACACGGTTGCAATATAGAATATAAAAAGAGAAACCAAGCTATTTACCTGAAGATCAAGCCTGAACAACCTCATAAAATGACTATCTGATTCAAGATAAGTGAGTTATGACTGTTTAGAGCAAAGGTAACAGACCACCGTTGCTGGAATGAGGCCAAAAAAACAAAAACAAAAAAAGAAAAAAAAAAACAAAAAAAAGAAACGGAACAACAATAGAAAAATCCGTTTAGTGACAGAAGCCGAACATATGTCAAGATATGAATATATTAACGAACAGGGTTTAGATTCTAACACGATAGCGATTAAAATGCTCAGACAAATATTTCTGTGGTTAAGACCTCTCCTATCAGAGATCATGACAAAACTATTTGAAATAATTCAACCATTTTAGCACCGCATATTAGTAATAGATACCATGTAAAATGTTTCTTAAAAATAAACTAGCAAGAATATGGGCCCTTCGAGCGTAAATATTTAAGTTTTAATATAATTAAATATATTGAATATTGTTGTCTAAGAGTTCCGTATGCTTCTAGTAAGTATATATATATATTTGTGATCATTTTGGTATATGTATCCGCTTGTGGGAGGTACATATATCAGGTTTGGGCATTTGTATGAAGCATTAAAGAAAGGAATATAAGGAACTCGGTTGTTTTTAGAAGAGTTTCGTCTATTTAGTAGAAGTAAATTCTGAACCAGAAGCCAGCAACACTACTCGTTACATAATCTTTGCATAGGTTATTGTCAACCCCCTGTATTTCTGAAGGGATAGTCCCTTTTGATATCACGGGCGAGACTTTCCATGGAATATTACAGAAAGCATGCGAAATACGTGAAGTCACGTGGGACCTGGTTGGCTCTCAGTTTCAGTTTGGACGTCAGGCAGAGAAAGATGTATCTGCTTTAGCTGGTACTCACTGCACACGCTCGTTGTGTTAGTTAGAGAAATATGTTTAGTTAAGTAAATAAAGGTTTGAATAAATAATATGGTTTTGTGGTTGATGGATGTCTTGGCAACAAGACTGACCTAGAAGAAGAAATGAATCAAGGACGACCAACCAGCAAGAACAGAGACGTTAGAAGAGACCCTAGAGGAAGAACGTAAGATACCAAAGATGAGCAGAAGAAGAATAGAAGTAAAGAAAGGGTATATAACATACTGTCCTTACACAATCTGAAGAAGGAGACATAAAAAGCTGGAAAATTTACTACTACTAAATAAACGAAACTCTACTAAAAACAACAGAGTTTCTGATATTTATTACTTTAATGCTTCATACAAATGCCCAAACCTGATATATGTACCTCACACAAACGGATACATATACGAAAATAATCACAAATTGAATATTTTGTATTTTACTTCCATCTAATACCCTTGGAAAAGCATGAATCTATTTGTTTCCAGCCAGGTATGAGTAAATAGTAGGGCAGATTGGGTTATCTAGTTTTGGTGAGGTTTGGTTTGTTTGGTTTGTTTTGTTTTACGGCACATCAATCTCAGTGGGTCATTTAATGCCGATAAAGTTTTGAAATAAATCAATTCTTAATGGATAATACAATTTTTTTATAAATACATTTTTCTATTTAACCCATAGATGGGACCCTAACAGGTACTACCACTCCGGGTCAGAGTGGACCAAGGAGCAATGGTCATGAAGGGTGCTCCACATTCCCCAAACCTCCAAAACTGGAGCCTCAGCATCAGATAGAGTTTAACGTCATTCCCAGGACATGTAGACCAGCAGCCACCACCTTCTAGAACCCATATGATAAAAAGGGGTTTGGGAAAATCAAGTTTTGATTAGGCAATCAGTCTAGAAGTAGGAAAACTCTGAATTCAAACCAGCTTTAATTCGTTTAAAAACTGACCTGTGTCACATTCTGACCAATGCAGATGGGTTGGGTAATTACAAACTACAACTGACATTTCAAGAAAGTGTTGTATACCCTTTCTTTACTTCTATTATTCTTCTGCTCATCTTACGTTCTTCTTCTATTTCTCTGTTCTTGCTGGCTGGTCGTCCTTGATTCATTTCTTCTTCTTGGTCTGTCTTGTTGCCCAGACATTCATCAACCACAAAACCATATTATTTATTTAAACCTTTATTTATTAACTAAACATATTTCACTAACTAAACATAGCGCACGCGTGTGCAGGTGAGTCCCAGCTTGGACAGATAGGCCTTATCTGCCTGACGTCCAAGCTGAAACTAAAGACCCAACCAGGTCCCACGTGACTTCACGTACTTCGCGGGATATCTGTAATATTCCATGGAAAGCCCCGCCCGTGATATGAAAAGGGGCCATTCCTTCAGAAATACAGGGGATTGACAATAATCTTATGCAACCGCATAGATTATGTAACAAAAGCCCACGAATATAGCAACTGAAATGTTATGATTACTAGCAAGAATATACGCTCTCCGCCGGGCGTAAGTATTCAAGTTTTAATCTACTGAAATATATTAAATTAGAAAGACTAACGAAATTAAATAAGAATGCATATAAAAAGATTACACTTATTTCAATTATATTTTAATTGGCTTCTAAATGAAATCATCATAGGATTGATTTTAATACGTTGCAGAATAAAACAATAATATTACGGATCAATAACACTAATTATTTATTAAACCAGATTTTGTTAAAACCAATATGCAGATTGACCACACCATATATAATGTAAGTAAAGTCGTCGGGGCGGCCTAAAGTCGGTATCAGCCAATCAGCGAGGGAGTCTATCCCCTTTTCACTAGCACTAGACCAAGGAGATATTTTTGGCATCTGAGGTGGAGCGCCACACCTACCATCAGCTCCTTACTTTACCGCACTGATCCCTGTGCTACTCATACGCTGAGTTGGCGAGGAGGAATCGAATTAGAAACCATGTGTTTCTAGCCGAACGCTCTACCGACTGAGCTATCCTTTTTCTTTGTGATATGTCAGATACATTGCAGGATTTTAAACGCACTAATAACATTGGCTGTTATGAGGCAGATATAACTCAGATTTACATAGACACATTGTTAATAAATAAGATTTATTCTATATATTAATGATTTTAACATTAAATTATATACTCATTGATAAACTTAAACAATTTTTACGGGTAGTGTTACGTAAGCAGTAACGTAGTTTCGGTTACAGACAGACATCCAATCTCCATTATAATAATATTAGGTACTGTGATAAACTTTAGGTCTATTTGCCAGGTTAAGCAACGTTGAGTAAATAATATTAACAATCTATCTTAGTATTCTCATAGTGAAACAATAATTAGTTTCGGTTATAGACACCGTACCACTATTATAGTAAGATAATAACATTAAAGATGAGGACACTAGTCAGTGGATATACTTCAATAACCGTTATATCCACATTTAAAAAAAAAATAGATCCTTTTTTGTCAATGTTCATTATTTAGTCATACAAACTTGTGAGACAGTTCGAAAAACATTTAACTAAAATTTCGATTCAAAATTTCGATAATTGAATGCAAGGCTAAAGAATAATGGATGCAATTAGAATTCATTCGTATAATAATTTTACGAGGACATCTAAAAATTCGCATATTTATGTCAATCGATTTTAAGAATTGTGTACCGAAAAACCTCCAAATGATAGAAAACATATTTGAAACGAAACAATACAACTTCAAATTATATAAAAGTAGTCCATGAAAATGTAACATTCGCACACTTAGAGTATGTTTACTTTCGGTTTTTAGCAGTAAATAAACTAATAATAGATAAGACACAAAATATCTTATCCAATACCCCCATAAAATATACATTAAACAAACTAAATTATTTATAATAAGATATTTTTTGAAGGCAAAATAATGCAATTTATGTTGAAAAAATATTTTTAAAATATATCTTAAATGATTTCAAAAATATTAAAACAATATATCTTAAATGATTTCAAAAATATTAAAAAAATATATCTTAAATGATTTCAAAAATTCCCGCAAAACGCAACAGCTACACGGGATTTAACGGAATTTGACGATCTTTGCCGAACTTTTAAATCTCTATCAGATTCAACGGAATAATACCACAGTTGATTTTAACAAACCCACATGGAAACTTTTCAACTCTCTGAAGATGGACTTTGCTCCGAAAATATTAAGAGAAAAAAAAGGAAGAAAACAAAATTTAAATAAATATGTTTTTCAACATAAATTGCATTATTTTGCCTTCAAAAAATATCTTATTACATTTTATGATTAATGCTTCAAACACACTATAAAAACAAAAAAAATCTTTATTTAAACTAGCAAATACATGCACCCTCCGGGTGCAAGTATTTAAGTTTTAATGTAATAAAATATTGTATTAAATTAGAAAGGCTAATGAAACTAAATAAGAATACAGATAAAAAGATTTGAAACAGAGGGGGTATAATAAAAGATTTGAAACAGAGGGAGTATAATAAAAAATGGAACAACTGAAACTTACTCTTCCATCACTCTCGTCTTTCATTGTTATTTTTTCTAATTTAAGTATTTAGTTATAAGAGGAAGTAAAGAATAATATAACAGTTATTTTATCTTGTTAATGGATTTCATTTAAGATTCATTGAAGAGATTTTTGCTTATATTCATTAAAATAAACCAAACAGTTAGAAATCAATAATACTAAGCACTATTTATTAAATTCGATTTTTTAATATTAATATGCAAATTAGCCTTCCCGTTCACATTGTAAACCGCTATTTTGTTGATATATAAATACAATTGCATGTTGTCAGTATGTAGACATAGTTAACAGTATTAATAATGTAAGACAATTTTATTAATAATTGAGGTTTAGATAAAAATAAAATCATGGAGAATGTGATGTCAATAACTAAGAGAATTGTGACTTGAGTAAGAATATAGTTTCGGTTACAGACAGAAAAACACACAATCTCCATTATAATAAGATTATTTATATATAGATAGATAGATATTAATAATATGGCTCCACCCATAAAGGAATTTGAGTACTCTTTAAAATCATTTAAACACTGCAAAAGCATCCATCCTTTACCGGTAAACTTTCACCATATTATTAACTATTTTCTATTAACGTCTAAAAGTACATTAGGATTCCCCCGTAGAAACTGCCGACTGAGTGGACTAATTATAAAGTATTTCCCCCTATGCATTTGTTCGTTTGTTTATTGGCAACTAATCATATATATATATATATATATATAAGAGAGAGTTTTATAATTTGCTTGAAGCATTGTGTATATATTGGTTAAGAGGTTGATTTAGAAGGCTATCACAATGCAGGTGTAAAGAAAAACATAATAATACGGTAACAATGGTGTTGTGTGTTAACTTGTATTTAATTCTTGAATTTTCGAGATAATATCTCTTTTTCAAAAGATCACTGGAACTGAAGCAGTCTAGTTATGGCATTTCCTTTAAATGAATTTTTTTTACTAGACTGCTTCAGTGAGTGAAAAAGAGAAGAAAGAAGCCACCACAGAAAAGAGAGCTAAAAGGAAGGAGATACAGCAGCACCCCCAACACCTACAGAAAGCATCACCTTTTGTTTGCAATCACTGTACCAGAGACTGCCATTCAAAGATCGGTCTGTTCAGCCACTCACGTAGCTGTAGTTAAATTTTTTTTAAATGGACACTACGCCATTGTCTTAAATAGACAGAAGGTTGCCAACAACAAATTAATATTCGTATTCCTTAATTGTATGATCGGTATCATTTTGCAATATCCTCTGCTTAAAAACGAGGCCGTCCAAATGCAAAAATTTAAATCCTGATTATCTAGTGTTGCTTATTCACCGAATTCTTATTTCTTATGAGTGTCGTCACCTCAGCTAAAACAATGGACCATTCCGTATGTATTATAAAGAAAGAAAGGGAAGAAAAAGGACATGCTACACAGAAAAAATACGATAAAAAAGAAATAAAGCAAGTAATCATGTATATATCAATACTCGTGTTTCCTAATTGTACGACCGGTATCATCTTGCAACACCCTGCTGCTTAAAGATGAGATCGTCCAAATCGTCGTAGATGAAATGCAAAAATGTACATCCGGATTATCTGGTGTTGCTTATTCACCGAATTCTTATTTCTCATGGATGTCGTCACCTCAGCTAAATAATGGACCATTCCGTTTTCATGATGAAGAAAGAAAAGGAAGGAAAAGGACATGCTACACAGAAAAATATAAGAAAGGAAGTAGGGGAAAGATAGAGAGATAGGGTGAACGCGAGGAAGCGATAATGCTAATCTGTTTCAATTGAACATAATGAAAAATAGAAAGAAAGAAAAGTATGAGTGAGACTTAAATCAAGATTATTATAGAACTATTATTGAACTATAGCTCTTAATTAAACATATCAAACGTTGTAATAATTAGACTATCATAGTGTGGTATATCCACAGGTTCTGCTATTTTCATTATATTTCCTCTACAGATCTTAGAAAATAGTATTAATTCAATCTAGTTTGTTTAATGAACATTTTATGAAGTCATAATGTTCAGCTATTAAGGGGAAATATTCTGCGTTGTAATAATTAAATTATCATACTGTGGTATATCAACAGGTCACGCTTGTTAATAATATGGATCTTTTCATAAAGCATTTAAACATTGCAAAAGTTGTGGTAGCTTTGATTGATAGCCGATAGAGTGGTCTTCAATGGAGATCTGGAGGTTATAGACAGTTTGGGTAGTAATTGTTCATATTCCTTAATCTGTTTATGTAGTGTGGGGTGTAGATATTGCTGTGATTTTCTCATTCAGAACTTGTGTAGGTTGTCCAGTGAGCGTTGAAAGCTTGGTAATTTGAAGCATGTTGGAAGTTTAATATTTTTGATGGTGTTAGAAGTTATATTATTAATGAGACATCTTTTAAGAAAGTTGATACTGCAGCCCATTTTAGCACGTCCTTCTGATAGTTGGAATAGTTTTCTTGTGATTGCAAATTCTGCCTCGCTCAGGCGTAGGGATAAAAGTAATTGGTAATTTGCTTGAAGCATTGTTAAGTATGTTATAATATATTGATAATTTGAAAGCAATTACAATGCGCATAAAAAATAAAAACAAAAAGATGTTATTTTTGTCTTATCGATTTCAAAGTAGAACTTTATCTTCAGAGACGAATTCCAGAAATCTTTCATCCCATACTTTCACCATAGTATTAACTATTTACTATTAACGTCCACCCGCCTAATAAAAGGTTTATTTTCCCAGTACCCCACTCGTACCGAGTCAGGCACGAAGGCCCTATTTATGTGGGACCACCCACAAGCCGAGACTCATGGGTGGCGGGTAGAAAAATTGCGTCGATCCCGTCGGCATTCCCCCTCAAGGGGGGAACCTCAGGCGCTGGGCAATAAACCCAGCCCTGCACCTTTAAGTCAAGGGGGCAGGTATTGCCTGGAGGGATGGCCCTCTGGGATCGACGCTATTAATTTACCATCTCACCGGTCCAGTGGCCAAAGCGCACTGGACCCCCGCCTGAGCGGGTAAAAAGGGACGTTATGATCAGCCTGTAGAACCTGCCGAACAGTTGGGCTAATTATAAAGTATTTTATCTTATGTATTTGTTCGTGTGTTTATTGGCAACTGATCCTAATTCTATAAATATAATCTCACTCGCCATCTAACTTAATTGTTGCCAAAGGCGGCCTTTAAATTGGTCAAAATATTTCTGTTTGTCAACAATGTTCTTAGAATTTTCTTCGTTTCAGTCGTTCACCGAAATTGCGTTTCATTTATTGATTTCAAATTACTCCAATTATACTTTCAGTTTCTCTTTCACTTCTGTCTCATCAATCCACAGATCACATGTTTTTATTTAAATTCTTTTTTTTTTTTTATACCAATTATTTTGATGTAAATAATTTGCTCTGCATTCAATCGGTCTTTTGTCAAAATAACACTTCTAATGACTGAGACCGGCACCACCTACTTCTTTTTTAGAAGGCGTCTTATTTTCAACACAATCAGATCTCTCCCCGCCCCCCCATCTCTCTCTCTCTCTCTCTCTCTTCTCTCTCTCTCTCTCTCTCTCTCTCCTCTCTCTTTCTCTCTCTCTCTTGAAGAAACACAATTCAAAAACAAACAGAAAAATTTGAATAGATAATAAAAGATGCACCAAATGCCGCTTGTAATTAAGGAATGGAAAGACAGACCTGTCAATAGCTGACTTATACAAATAAATCAAAGCGAGGCTGAATTTCGTTTACAACCAACAGAAACGCCGATACGTGTGAACGGACGCTTCCTCGTCTACATCAAAACAAAAATAAAATAATTAAAATAACTCGCACTGTAAGAATAGAGGCGTTTCGTGGTGAAAAATAGCCCTGCTTTAATTATTAGCTATTAGGGCAAATGAAATTGCCTGATTTGAGTTGTGTTCGAGGATAGGTCTTAATTCGGAACCCTCTAGACTTTTCAAAGATCCGTTTATATTGGCGTATTCTTATTGAAATATCATGACAAAGAAATATTTTAATAATTATGGCTGTTATGCACAATGGCTCTATTTTTGCACAAATATTGCTTTAATTCCCGAAAAATAATTTCTTCCACGTTTGTAATTTATTTTTTGCATAAACATATATTATACTGTGTGATTGACAAATAACTCCCTTTTTTTAAACTATTTATGATTATTCTATATGCACTTAGATTTTTCTTAATTCTTTAATGTATGTTCCTTCATCATCATCATCATGTCGCGCATGCAGCACGGGTATCCATGACAATCTTTCTCCAACCTTCCCTATCATTCATTGCACCTGGGAGCTCCTCTGTAGAGCAGCCAGCATCTTCACATAACTGGTCAATGTAGGTCTTTGCTGGGCGCCCCACACTTGCATGTCCATTTGCTAGAGAGAACGTCGCTTATGAGTTCATCCTTGATTCTCCAGCAGTGTCCAGCATGCCTTGTCCGTCTCACTCGGATAGTTTGTGAGATGGGGGGCAGGTCACCGTACAGCTGCTTCCTTGTGGGGTGCTGCTTCCAGGACTTGTTCAAGACTGCACGCAGCATTCTTGTGCAGCTCCAATCTAACTTATTCTCAAGACGCTTTGGTTAGGGTCCAAGGTGGTGCAAGCATAATAGCAGATCGGACCTCCATATGACTGATAATCTATTTGTGGGCGCGACTATGCCTTTGCTATCGTGTATTAACATCGCTCTCTGTGGAGGAGATATTACCACCTAGGTATGTGAATTTATTCTACTGGCTTAAGAGGCTTGCCGTCGAGTGTGGAGATGTTTCCTTTATTTTTGAAACTCCGAACTCTGTTTTACCGGAGTTCACATAGAGGCTATATTCTTTACTGCTCCTCTAAGCTATGTAGGCAGTGATTCAACCTGTGCGGTGTAATCTGCAAGAAGTGCAAGGTCATGCAGCATAGTCCGCATCTGTGATTGTTTGTGCGGGATATCGCCTGCTTCTTGCCTTTTTTAGTGTGAAGCCTTTTTTCTTTTATGGTATCTAATGATGTTCAGAGTACGTGGCTCTAGGCATATTAATAAATATATATGGTGGGCCAGTGTGTCTCCTTGAAGGACTCCAGCGGCTATGTCAAAGAAATCTGTGTCGCCATCAGGTGAGCGTACCATCGCTTGGTGTCTTTGTATAGCATCATTATAGCTGAAACCGTTTCATTTGGGAGGCCATATGCTAATAGTATTTGTTCCATTTTCGCCTCTATGTATGGAATCAAATGCCTTGGAGAAATCTACGATAATAGCGTTGCCTCCTAGATTCTTTGCTCGTACCCTTTCTATGATCGTCGAATAGTCAGGATCTGAGAGGTTTTGTGGATCGATTCTGCGGAATCCATTTTGGTTTCTCTAAGGATTTTTTCTATTTCGGGCCGGATTGCGATTAAGTAGAAGGCATTATAATATCTTGGCTGCAATAGCAGTGAGAGTTATGCTCTGTAGTTTTTAGCGATTCCGAGATCTCCCTTTTTAGGGAATGGGAGGATGCAGCCTTTCGTCCATTTAACATCGCTCTCTGTGGAGGAGATATTAGTATGTTCCTTAATATATGGCAATTAAACAAATGTGTTGTTTTTATTTTCATATTGATTGAGTTGTTTCAAAATTCGAAACCCTATAAAGATGTCTGGACGTTTAACCCTAAAAGAGGTTGGGGACGTTTGCTGGTGCCCATAGAGAATTTTAAATAAAACTCCGTGTTATGTGTGTTCTCCGATTTTTAGTAAAAAAATGATAAATCAAAATAAATTATAAGATTCTTGAAATAAGGAAGAGAGTTACTTTACAATCACACTGTATATATATATGTTAGTCTGCTAAGTCTAGCCACACTAAGGAGACGTGATACATCGAAACAGTGTCTGTGGATGACTATATATATATATAATTGTCGGCTAAAAAAAACATATCTAAACACATCGCTTGTGCATTTACTTCTCATACTGTGGTGTAGAAAAAGTCACTATAAGAGGAATAGAAACCTACTTCTAAACAAAACGAAAAATCTAAAAAAGTCCGGTTGGTGTAGGGGTTACGGTCCTCACCTGTCAGCTTGACAGTCAGGGTTCGTATCACGCGCAAGGCGGTCTTCCTACCTATAGCTCTGCTAATGAGGCCTAATAGGCCGAAATGTACATACAGAGATTGATTTTTCTCGATCTGTTTAGCCTTACATTTGAATAGGTATGCCCACCTAATTAATTAATTATTAATTAATTAACTTTCAAAATTAGGTACTACTTCAATTAAGCACATATTCTCCCAAAAATTGTCTGCTAAAAAAAGGCATATCAAAACTCCTCGCTTGTGTATTTATTTCTCATATATATATATATATATATATTATATATATATATATATATATATATATATATATATATCAATACTCGTGTTCCTTAATCTTCCGTCCGTTATCATCTTCCAACACTCTTTGGGACGGTCAAAATTGTCCAAGATGAAATTCCAAAATTTATATACTGATTATCTGGTGTCGCTTATCCACCGAATTCTTATTTCTTATGAGTGTCGTCATTTCAGCTAAATAAGGGATCATTCTATTTTTATTAGAAAAAAAGGACATGCAACACAGAAAAATATAAGAAAGAAAAACAGACAGAGAGTAGAAGAAAGATAGAAATAGGGGGTGAGAACTTACACAATTTGTACGAGTAGTGTTACGTAAGCAGTGACGTAGTTTCGGTTACAGACAGACATGATAATGCTAATCTGTTTCAATAGATGATGAAAAGAAGTAAAAAAAAAAGTGAGTGAGAGTGAGTGAGTGAGAGAGAGAGAGAGTTAAATCAAGATTATCCTTTTTACATATTGAACTAGATGGCAACAGCTCGTAAGTAAACATATCAAATGCTGTAATAAATGAATTATTATACTGAGGTATATCCACAGATCCTGCTAGTATATATATATATATATATAATAACCCTATGGATGCGAGTTGTGTAATGGTTATCATCATAGTAGATGGACACGCCGACCCAAGTTCAAATCCCGGATGAAGTTGTTTACATTACACATTGCTATCAGTAAATATTAGGGTTGACAGGGCTCTTTAAACTTGTATGGTAACCGGTCTAGGAGAAGAGAAACTGAATTTATATCTGTTAAACTCTACTTAAGAAATTGAGGGGTTGATAAACACACACATTATATATATATATATATATATATATATATATATCTTATTATGATAGAGATTGTGTTTTTTTCTGTCTGTAACCGAAACTATATTACTACTAAAGTCACAATTCCCTTAGTTATTGATATCACATTCTAAATGATTTTATTTTTATTTTAACCTCTAATTATCAATAAAATTGTTTTACATTATTAATACTGTTAACCATATCTACATGATATTTACCGCGTACCCACTTGTACGGGTCAGGCACAAAGTACCTATTAACGTGGGACCACACAAGCCGAAGCTCATGGGGTGGCGGGTGAAAGATTGCGTCGATCCCGTCGGCATTCCCCCTCAAGGGGAGCGCCTCAGGCACTGGGCAATAAACCCAGCCCTGCCCCTTTAAATCAAGGGGGCAGGTGTTGCCTGGGGGGATGGCCCCCTGGGATCGACGCCGTTAATTATATCAATGGTCCAGAGGCCGAAGCCACTGTTAACTATATCTACATACTAACAACATGCTATTATATTTATATATACAAGAAAATAGCGGTTTAAAGTGTGAACGGGAAGGCTAATTTGCATATTGATACTAAAGATGTGATTTTAATAAATATGTGCTCAGTATTATTGATTTCTAACTGTTTGATTTAATTTTAATGAATATAAGCAAAAATCTCTTCAATGAATATTAAATGAAATCCATTAACAAGAAAAAATAACTGTCATTTTATTCTTTAACTAAATACTTAAATTAGAAAAAATAACAATGAAAGATGAGAGTGATGGAAGAGTAAGATTCAGTTATTCTATTTATTCGATTATAGCCCCCCTCTGTTTCAAATATTTTTATCTGCATTCTTATTTAGTTTCATTAGCCTTTCTAATTTAATACGACATTTTATTACATTAAAACTTAAATACTTGCACCCGGAGGGTGCATTTATTTGCTAGTACATATATATTATATATTATATATATATTATATATATATATATATATAGTATTGTCACTCACATACAGTCCTGCTTGCTGTTTCATGGCTCATCAGTGTGACTAGACAAGACAGGCTGCTTCAGGTTAGGTTCGAAATCTGACCAAATTGTCATCAGTCAGATCTTAACACCGCGCCCTCTACACACCCACTTCTTCTCCGGCCTTCTTCAGGTATTTCTTGTCGGACTCGGGAACCTTCTCGGACTCGGGAACCTTCTTTTCGAACTTGGGAACTTTCTTGTCGTAATCGGGAGCCATCACGGAACTTTGAACCTAACCCTTTATTTAGTCCACGGGGGTATCCTGTTCTCATTCTCCCGATTGATTGCAAAACCAAGGATTTTTCAGTGCATTTTTCTCTACGATTTTGTTTCCATTTCCTCAAAAAATGGTACAAGTTCAAGATCTAATCTTTTGTATCAGTACTTAATACACCAATACACAACATTCGGTCTCATGAAATTTGATATTTAAAAAAAAAAGTGAAAAATTGACCTACCCTATTCTATATATCCAATATACCTAATCCACGGGGGTATCCTGTTCTCATTCTCCGACAAGAAAGTTCCCGAGTTCGAAAAGAAGGTTCCCGAGTCCGAGAAGGTTCCCGATTCCGAGAAGAAATACCTGAAGAAGACCGGAGGGCATATCGGCCGAAACGTTGTAAAAATAACAATGAAGATGGGGACAATAGTCCGAATAACGCAGATAATACTTATCTTCAAGCCTCATCTCAAACATTCAGATAAATTGTTTAAGGGGTTGGGTAAATCCAAATTGATTTCTTTTGTTTTCTTTCTGTAAACATCATCATCATCATCACAATATCTCGCCAACTATCCCTATCATTTACTCTCCTCGGGAGGTACAGCTGCCTCACTTGGACCCTAACGAGGAGCGTAGAGAATATGCTAGATGGGAGCTCAACATCCTGTATCCGCACAGAGCAAGTCAATGTAGGTCTTTGCTGGACGGTCGACACTGGCGTGCCCATGAGCTGGCTTCCACAGGAAAACGTCAATTATGAGTTCGTCGCTGCTTCTCCAGCTGTGTCCAGCATGTCTTGTTCGTCTCACTTGGATGGTTTGTGTGATAGGGGGCAAGTGGTCGTACAGCTGCTTTCTTGTGGGACGTTGATCGTACGCAGCATTTTTGTGCAGCTCCTATCTAGCATATTCTCTACGCTCTTCGTTCGGGTCCAAGTGGTGCAGCCCTACAGTAGCACTGATACAACTACGGCTTGAAATGAGAAAATATGTTTTTATGTTTTAATTAAATGAAATGGTATCTGCTCATCTTGTATATATTTTTATGTGCTTGTATGGGAACAGCTTTTAATTTATCAACATTGTTTTTTTTTTTGTTTGTTTTTTTCCAGCTTTTATTTTTTTTAGGTAGGACTGTTCGATTTTTCCATGTTATCATATACCGCACCTTAATTTATTTCTTCCTTTTACGAGCACCGTCCGGATCTAAGGATTCCCTTTACAATGTGATCTCTTTTCTTTTCTTCTTGGCTCCGTATCTGGCAGATGTTAGATATTCCACCTGCCATCGGCCATATGTTTCCAATCTTCAATTTCAAAAGATTTTTAAGTGGATTTGCCAATTTAATTCAGCTGAGCCAGCATTTCGCAAACCGCGGTAAACGTCTCGATGGACAATTTCAAGTACTACAGCGCCAAGTGAACATTATATTCCATGAGGTTTTTAAAAGAATAATCCAATGCTAGATTTTTCGTTGGTTGAATTCCATGGCATATCAATCCTTGTTGGGTTATTTTATGCAGAACGCGTTTTGCTTTATTCATTCTTGATGGGTATTCAATTTTTTTCATTTAAACTCATTTGTTAAAAAAACTCATTTTTCTATTTAACACATTGGTGGGAGCCTAACAGGTACAACCACTCCAGGTCAGAGTGGACTTGAGTGTAATGGTGATGAAGGGGTACTCCATACTCCCAAGAGCTTCCAATATGGAACATCACATTACATGTAGTTAAACGTCATACCCAGGGTAGATGCGTCCTTCCGCGTTCTTTATTATTTGAAATTCCGAGACAAAATAACATGATACATCCAAAAATTGTCCTCGTCATTTTCCCATAATTGATACTTGGGGTTAGGGAAGATGTTTTAGTGGACTCCCTCCCTCCAAGAAGCAATATATTGTATAGGTATATCCGTGATATACTAACACTGAACACAACAGAAGGAAAGACAAGATAAACTCATTTCAAAACACCATGGACATTTAACATTTTACGTTAGGGCAGGTCGATTTTTCACTTTCTTTGAAATATCAAATTTCATGAGAGACCGAAAGTTGTGCATTGGCTTTTATATAGAGCTATTAGGAAGTGCGTGGTGAAATGGTTAAAGTCATGGGAAATGGACTCGTCGCCCCGATTTCAAATCCTGGACATGGTACTTTCATTTAGCGCTGATACCCTTGGGAAAGGTATGAATCATACTCTCCCTCCAGCTATGGATAAATAGTAGGGACAGACTGGGCTCTTTAATCTTGCTTAGGCAACCGGTCCAGGAGAAGGAAAACTCTGAATTCAAACCTGTTAAACTCCGCTTAAGAAATTGACCTTGTGTCACATCCTGCTCGTGCGGAGGGGTTGGTAGATATATTATAGAGAGAGCTATTTGACTATATATTAAGCAATAATAAACTATTATTTGTTTTCCATATTTGCTTGTTTTTTTTTTTTTGGTGGGGACATTCGTAGCAGAAAAAAATCAGCTGTTTTTCTTTTTTAATGTATTCATATGGAAATCTGATCTCACTGACAAGCTAAAGCGACATCTCTTCCAGGCTGTAGTCGTATCAGTACTACTGTATGGCTGCACCACCTGGACCCTAACGAGGTGCCTCGAGAATAAGCTAGATGGGAGCTGCACAAGAATGCTGCGAGCAGTATTGAACAAGTCGTGGAAACAGCATCCCACAAGGGAGCAGCTGTATGGTCACCTGCCCCCTATCTCACAGACCATCCGAGTGAGACGGACTAGGCATGCAGGGCACTGCTGGAGAAACAAGGACGAACTCATAAGCAATGTTCTTCTGTGGAAGCCAACACACGGACATGCCAGTGTGGGCCGCCCAGCAAGGACCTACATTGACCAGCTATGTATAGATGCTGGCTGCAGCGAGGAAGAACTCCTTGGGGCGATGAATGATAGGGAAGGTTGGCGATAGATTGTCATGGATATCCGTGCTGCCTGCGCGACATGATGATAATGAATTTATTCACTGTTACTGCTTAATTATTGAGGTAAAACAGTTTTACGGAGACGTCATTGGGGGGGGGGATATTTTTATTTTGAATTTTGGATATAATTTCCTCATTTCCTATTGATAAAATAAAATGAAAATATTCCCTGCTTTAAAACTGACATTGTTAGATTTCCTGATCAATTTTCGGCCAAATATTGCAAAACCAAGAATTTTTCAGTGCATTTTTGTCTACGATCTTCGATGCCATTTCCTTAAAAATTGGTACAAGTTCAAGATCTAATTCTTTGTAGCAATACTTAATACACCAATATACACAACATTCGGTCTCATGAAATTTGATATTTTAAAAAAAGTGAAAAATCGACCTACCCTATTCTATATATCCAATAAGTGTGTAAAGGAAAGAATACATGAATGCCTCACAACACTAACAGCTATACATTCATTATTCAATGAACAAGCAGAATGTTGAGGGGGTATATCGAGATATGGACCCGGGAGCTTGTTGTAGGTAGCATAAATATTTTCATGTTTGAAACATTCCGGCTACGTCTAGCGAGGAAATGAAAAATAAATGCTAATTTTCTCAGCACATTAGCAAGTGATGGGAATGGCATTTTTTCCATCTAGTGGTGTCCCCTTGCGGTTGAAAACGAAATATAGATTTTAAAAAGTGGGAGATAGAAAGAAGAAGAAGAAGAAGAAGAAGAAGAAGAAGAAGAAGAAGAAGAAGAAGAAGAAGAAGAAAGAAACAATAGATATGAATAGGGTGCTTGGAAAAGAAGAGGAAGAAAATGTTGAGACATAGAAGAAGAAGAAGAAGAAGAAGAAGAAGAAGAAGAAGAAGAAGAAGAAGAAGAAGAAGAAGAAGAAGAAGAAGAAGAAGAAGAAGAAGAAGAAGAAGAAGAAGAAGAAGAAGAAGAAGAAGAAGAAGAACGGGGAGGTGGAGGATGGGAAAATAGAAATAAAAGTTGAAATAATCATTAAAAAATGAGGACAAGCTATCTGAAAATAAATAAATTAATAATAACAGAAGTAAAAATAGAATATGAAAAAATAAAAAAAAAAACAATGAAAAATTGGGGACAAAGGAATAAAAGAAAAGAAGAAAGAAAGAGAATCAAATAAAGAAAGAAAAAACATCAAAGAACGTATTGAAAGAAAAGAAAACAAAAAAAACATAAGAAAGAATGAATAAAAAGAAAGAAAAAGTGAGAGAGAAAGAGAGTGAAAAGGAGTATTTAGGATTAAATCATTGAAAAAAAGAAAGAAAGATAACATTGAAACGGAGAAAGAACGAATGAAAGAAAGAAAAAGAAAGAAGGGAAAACACCCCAGATAAATTAAGCATGGAAAGAAAGAAAGAAAAAAAACGAAAGAAACGGAAACAGAAAGAAAGAAATTATAAATAAAACATTGAAATAAATTAATGAAGAAAAAAAAAGAAAGGAAGGAGGAATTGAAAGAAAACATTTAAAGAAAGAAAAAGAGAGAAAAAAAAACAGAAATAATTGAAATAAAACATTTAAAGAAAGATAGAAAGAAAAATGAAAAATAGATAGAAAGAAAGAATTGGAATAAAACATTGAAATAAAACATTAAAAGAAATAAAGAAAGAAAGAGAGAAGGAAAGAGAGAAATAAAGAAAGAATTGGAATAAAACATTAAAAGAAAGAAAGAGAAAAAGAAAGAAAGAATTGGAGTAAAACATTAAAAGAAAGAAAGAGAGAAAGAAAGAAAGCATTGGAATAAAACATTAACAGAAATAAATAAATAAAGAGAGTAAGTAAGAAAGAATGAACAAAGAAAGAAATAACAAAGAAAGAATAGAAGCTGGAATGAAAGAAAGAAAAGAATTGAAAGAAAGGAAAAAAGAAATGAAAGAAAAGAAAAGAAAAGAAAAAAAAGAAAAGAAAAGAAAAGAAAAGAAGAAAGAAAAAAGAAAAGAAAAGAAAAAAAGAAAAAAGAAGAAAAAAAAAAGAAAAAGAAAAAAGAAAAAAGAAAAAAAAAGAAAGAAAAGAAAAAAAAGAAAAGAAAGAAAGAAAAGAAAGAAGAAAAGAAAAGAAGAAAAGAAAAGAAAAAAAAAGAAAAGAAAAGAAAAAAAAGAAAAAGAAAACAAAAGAAAGAAAACAAGAAAAGAAAAAGAAAGAAAAAAAGAAAAGAAAAGAAGAAAAGGAAAAGAAGAAAAGAAAAAAAGAAAGAAAAACAAAAGAAAAGAAAAGAAAGAAAGAAAAAAGAAAGAAAAAAGAAAGAAAAGAAGAAGAAAAGGAAAGAAAGAAAAAAGAAAACAAAAGAAGAAAAAAGAAAAAAAGAAAGAAAAAAAAGAAAAGAAGAAGAAAAGGAAAGAAGAAAAAAGAAAACAAAAGAAAGAAAACAAAAGAAAAAAAAGAAAGAAAAGAAGAAAAAAAGAAAAAGAAAAAAAAAGAAAAGAAGAAGAAAAGAAAGAAGAAAGAAAAAAGAAAACAAAAGAAAGAAAACAAAAAGAAAAAAAAGAAAACAAAAGAAAAGAAGAAAAAGAAGAAAAAAGAAAAAGAAGAAAAAAAAGAAAAGAAAAGAAAAGAAGAAGAAGGAAAAAAGAAAAAAGAAAGAAAACAAAAAAAAAGAAAGAAAAGAAGAAAAAAAAGAAAAGAAAGAAGAAGAAAAGGAGAGAAGAAAAAAGAAAACAAAAGAAAGAAAACAAAAGATAAAAAAGAAAAGAAGAAAAAAAGAAAAGAAAGAAAAGAAAAGAAAAAAAAGAAAAAAAAGAAAAGAAAAAAAAAAGAAAAGAAAAGAAAAGAAAAGAAAAGAAAGATGTAATTAAAGAAGAAGAAAATCAAAGAAATTAAAACCAAACAATAAATCCGTCCAATTCTGCTCAAAACTGGAATTTACCGATGGGAGTTCGAACGTAGCAAGTAATCAGTTGGCATTAATAGAAATCTATCAGAACTGGTTTCGATTTTTGGAAAGATCTGCATTTTTCATTTCACCAGGAAAAGAAAATTCCGTCTGTTTTTGGAACGTTCTTCGATAAACTAATTATTGGTCCCTTGGATACCGCCAGGTAAAATGAAGAATTTCGCGCCGAAATTATAGATGACGTTTCACTTGATATTTTCGAGGTTTATTCAAGTATGGTACAAGGCTAAATGGACAGGGTCTTCTTGTTTCGGCAATCAATTTTCAAAAGCCTGTTAAAAGATTAACACGGTTAGAAAAATATCATTTGATGTTGTATACTGCCGCTGGACTTGTGTTGTGTACCCGTTCAACACATTGTTCATCTCAGGTATATGAGAGAGAGAGAGAGAGAGAGAGAGAGAGAGAGAGAGAGAGAGATGATGATGATGATGATGATGATGATGATGGGTCTTACTTGTTAACTCTTCTGCTTGCTACTGCTGCCAATTCGTCGGCGGCCGCCATCTTCTCAGGGCTGATCCAGTGGGTTGCTTTCTCGGTACTGATTCTACTTCTTTCTTGTTGGGCTGGTCATCTATTGTTTCAATTAACCAATAAAACAAGACTTGTTTTTCTTTTAAGATTTTATTAACAACAAACCCAGCTCATATTCAACGACCTCCGAGAGCTGACGACAGCGTCCGCTCACGGGTAGTAACTAGTCGCAACTGATCTAAAACTGTCTCACGCTCTACTGATGCACTTTTCGAGGGTTCAAGTGGAATGTCATAATGGTTGGTAATTTTCCACTCGACCCCCGTTATTTTGAATCTAACAAACTGATTCAAAATATCTAACTACAGTGCGCACATAAATCATTGGCTATCCATGAATTATGTAACACTTGATTGGTTGGTTAGTTGATTGGATTTTACGGCATGTCAACTCATTGGGTTATTTTATTCCGAAGATGTCTTTGTTTTATTCATTCTTGATGGGTACTCATTTTTTAACTCAATTTTTTAAACACTTATTTTAAAATTATGTTTTTCTATTTAATACATGGGACCATAACAGGTACAACCTCTACGGATCAAATGGCCTGGGAGTAATTGTCATGAAGGGGTACTCCATATTCCCCGAGCTCAAATCACATTGAGTTTAACGGCATGCCCAGGATATTAAGCTCAGCCACCGCCTTCTAGCAAATATATAAAAAGTTTTGGGGTTTGCCCTAAGACCAATAGGATGGGACAATCGTATAGGTGCTAGGGCTTGACGTGGCAAGCCGATTGATTGGAAGGGGCCTCTCTGACCGACTAGCCAAAGTAATGGCGGGAGTGGAGTGTTGCATGTCAACATGAACTACTAAGTCACCAGAATTCCATCCTTAAGCATCACGGGTCGCCACCCACAGTCAACCGATGGATCATTGGGGGAGTCTTACCCCTCTGCAGAGGGGCAGTCGGTGTATTCTAAAGTCCAGCCGACAGGGCTGGCTGGACTTGAAAAACAACGATGAACATGTGTGTTTATAAACATAATATATTTTTATTCTTTGATAGTGTCGCTTGTGTGGAGCAGGATAGTCGCCGGAGAGAGTTCGCACATACAAGGAGTTTTCAGAAGTTTGAACAGTGAGCGATCACCTAGTCACCATTAGCTCAGTCAGCAGAGTGTCCGAATAGGAACCACAAGGTTCCTGGTTCGATATCGGCCCTAGCCAACTCAGCGTATGAATAGCACAGAGATCTGTGCGGTAAACTAAAGAGCTGATGGTAGGTGTGGCGCTCCACCACAGACTCAAAAACAATCTCCTTGATCTAGCACTAGTGAAAAGAGGATAGACTCCCTCGTTTTCTGGCTGATACCGACTTTAGGCCACCCCGACGACTTTTACATGTACATATTCCTCGTTGTTTGTCAAGCCCAGCGTTGATATACAACATACCCGATTTGGTGCGCAGGGACTTGATACGTTTTTTGAAATAAAAAAGATTGATACCGAATCTGGTTACCAGAAACGACAACACTAGACCATCGTGGTATCACAGACATTAACGAAAGGAAGGTGACTTTTGTTTTTATCTTGTGTATATTTGACAACATTGACCCAAGCAGAAATAAAGTGTTTCATTTGTTTGTTTGTTTTGTTTTGTTTTACGGCATATCAACCTCAGTGGGTCATTTAATGCCAATAAAGTTTTGAAACAAATCAATTCTTAATGGATAATACAATTTTTTTAACGTCATTCCCAGGACATGTAGACCCGCAGCCACAGCCTTCTAGCACCCATATGATAAAAAGGGGTGGGGCTTGCCATAAGGGAAATAGGGTTGGGAAAATCATATAGGTGCTAGGGCTTGACGTGACCAGCCGATTGATCGGAGGGGACCTCTCCGACCGCCCGTCTAGCCCAAGATAGGACCAAAGTGGAGTATTGTATGTCATGAACTGCTCATCCACCTGGGCTCTATCCTTAAGCATCATGGGTCACCACCCACGGCCAACAGGTGGCCCCATTGGGGGAGGTGCAGCCGGTGCATTCTAACGCCCCAACTGACAGGGTGGAAAGTGTTTCAGTCGCAGAAGAAAATCACATTTTGTACATCCAAAGGTGGGGCGGCGTCATAGTTAACGTGCTGGACTGCGACATCGTAGTTAGCGAGTTCAAACTCCATTCGCACTATTACGTTTACTTTCGGACTAAGACCCTTGCGAAAAGTATGAAACCCTTTAACTCACTCTGCTATAGGTTAAATAGCACTACTACTCTTCAACAAGGATGGCTTTGGAATTAAATAACCCACAAAGTTTGTTATGTCATTAAACAAAGAAACCAAATCTCTACATACCAAATATTTTGATATACTGAACTATTTTTGATATTGTCAAATTTTCAGAGATAGCGTATCACGATAGACCATCAAGTTAGTTTTGACGTACCGATCGGCACGTGGCTATTCAGTCCAATACAAGCGGAACCTCGGAATCAGAGCAACGTCGGTGCCAATCTGCCTCGATAATGGCAGAAAGCCTCTAAGCCGAGAGCACAACCGGTGTAACTATGGTATTACGAAAGGTGTCTCTTTTCGTTCCGGTAGTGCCTGCCATATAGGTCGTCTTTGTCACTGGTAGCGGCAGTTGTTGCGGTCGGATTGGGCGGAAGATTTTACCCTCTCTTCCCTTCGTGCCGTGTTGCAGATGCAGAATTTGTATATGCAGTGGCGTGTGCGAACTGGCCAAGCAACTTGACATGCACGACAGGAGTGATTTTAACGGACACATCTTATTTCGAACGCCTCGTGGAGCGCAAGACAATGGGTTGCTCTTAGACCACATGCATTCAGCATCCTCATCTTTGTTGTTTTGAGCTGATAGTAAGCTTTGTGGGTAGCATGGGGGCGGAGGTCAAAGTTTAAGTTGAAGAAATTGATGGATGTTTTATAGATGACAGGAGATAAAAAAAATCTTCATAAAATTTTTTTTTTTGTTGTGCAACTGTATTTGTTCAGCGTTATATCTTTGAAAGACGAGTCGCCATCCGCACACATATTTAGTTATCATTCCCACTTTGTTCCATTTTTTCTCATAAAATCAGTCCATTAATACTTTTTCTTGTCTTTTGTTGAATGCATTTCTTCGATTTACGTCACGCATCATGACATCTTCGCGTGTGCGGATCGCGACTCGTATTTCAAAAATATAACGCTGAACAAATACAGTTACACA
>CM042140.1:34794716-34814716 GCA_023376005.1 Doryteuthis pealeii | reverse complement strand
ATCTTTTTGCAATATTTCGATTTTCCTTGCATTTGTAACATCTTCACCTGACGATTGTTGACGCATGAAACCAAAATGGTCGTGAATGTACCTTTGTCACCAAATAAATAGATATGTAAAACCTTTATCTATTTTTATTATATTATATATTATATATATATATATATATATATATATATATATATATATGTGTGTGTGTGTGTGTGTGTGTGTGTGTGTGTGTGTTTAGAAATGTAACCCACTCCTCTGAATGAGCAGAATGTTACAGAAGGTCAATTTATTAAGCGGAGTTTAACACGTTTGAATTCAGAGTTTTCCTTCTCTTAGACTGGTTGCCTAACCAAGGTTAAAGAGCACAGTTTGCCTACTATTTAAACATAGTTGGAGGGAGAGTAGTTCTATGTGAAATATAAACAGCCTCGTTCAGGATTTGAACTCGTCTCACAGTGTCCATATCCTACGACTCTAACCATTACACCACGCACCTCCTTCTAGCTCATATGTAATAATGGGTTGGGAGATTGCCATAAGAGCCATATGGTCGGGACAATCATATAGGTGCAAGAGCTTGACCGAACCAGCTGATTGATCGGTAAAGACCGCTACAACCGCCCTCTAGGCCAAAGTGGAGTATTACAGATCATGTAATGAATATCAGAATTCCGTCCTTAAGCATCACGGGTCGCCACCCACGGCCAACAGGTGGCCTCATTGGGGGTCTTTCCGATCTACAGAGGTGCAGTCGGTTACAGCCCAACCGACAGTGCTAACACGGAGGCACAGATCCAAAGTAGGAGTTAAGTTGTCTTTTTGTCTTGTTATTAACAAAAGGCAATATTTTTGCAGCTACCTATAATATATACAGGACCGCTTGAAACCCGGTCGAAAAATCCCCATCTCTTCATCGCTATTGCCTATTATTATTATTATTATTATTATTATTATTATTAAGGTTTTTCACACCCGCCTAAGCTGGTGGTTCACTAGAGGCTGAGTGACAGCAAGTCTTCTCAGGTCTCATCTTAGTATTCTAGCCGATCTTAACAATGTTGTAGTTTGGATGGTCACGATTCTTCTCTGATTTCCAGTTCATCCAGACTCTTTTCCAGACCCTTGGAGACCGTTCCAAGAGCACCAATTACAATTGGTATGACCTTTACCTTCATGTTCCACAGTTTTTCCAGTTCTCTGGCAAGGTCAAGTATTTGTCTATATCTCCGCTTTCCTATCTTTTCAATTCGGTGATCCACCGACACGGTAAAATCCACGAGATGACAAGTTTTATTCTTCTTGTTAATTAACACTAGATCTGTTATTATTATTATTATTATTATTATTATTATTATTATTATTATTATTTCACTCCTTGTGAGTTTTTCACACCAGCGTAAGCTGGTGGCCCTTTACTGGAATCTGAGTGACAAGTCTCCTCAGGTCTCCAGGACTCTTTTCAGTAAACTAACCGATGTCAACCGTTCCAAGTGCACCAATTACAATTGGTATCACATTCACCCTCATATTCCAGGTTTTTTTTTTCAGTTCTCTGGCACGGTCCTGGTATTTTTTCTATCTTTTCGTTTTCTTTCATCTGTGACCAGCTGGGACAGCAAATTCTACCAGTTGGCAGGTTCTCTCTCTTTTTTTTTTGTTAATCAATACTAAGTCGGATTTTCTGTCTGGGACAAGGCGATCTGTCTTTACTCAAAGTCCCAGAGAACTTAATGTTTCATTCTCAGGAACAGATTCTGGTTTATGCTAATACCATTTTGTTGTCTGATTTGCTCATTTACTGCATTCATTTAGTACACGGTTTATTGTCTCATCTCTACATTTGCTGTTATTATTATTATTATTATTATTATTATTATTATTTTCTCCTTTTGAGTTTTCACATCAGCATTAGCTGATAGTCTTTCACTGGAGTCTGAGTGACAGTAAGTTTCCTCAGGTCTCCAGAACTCTTCTGAGTATTCTGGCAGATTGCAGCAGTGCAGTGTTCTGAATGGTTTCAACCCTTCCTCTGATTTCCAAACATTCCGAACCCTTTTCCAATCCTTTTGGGACTGTTCCAAGTGCACCAACTACAATTGGTATCACCTTCACTTTCATATTCCATAACTTTTTTAGTTCTCTGGCAAGGTCCAGATATTTGACTATTTTTTCATTTTCCTTTAGCTTCACCCTGTGATCTGCTGGCACTGCAAAATCCACCAGTTGACAAGTTCTTTCTTTTTTGTTTATCAAAACTAGGTCTTCTTGCTGGGATAAGGTGATCCGTTTTAATTTCAAAGTCCCAGAGAATTTTATGCGTTTCGTTCTCAAGAACAGATTCTGGTTTATGCATATACAATTTTTTTGCATGGTAAAAATTACATTTTTGCATAATTCCCAGTGGATCACCTTCCCAACCCAGTCGTGTCTAGTTTTGTATTCTCGTTGTTCTAGTTTGCTACATTCGCAGAGTATATGGTTTACAGTCTCATCTCTATTCCCACAAAGTCTACATTTACTATTTTGTTGGGTCCTATCAATATTATTATTATTATTATTATTATTATTATTATTATTTGGGATAGGTTCATGAAATAAACTTTGGGATAAATCTCAGTAAAAATACGAAAATACTTTTGATAAACCCTAATAATAATCATATATTCATATATACAGTTACACTGCACAAAGACTCGTACCTATATACAAGATTTCTTGCATATGTACACGAAAGGTTTGCAAAACAAGGATGCATTCTCCCACCGTCCCCAATTTGAACAATTGCACCCCTCACAAAAAAACGGGCTATGTAAATGAGCCTTATATTTTTGGTACTAGGAAATGTATTGATGCTAGAGACAGTCACGCAATCTATGTATCAATGAATGGACACCCAGATTGATTCAATTCGGATAAAATAGAAGCGACACCTGTAGGCAAATAAATGAATCAATAAGTGTGTGTGTATGGGATGTGTGTTTGTGTGTTTGTGTGTGTGTGTGTGTGTGTGTGTGTGTGTTGTGTGAGAGAGAGAGAGAGAGAGAGAGAGAGAGAGAGAGAGAGAGAGAGAGGGGGGGATATTTTAATACGCGTCCAACCGGTATGCAACTGCGCGGATATTTTTGATTTTTTTGTTTTTGTTTTTATTTCTTTATTTTATCTACTTTTTTTTTTTTTTGCTGGACGAAGACAAATTTAATGAACGGTCATATTTCGTGCAGACGCCATTGAAAGGGAAAGACACGAACAACGACTTTACGAGATAAGCATATTAAAAGGTGCTCTTATATACCTTTATAGCGTAACTTACTGAATAAAGCAAATTTCAATGGAGATTGTAACTTAATATTAATGTGGAGACTACGTGTTAATCATAACATCTATTAATAATGGAGATTCGCTTCCGGTTTTTGTCTGTAACAAAAACTGCGTCACTGCTTACGTCACATTACCCTACACATAATCCAACGTCATAACATAGAATAAATATACTCAAAATGTGAGCATGCAACGTTAGACAATCCTCATTGTTTCAATAAATAGATGCCCGGCGTTATATATTTATATATAGATTGTTTTATTCTAATATAATATTTAAGTTATCGGAACTGTTTCCATTTCAAATTGTCTTTCTTTCTTTCTTTTTTATTCCTTTAATAAATTTGCGGATTTTACATACTTATGGTACACATCTATGACATTGAATTTTCAGCTCCCATCCCCTCAGGCAATATTTTTCAAAAATTATTTTTACATCGCCCGGAGGGTGTCTTTTTATTTTGCTAGTACTAAATAATATATATATTTTTTTGGCAGGTGGGGGGATATGTTTAATTGAAGTCATACCTAATTTGAAAATGTATTAGTCGATAATTAATGAATTAGGCGAATATATCTGTTCAAATGTAAGGCGTAAACAAATTGAGAAAAAGTCGATCTCTGTATGTACATTTCAGCATGAGATCGACTTTTTCTCGATTTGTTTACGCCTTACATTTGAACAGATATATTCGCCTAATTTATTAATTATCAACTAATTAATTTTCAAATAGGTATGACTTCAATTAATACATATTATCCTAAAATTGTCGGCTACCGCCATCTCAAACAAACTTGTGTACTCACACACACACACACACACACACACACATATATATATATATATATATATATATATGTGTGTGTGTGTGTGTGTGTGTTGTGAGAGTGAGAGAGAGAGAGAGAGAGAGAGAGAGTACCAAACAGTGTACAAAACATGCAACACGAGAATACAGTTAAAAAACGCACACATTTAACCATTTACACCATTTCTGTCATTTAAAAAAAAACTATTTCGTTTACCTGATGAATGTTTTTAGCAGGAAACCATTGGTAGTAATATCGTTCCCAAATAAATGAATAAAAGCTAAAACTTTTATTTGTCACTTCATTCAACTATATATATATATATATTAATAATTTGAAGGCCAATACAATGCGTATGAAAAATAAAAACAAAAAGATGTTTTTTTTTTTTAAAAAAAATAACATCTTTTTGTTTTTATTTTTATTTTTCATACGCATTGTATTGGCCTTCAAATCATTAATATATTATAACATACTTAACAATGCTTCAAGCAAATTACCAATTACTTTATATATATATATATATATATATATATATATATATATATATATATATATATATATACAGGGTGATTGAAAAGTAACTACCTATTTTAAGTTATTTATAATTTTTCTTTATACAGTTGCATCTTTCTTAATTCCTAATGTATGCTCCTTAATACATGTAATATTTTATGCAAGATGGTGCTTCCTTAAATTTTGCTACAGTTGTTCGTGAATGGCTGAATACCATTTTACTGGGAGATGGATGGGTAGAGGTGGTACGCATGGGTGACCGGCCAAAAGCCCTGATTTAACACCCTTCGACTTTTTTCATTGCTGTTGGTTGAAGGAGCAAGTCTACTCTACGAAACCAACGACTTAAAAAAACTTGAAGGACGAATACGATACTTATTTCTGCAATTCCACAAGAGATCCTAGGAAGATTAATTGATGCGATTCCCGAGTGGCTTAGGAGGCTGGAGACAAATAATGGCCAGATTTAGTATTATATGTGTTATTCGGACTATTGTCCCCATCTTCATTGTTATTTGTACAACGTTTCGGCCGATATGCCCTCCGGCCTTCTTCAGGTATTTCTTGTCGGACTCGGGAACCTTCTCGGACTCGGGAATCTTCTTTTCGAACTAGGGAACTTTCTTGTCGTAATCGGGATCCATCACGGAACTTTAAACTAACCCTTTATTTAGTCCACGGGGGTATCATGTTCTCATTCTGCTAACCATAGCTGGGGTAGGAGTTGTTTAATTATTTCTAACTGCCTCTGCTCAGGATTAAACTCGGGATCCATAGATAACTGTCACTTAGAACTGTCTTAACCTAACTACCTGGCCAGATTTAGTTTCAATCACACTGTATCTTATTATAATGGAGATTCGGTGTCTATAACCGAAACAATGTCACTGCTTATGTCACAATACCCCCAGTAATTGCGTAAGTTTATCAATGAGTATTTAGTTTATAGTCAGCATCAATAATACATAGAATAGAATAAATGTTATTTATTAACGATGTCTCTGTGAAAATATGAGTTAGATTTGCTTCAAAACAGCCCATGTTATTAGTGTGTTTAAAATATTGCAATATGTCTTATATAGCACTAAGATTTAAAGGTTTACATAATATATGGTGTGGTTAATTTGCATAGTGGTTTTAACAAAACCGGGCTGAATACATTATTACTTGGTATTATGATCTCAAATATTGTTTTATTCTTCAACGTATTAAAATCAATCCTATGAATGAGTTTGAGTTTGAGTTTTGTTTAACGGCATATCAACCTCTGTGGGTCATTTAATGCCAAAAAGGTTATTTTGGATTTCAGACTTTAAAGTAGTGGTTCTATGGAAATAATTGGTTATGTTCTGTTATATTTTGTTGAAAAGGTTGCCTTTTTTAATAAAATTTAAAATGTTTTCAGGGTTTGTATTCTTAAAGATGTCTTTCAGGTTTCTAGCTTGATAGTAATTTGCGCGGATATGTTTAAGTCTGTTACAATTTAGAAGGATATGCTTGGTTGTAAGTTGTACTTTGCATGTTGGGCACACTGGGGCACCCTCCCCTTTTAACAGGTACGAATGGGTAATGTGGGTGTGCCCAATACGCAATCTGGCGAGTATTTCTTCTTCTCTTCAAATACTTCTGTGGCCCGTCGGCCACTCCTATGAATGATTTTATATAGAAACCATTTAAAATATAATTAAATTAGTATAATCTTTTTTATATGCCTTCTATTTAATTACATTACTTTTTAATCTAATATATTTATTACATTAAAATTTAAATAATTACGTCTGGTGAGCGCATTTTGTTGCTAGTCTTATTATAATGGAGATTGTGTGTTTTTCTGTCTGTAACTGAAACTATATTTCCTACTCAAGTCATAATTCTCTTAGTTATTGACATCACATTCACCATGATTTTATTTTTATCTAAACCTCAATTATTAATAAAATTGTCTTACATTATCAATACTGTTAACATATCTACTACTAATAACATGCAATTGTATTTATATATACAACAAAATAGTGGTTTACAGTGTGAACGGAAGGCTAATTTGCATATTAATATTAAAAAATCGAATTTAATAAATATGTGCTTAGTATTATTGATTTCTAACTGTTTGGTTTTATTTTAATGAATATAAGCCAAAATCTCTTCAATGAATCTTAAATGAAATCCATTAACAAGAAAAAATAACTGTCATTTTATTCTTTACTTCCTCTTATAACTAAATACTTAAATTAGAAAAAATAACAATGAAAGACGAGAGTGATGGAAGAGTAAATTTCAATTGTTCTATTTTATCGATTATACCCCTCTGTTTCAAATCTTTTATTATACTCCCTCTGTTTCAAATCTTTTTATCTGTATTCTTATTTAGTTTCATTAGCCTTTCTAATTTAATACAATATTTTATTACATTAAAACTTAAATACTTGCACCCGGAGGGTGCATATATTTGCTAGTAATAATAAAAAAAGAATTGAGAGAAAAACGTCGAAGAGAAAATAACACTAAGTAAAATACTGAAGGAAATAAAAAACAACTCATTGTTTAGATGACAGATTCAAACAATGTAAAATTGAAAAGACAAAAAAAGAAAGAAAGAAAGAAAGAAAGAAAGAAACAACAAAACCCAAAGAAAAACAACAACAGCAACAACAACAAAAAAGACAAACAAAAAGAAGCAAGAAAACTAGAATAAATTACTAACGAAAATTCTTAAAACTCAGCTTCCTCTCTTCTCACAAATAAAATAAGCTCAGAACATAACGAAAGGTTTACTCATCTTTCTTCGGTTAGAAGCAACAACCCGCCCGAACCCCACCGACTTTTCGTTCTGCGCCCTCCCCCAAGACCGCAGAGATTTGTCGGCACGACTTATAACACCATCAACAAGAAATATATGACAATAACGATTTTAGACAACGCCCTTTCACTTTCTCAGGTTTCCAATTGTCTCAGCTGATAACCCCCCCCCAAGCCTCTTTGTCTTCCCACTCAATCAGTTCAGGTGGGGTGGGGGTAGGTTCAAAATATTATGTACTGAACACATTTCTAATCCAGGACCTTAAAATCCAGTTGGCCCAGCCATATGATCATATAATTTTTTAGGAATCATGGAAGGAGCCAACACGGCCATATACATCATTATCAATAATAATAATAATAATAATAATGTAATAAAAATAATAATAATAATCGTGTTCCTTATCATCTTGCCACATCCTCTGGTTAAAAATGAAACCGTTCAAATCGTCCAAGATGAAATGAAAAAAATATAAATCCTGATTATCTGGCCTTGCTTATCCGCCGAATTCTTATTTTGATGTGTGCCGTTACCTCAGCTAAATAATGGACAATTCCGTTTTTATTTTCAAGAAAGAAAGGAAAGAAAATAGATCATGCTACACAGAATGAATATAATAGGAAAAAAAAGAAAGAGAGCAGGGAAAGATGCAGATAGGAGTGAGCGTGCGGAATCCATAACGCTAATATGTTTTAATCGAACGATGAAAATATGAAAAGAAGGAAAGAAAAAAGAGAGAGAGAGAGAGAGAGAGAGAGAGAGAGAGAGAGAGAGAGAGAGTTGAGTTAAGATTATTATACTTTTTACATATTAAACTATTTCGCAATAGCTCTTAACTAAACGTATCAAACATTGTAATAATTAAATTATCATACTGTGGTATATCCACAGGTCCTGCTAGTTATTATTATTATTATTATTATTATTATTATTATTATTATTAAGAGAGTTTTTCACATCAGCGTTAGCTGATGATATTTCACTGGAGTCTGAGTGTCAACATATCTACTCAGGTCTCCAGGGCTCTTCTGAGTATTCTAGAAGATTGCAGCAATGCAGTAGTCTGGATGGTCCAATTCTCCTCTTATTTCCAAGCTTTTTAGGACGTTCCAAGTGCAGCAACTACAATTAGTATGACTTTGACCCTCATTTTCCACAGCTTTTTTCAATTCTCTGGCAAGGTCCAGGTATTTGTCCATCTTTTCGTTTTCCTTCATCTTCACTCTGTGATCTGTTAGAACCGCAAAGTTCACCAGTTGACAAGTTATTTTTTTTTTGTTAATCAATACTAGGTCTGTCTCCTTGCTGTGATAAGGTGATCCGACTTATCTCGAATTATTATTATTTCACTTTGCGTTTTTTTTTTTTATACCAGCTCAAGCTGATGGTCGTTCACTGGAGTCTGAGTAATCACAAGTCTCCTCACTCCTGGACTCTCCTGAGTATTCTAGCCGATCTTAACAATGGAGCTCTGGATGGTCTCGGTTCTCCCAAATTCCCGGTTTACATCCCAAAGCTTCAGTGAGTCTTTACGGAAGACCTAGGGTGAGGGAAAGTAGTGATTATGTGTTTTCTGTGTTTCATCCATTTCATCGGTATTTATTCATCAAATGAATGAAATAAAATGTCTTCGGTAATAACATAATCCAACAAGGGTTAACATGTAAAATCAAACTAGCCAACCAACCAATCAAACAGCCGATAGGTATTTTGATCACAATGTCAATTTCAGGAATTAATCATATATAATGAGGAATACTACTTATTAACTATGCATTACATTATATATATATTCATACATTCCGATATATATAATATATACTATTTATATATATGATATATATATATATATATATATATATATATATATATATATATATATATATATATATATGTATATATATATATATATTATGATATGTTACATATAATATTTATATATTATAACGTATATATATATATATATATATATATATATATATATATATAATATATATATAAATTTATATAATATATACATATTATGTATATATTATGTATATATAATATTTTATATATTATAACATATATATATTATATGTTATATATAATATTTATATATTATAATGTATATATATATATATATATATATATATAATATTGATATATATAATAACATATACATATATACATATATATTATTATATGTTATATATAATATTTATATATTATAACACACACACACACACACACACACACACACACATATATATATATATATATATACATATTATAATACATAAATTATATATATATTATATATATCCAAATATATGAACATATATAATATGATGCATAGTTAATAATAATAATAATAATAATAATAATAATAATAATAATAATAATAATAATAAATAGTATTCATCATTATAGGGTTAACATGTCGAAAAACCAACCAACCAACCAACCAGCCAATAGGTATTTTAATCACAATGTCAAGTTACCCCACCTCGCTATTATTCTGACCCGTCGCAACTTAATCTGGTGACTCTAGTTCGATTCTGCTGTCTTTTCTGATGATCTATCAAGACATGTCTGATTGACATTAATCTGACTATTATTGAACGGTGATTTCATTTCAGAAAAGAAACAAAGTCTCATTCTTTATTCAAGAACTTATAGAAAAACATTTCAGAATTTTTTTTTACTGGACTTATACGAAGAATGAGTGAAATATATTTAAAAGTATCCAAAAATTTAAAATTGAAGAGTAAAATAACTAAGATTAACTTGTTTTCTTACTTACCTGTTTGAATTTTTTTTAGAAATGATTCGAATAAATAATGTATCTAATTCTGCCTGCTGGGTTTGAGGTTTTAGATGTGACTTACGTTGTATTTAAATAAGAGATAAAAAAATCTACTGAAAGGTCTGGTACACCCCTCCACACACACAGTATATATATATATATATATATATATATATATATATATATATATATATATATATATGAAATAAAATAGAAATTAATCCGACAGGGTGAATTTGATATATTGAAAAAAACAAAAGATGTTTACAAATGCATGGGATCATCAGGAGAGAATGTGCAACCGTTTCAGGGCCTTCCTCTCTACGGCTGCTTTTTAAAACCGTAGAGAGGAAGGCCCTGAAACGGTTTCACAATCTCTCCTGATGATCCCATGCATTTGTAAACATCTTTTGTTTTTTCAATATATCAAATTCACTCATATATATATATATATATATATATATATATATATATATCCCAAACCCCATGGTAGAGCACTGTGGGGGGGCATTAATTGAAATTTCACCGTTTGGCGTAAGCCGTTACTCGCCTGTCGCTGTTTACAGACTTGAGTTCTCTGGTGATTGTAAAAACATTCCGGCGTAAGTATGTATCAATTAATTGTTCACCCCTGACTCACAGCCGCTGATGGCCGCAAGGGTAAGAAATTTGTCAGATGAATAATTCTGTCGGGTTTCGATCCCGGCTACAGGTAGCTGTTAAAAAGTCGAAACTGATGAGAAGTAAACTTCGAAACACGTGTGTCTGTGGATGACTGATATATATGTTAATTATTAATTAAAGAAGAATTTACGTTATATATTTAAACTTATGAGTGATTAGAGAAACATAATTGATAGTATAAAAATTATCAATTTTATTAAAAAAATGTTAACCATGTAAAAAAAAACGTAAAAGTAAGTAAAGTCGTCGGGGTGGCCCAAAGTCGGTATCAGCCAGAATATTGTTCAATCTGTGGTGGAGCGCCACACCTACCGCCGTTTTCTTATTTTACCGCATAGATCCCTGTGCTGTTCATATGCTGAGTTGGCGAGTGCCGGTTTCGAACCCAGAACCAGAAATAAATGAATAGAGTGAAATAATTTTTTTATCATATACGTGCTAGAAGGCGTGGCTGAGGGTCTTAATGTCCTGGGTATGGCGTTACTCTATCTGATGGTGAAGTTTCAATACTGGAGCTCTGGGAATGTGGAGTACCCTCTTCTTCATTAATACTCCCAGATCCATTCTGATCCGGAATGTTAGTATCTTTTAGGGTCCCTTCTATGAGTTAAATAGAAGAAAATGATTTCGCAAAAACGTGTTTAAAAAATTGGGTTAAAAAAAAGAATCTTTAATACCCATCAACCATGAATAGAACAAAATGTCTTCGGCATAAAATAACCCAACAAGGGTTGACATGTCGTAAAATCCAACAGACCAAACCAATGGGAATTGAACTCACTAACAGCGGTACACCAGCCAAACTCATAAACCATTACATAAGGAGTGGAGCTCGTAAAAATCAAGAGATTTAATTTCTTGCTCGTGATCGATTTTTACACAGATATATTGCAGTATATTTTGTCTGATTATATTTTTGTTTTTGTTTAAGCCTTCATTTTTTTCGGGGTGTGTTGGGTGGATGTTGATGGGGGGGGGGCGTACTGTCAAAATTTTTGTCAGAACAAAGGAACTCTAATCCATATCGACTTTTACAGGAATTTATTCTAAGCTACTTTTGTTCAAACGCCGAAGATTCGAAATACGCTGACTGCAGAAGGGTACACCCACCCCATCAAAAAAATGGGCACCCTGGGCATGACAATAAACTGAATCTCATGGTGAGGCTCCAGTTTTGTAGATCGAGGCGGTGTGGTTTTATGCCTTCATTGCCACTCATTGGACTGGTAAGATATTTGATATCCGCGTGATCCCAGGAGGCTATCCCCCCAGGCAACAGGCATCCCCTTGGTTTAAAAGAGCAGGACTGGGTTTATTGCCCAGTGCTTGAGGTGTCTCAAAAGAAGAATTCTGATGTGGATCGTGCAATTTTTAACACTAGCCACGCAAGAGCTTCGGTTTGTGCGTGGTCCCCAACGTTAATGATCCTTCTGTTCAACTGACATGGTAGGATGTCAGTAAATAATTACCATTACTCCCAGGTCCACGCTGACCTGGATTAGCAGTACCTCTCGCTTATCTATGAAGCAAATATATATGTTTGCAAATTGGGGGGGTGTAATAGTTACAGTCGTAGGAAATGGACTCGTCGACCAGAATTCAAATATTGGACAAGGTTGTTTGCATAGCACTAATACTATTTGGAAAGGTATGAATCCAACAACTCTCCCTCCAGCTATGGGTAACTAGTAGGGTAGCCTGGCCCCTTTAACTTTGGTTGAGCAACCAGTCTTAGAGAAGGAAAAGTCTGAATTCAAACCTGTTAAACTTCGCTTGATAAAGTAACCTGGTGTCCAATCCAGCTCACGCGGAGAAGCTGATATATATATATATATATATATATATATATATATATATATATATATATATATATGAGGAAAAAATGAGTAAAGAAAAGAAATGTAGATGTATAAAAATGAATTTTATCGATATCACTTTCAATCGATATCACTTACACATGTGTTTCGGTCTGTTTATCAAAATGTATACGGATTTACGTTATTATTATTATTATTATTATTATTATTAAAATAATCAGATGGAGTTGAAATGATGATAATAATAGTAATAATAGGAAAAATGTAAAAATATTCCGTACGCAGAGAGATTTTTTACGACCTTCATCAGAGTTAATTTTTTTTATTTTTTGAGTAGAGATAAAAATCGTTGGAGATAAAAACAGAATTTTAAATGTTAAAGTGATATCGATAAAATTCATTTTTATCCAACTACATTTCTTTTCTTTACTCATTTTTTCCTCATATTGTCGGATTCAGTTCCCCTTCCATTCTTACATATATATATATAATATATATAGGGGGTCCAAATTATTCGTATTGAATAGGACCGTAATCAAAAATCAATAACTCTTAAGAAGAAGCAGAACACAAAAAGTAAATATGAAGTACAATGAATGCAATTCATTAACCTCTCAGCATAAGATAACCCAATACATTTTGACATGCCGTTAAAATCGATCAGTCAATCAATCAATCAATCACTTGAAGCTTTTTAAAGATTCTTTTCTTTTCCTTTCTGCTTTTCTTCCTTTTTTTCTTTTCCTTCTTTCTTTCTTTCTTTCTTTCTATTGCCCCGCCTTATAACTGTTATTATTTCTTACATAACATGTACAATATTTTGCCTGGCGATTGTAAGGACAACCTTAAACTCACAAAATATACAAAAACTCTTAAGAAGCGTCTACTCAATAAGGTAAATATGAACCTGCAATCAATGCAATTCCCTAACCTGTGTGCATAACATAACCTAAGACGGGTTGACGTGGCCTTAAAATCAATCAATCAATCTAAACTTCTTTTTTTCTTTCTTATTCGATAGGACCGTATGCAAAAACAAACAAAACCAACGAAAAAGATGCTGAACACAAAAAGTACATATGAACGTACAATGAATTTGATTCGCTAAGCTGTAGGCACAAGATAACCCAATACGGGTTGGTATGCCGTTAAAATCGGTCGATCAATCAATCTAAGCTTTTATAATTTCTTTTTTTCCTTCCTTTCTTTTTTCTTTCTTTCTTTCTTTTATTTCTTTCTTTTGCTTTCTTATTTTCTTTCTTTCTTTCTTTTTATCGCCCCGTCTTATTTCTATTGTTATCATTTCTTACACACCGTGGACATTCTCATGCTCGCTATTTTAAGGACTACCTTAAACTCATAAATCCGATCAATCGGCTGGTCCGACCAAGCCCTAGCACCTATATGATTTTCCCAACCCTGTTGCCCTTATGGCAAGCTCCAACCCCTTTTTATCATATGGGTGCTAGAAGGCGGTGGCTGCGGGTCTACATGTCCTTGGAATGACGTTAAACTCTATCTGATGGTGAGGTTCCAGTTTTGGAGGTTTGGAGAATGTGGAGCACCCCTTCATCACCATTGCTCCCTGGTCCACTCTGACCCGGAGTGGTAGTACCTGTTAGGGTCCCATCTATGCGTTAAATAGAAAAATGTATTTATAAACATTTTTTATTATCCATTAAGAATTGATTTATTTCAAAACTTTATCGGCATTAAATGACCCACTGAGGTTGATATGCCGTAAAACAAAACAAAACAAACAAACAATAAACTCATTAAATATACAAGACCCCGAATACACAATAAAAGTAAATATAAACCTGCAAATAATGCGATTCACAAACTTATGTACATAAAATAACTCAAGACGGGTTGACGTGCCGTTAAAATCGATTGATGAATCAATCTAATCTTCATTTTTTAATTTCTTTCTCCCCTTCTTTTTTCTTTCTTTTTTTTTCTTCTTTACTTTCTATCGCCCCGCCTTCTTACTGTTGTTATTATTTCTTACACGCTGTGTACATTCTTTTTCTCTGGTTATTGTAAGGACCACCTTAAACTCACAACAAACAACAACAAAAAGAAAGCATTGCTCTATTAACGGCACTAATTGTTTGAATACCACGGATAAGTAGGCATTGACTTTTATTGTCGAAGCGCAGACATTGTGTCTCCGATTCTCGTCCTCAGCGCGCGTCCAAAGTCCCAAGACTCATAAATCCTTTCCCAGTTTTCAATTCGACGAAATTACAGAGGTTAACAGAGTGCAGCAGCCAAGAGAAGAAAAATAAATATATTTATTATTAAACAAACAGTGAAAGCAAGTATTTTACCTAAAGAAACAATAAAGAGTCTTCTCTTTTCTTTTATTTCCCCACTTGGAAATATTTTCGTGATCAGAAAGAGGATTGCTTATATCTCGAATAAAACGCACTGTAATCACTGAAGGCAAAAGAGAAAGAAAATGTCCGCCATTGTTTAATTGAAATTTATTAAATAGGGATTTATTCTATTATTTATTTCAGTCTATGCGAGTTTTTCACGCCAATTTTAACTGGTAGTTTTTCACTGAAGTCCCATCAGGTCTCCAAGGGTTTTCTAAGCATCCTGGCCGATTTTAGTAGTGCTGTGGTCTAATTGGTTTCAATTCTTTCTTTAATCACTAGGACAGGTGCGTTTTGTACTGGTTAGAGTCGTAGGAAATTGACTCATCGATCCGAGTTCAAATCCTGGACGAAGCTATAGTTCAAATAAAGCTAATACCCTTGGGAAAGGCATAATTCCAACTACTCTCCCTCCAGCTATGGGTAAATAGTAGGACAGACTGGGCTCTTTAACCTTGGTTAGGCTACCAGTCTAGGAGAAGGAAAACTCTGAATTCAAAACCTGTTGAACTACGCTTTAGAAATTGACCTTGTGTCAGATCCTGCTCGTGCGGAGGGGTTGGTAAATATATATATATATATATATATATATATATATATGGGCAAAATAGATCTGTTAAACTCTTTGCCTACCAGGAAAACTCTGTATTGAAACCTGTTAAATCTCCGCTTGTCGTGGTCACTACTAGAATAGGCTTAGTACTAATTCGTGATCTATTTCAATTTTTCTCTCAATATGTCTCTTCTAGAGCTTATTCGCTACTGTTCCTCGTATCATTATTTCACTCCTTGTGAGTTTTCACATCAGCATTAGCTGTTGGTTCTTCACTGGAGTCTGAGTTACACCATGTCTCTTCAGGTCTCCAGGACTCTTCTGATTATTCTAGCCGATTGTCGCAGCTGTTGTTTAGATGGTCACGATTCTTTCTCGTTTCAAGAGCACCAAATATAATTGGTATCACTTTCACCCTCGTATTCCACAGTTCTTTCAGTTCTCTGGCAAGGTCTAAGTATGTATCTTTTTGTTTCCTTTCATCTTAACCCTGTAATCTTCTGGGACTGCAAAATCTACCAGTTGAATTTTTTTATTATTTCACTTCTTGTGAGTTTACACACCAGCGTTAGCTGATGGTATTTCACTGAAGTATAAGTGGCAACAAGATTCCTCAGATCTCCAGGACTCTTCTGAGTATTCTAGCCGATAGAAGCATTGCAGTAGTCTAGATAGTCTCAATTCTTCCTCTGATTTCCAGATACTCCAATCTTTTTTCCAAGCTTTTTGGGACCGTTCCAAGTGTACGAACTAAAATTGGTATAATTTTGACCCTCATATTCCACAGCTTTTTCAATTCTCTGGCAAGATCCAGGTATTTGTGTATCTTTTCGTTTTCCTTCATCTTTACCCTGTGATCTGCTGGAACTTCAAAATCTACCAGTTGACAAGTTATATTAGTTTTTGTTAATCAATACTAGGTTTTGTCTCCTGGCTGGGATAAGATTATCCGTCTTAATTTCGAAGTCCCAGAGAATTCTATTATTATTATTATTATTATTATTATTATTATTATTATTATTATTATTATTATTATTCAGCTGTTCACAGCACCATGGAGGTGAGTCACTCAGTAATAAACTCAATATATAGTTCAAAATTATCTACAACACGACCTTACTTGAACATCTACTAAGTTTACTTTAGTACGGTACAAGAACACCCAGTGAGAATCGACTACTGTAGATAACCATCTTTTTATTTATCTGGTACTGCGCTTAGCATTCAGTAAAGATCTAACTCAGTAAATTAACAAATCAGCAAGCAAAACTAATTGATTGATTAATCGATTAATTGATTTTAAGGACACGTCAACGCTTCTGATGTTATTTAATGCCTAGAGGTTAGGGAATTGGGTACATTGTACAATTGCATTTTTGTGTAGTTTTTTCAGTTTTTGGCTCACGGTTATATGGTATCAAGTATTCCTAGCTAATACTAATAATTTGCAAACAAATGTATTTGACCAATAGATTAGACCCTAACAGGTACTACCAGTCCGGGACACAGTGAACCTGCTGTTCTCATTTTTATTCTTCCTTAGATCTATTTGCCGAGATTCCTGGGTATAACGTTAAATTGCATTTAATCAAGTTCCAATTCTTGAGCTCTGGGGAGTGTGGAGTACCCCTTCATCTCCATTAACCCCAGGTCCATTATGATCCAGAGTGGTAGTACCGGTTAGGGTTCCATCTATGGGTTAAATAGAAAAACATGAGTTTAAAAAATGTGTTAAAGAATTGAGTTTACAAAAAACTGAATATACATCAAGCATGAATAGAACAAACGTCTTCAGAATAAAATAACCCAACAAGTGATGACATGCCATAAAATCCAAGTGTGGACCTGGGAGTAATAACATTGAAGGTGTGTCTCCACACGCCCAGAATTACTAGAGCTAGAACCTCACCATCAGACGCAGTTTAGTGTTATACACAGGACACACATCTTTAGGGGATGGGGTCTTACTGTTACATAATCTATGCGGTTGCATAAGATTATTGTCAATCCCCTGTATTTCTAGAGGGGTGGCCCTTTTCATATCACGGGCGGGACTTTCCATGGAATAGTACAGAAAGCCCGCGAAATACGTGAAGTCACGTGGGACCTGGTTGAGTCCTCAGTTTTCAGTTGGACGTCAAGCAGTGAAGATGTCCTGCCTTAACTGTAACTCACTCTGCATACGCGCGCTATGTTAGTCAGATATTTGGTTACATGAAATGTTTAGTTAAGCAAATAAAAATCTTAAGAAAATAACATGGTGTTGTGGTTGGTGAATGTCTTGGTAACAAGACTGATATAGAAGAAGAAATGAGTTAAGTGCGACCGACCACCAAGATGAAGTCACCAAGACGAAGAGACCTAGAAGAACTTAAGATACCAAGACGCTAGAAGAAGAATAGAAGTAAAGTAAGTATATTCAAAGCACTGACGATTAGGTGGATGGGTTGTATGGGATTATCTTAGGATTAACTCTGGGGTTAGCATAGGATTAGGTTAAGAATTAGCTTGGGATTAGATTTAGTCTTAGCGGAAAGGCCTGCTTGAATGAATCGAGGTGCCAAGACCCTAGATCCATGACACGTCTTGTAGCATCCATCAATGAGGGTAACTAACCCCGTTACCCCGAGGAAGGTTTTAGAGCAAGAGGCTAGGAAAAGGACATTCTGATATAAAACCTACGATCCGAGGATTTCGCTGTCATCATACCTTGATAAAGGTCAGAAACCATGCTTGAACTTCAGGTTAACGTCTGAATATAATTTTAGTCTAAGGCAAATGAGAAAAAAACATAAATAAGGCCCGAGAATACAGCGGCCTGAATGTTGTGTTTATACATCCCCCAATAAAGATGAGGACAACAGTCCGAAACATGAAAATTACTCACTCATTAATTTGTTTACGAAGACAAGCCATGAGGCTTGGGATTAGCTTAGGATTAGGATTATGGTCAGTAAATGAAAACAGATAAAGATTAACTTGCATTATTCAGTTTTTTACGAACTGATGTCCTCATCTTTATTGTTATATACACAATGTTTTGACCGATGTTTCCCCGGCCTTCTTCAGGTGTTTCTAGACGAAAATGTAAACTTTCTTGTCGAACTCGGGAACCCTTATGTCGTAATCGGAAGCCTTCACGGAACTTTGAACCGAACAGTTTATTTAATCCAATGGGGTAGATTGTTTTCATTCCGTTAACAATGACAGGGTACGAAGCTGTGTTAAGTATGTTATTTTTGCCCGTAGTCAGGATTGAACCTGCAACCTCCGCCTGATTGTCACTTAGAACTGCATTAACTCAACCCTTATATCCATTCGGACACATAGCACAACGGATATCATGGCTGAGTTAATACAATATAAGTACGCATGCGCAGAACCTAGTGTGACGAAAATGAAGAGATGTTTTGATGAAAGTGCGGATAATTTTTGACCCTCCTTCGTAGATATTTTCAAGAAAATCTTTTGATCGACTGCCTAATAAATAATGTCAAAATAATCGTAGCAATTTTAAGAGTTAAATTCGAATTAAGTAATTTGATAGACCTATTGATTCTTTAAGAATTCTTTTCCCGGGGGAAAATCTTAGTTTGTTTACGTTGCAAATTTCTTTTTTTTTTTAAATCAGAAAGCAGAGTAAATACTTTCATCAGTCTTAAGTAAAGTTTATTTTTTTCAATTTGTTGCGGAATAAAAATAGAATCGTCAAATTATTTGTTTTTGTTTTGTTTTGTTTTGTTTTTGTTTTTTGGTTGGTTGGATTTTACGACATGTCAATCCTTGGATAAATTTATGCCGAAGACATATTTGTTTTATTCATTTTTATTGGGTTTTCAATTTTGTTTTATACAATATATTTTTAAAACTTATTTTTTATCTATTTAACCTTTGATAGAACCCTAAAAGGTGTCACAATTCTGGATCAGGATGGGTCTAGGAGTAGTGGTGATGAAGGAGGTACTCAACCCCCCCCCTAAAGATCCAGAACTGCAACCTTGCCACTAGATGTTGCTAAACATCATACCCAGGACACTAAAACCCTCAGCCTTCTAGTACAAATATTATAAAAAGGTTGTCGGGTTGGCATGAGCGAAATATGGTCGGTACAATCATACAGATGATAGGGCTTGACGCAACCAGCCGGTTGATCGGAGAAGGCCTTTCTGACCGCCCGTCTACCCCAAGTAATCGCCAAAGTGGAGTGTTACAAGTCATGGACTATCCAGCTACCAGGACTCAATCCTTAAGCCACCCACGGCCAATAGGTCACGCCCATCGGTGCTTCCCCCCTCTCTCTCTCTGTATATATATATATATATATATATATATATAATATAAT
>CM042140.1:34782216-34792216 GCA_023376005.1 Doryteuthis pealeii | reverse complement strand
AAGCGTAGGCGTGTCGTCAATACAAAAGCCAGAGGGTTGAGTCGTCAAGTCAGTCAGACCACAGAGAGAGTCAGTCAGTCAGACAGGAGACATCGAACAGAGCACAAGGAGCGACCGTCGACACGGTCAATCCCTGCCAGCGGGCAGTGAGGTCCGTCCACCACTTCTATGTCCCCAGCACCAGTCATCCCAACAGTAGTAGTAGTCATCGTCAACCCTTGGTCATTTCATTGTCAACGCACGCCGCCCTCCACGTACAAGCGATGAGAGAAATAAAGTCAAAACTCCTACAATACCCATGTGTTGTAGATTTCATTAAGCGACTACTAACATACATCGCTTTCGGCACAGTGAAAACCCCAGTACTAACGTACACGATTTATAGTTGCGAAGAAGGCGCTACATAACGTATTGCGATTTGATGCCAGTATGCAACACTGTTACATAGCGGGCTGTTGTATTAGTAATTACTAGCAGGTCCTGTGGATATACCACAATATGATAATTTAATCGTTACAACGTTTGATATGTTTACTTAAGAGCTATTGCTGGTCCACCCTGTATATTGCTTTGTTTTCGTTGAGGGGAGAGAAGAGGATTTAAAGTGTACACATTTGAACCACTCTCTCCACCTCTAAATTTAATATTTGGTATATTTTTATATATATTTCATAACCGAACATAGACAAGCTTACTAGCATTATATATTACTAGCAGGACCAGTGGATATATCACAATATGATAATTCAATTGTTACAACGCTTCATATGCATATTGCATATTTAAGAGCTATTGCGAATAACTCAATATGTAAAAAGTATAATAATCTTGATTTAACTCTTTCTCACTCATTTTTCCTCTTCTTTTTATCTTTTCATTATGTTCGATTGAAACAGATTAGTTTATCGCTTCTAAGCCTGTTACATAATTGTTAGTACCCTAACACTTATTTACAGTAGTGTAGAAACCAAAATGGCTGTTATAATTTGCAGCCGGCGGCCTTGAAGGATTGAGTGACTCGGCTTGACCTCAGTCTGATCCTCATTCTAGGGGATACCGTGAGAATCGGTGGAGAAGACCCTCTTCCGGTTTAGATTAGGAAGAGAGTTTAGTCAGTATAGGCAAAACCACGACGGTGGTAAGTCGTGTTAAGCGCACTGCCGTACTCAATCTGCGCAGGTAGTCTGGTGGGGATTTCGAAATAAAATATGATCTAAAGCAAATCGAAGTCTTGGGTTATTATCTAAAAACTACCAATGACACAGGGCTTCTGATAAAGAGAAATCCCCAATGGAAGACCAGACACGAAGTCCCCAAGACGAAGTCCAGACGCTAGAAGGAGAACGTAAGATACCAAAGATGAGGAGAAGAATAATAGAAGTAAAGAGAGTATACAACACTCACCTCCTCTATCTTTCTCCTATTTTCTTTTTTTTTCTTTCTTCTTAGAGTTTTTGGCTTTCGTTTTTCTTCCCTTTCTTTCTTTATAGTAAAAACGGAATAGTCCATTATTTAGCTGAGGTGAAAACACTCATAATAAATAAGAATTCGGCTAGGGGAAAGACTCACTCCCTTTCATTGACTGGGTTAGCCTCCTCCTCCTTTCCCAAGTAAGGGATGAGAGACAATGCGTTTATAACAGACTGTTTCTTAACAACACATCTATCCATTAATAATGCAGATTCGGTATATATCTGTCTGTAACCGAAATTACGTCACTGTTTACGTTACAATACCAAACATCGTTAATACATAGAATAAAGAACAACCCTGTATTATATATTTTTATTTATCTTTTTAAAAAATTCAATACTAATATTAATGAAATAAATAAAAGCTGTTCCTTATAATACAATATTTGAATTCTTTCCATTATAATCTAAATAAATAAAGAAATCAATTGAAATGTTGTATGATTACTTTAACTGAAAGAAATTATTTGCAAAATTTGTAATCAATTTTTATAATATAATAATAATACTTTTTAAAATTATTTTTTTTACTCTCGCCTCTTTTTTTCAGTAACAAGAAGTTAACTAAAAAATCTACAAATAAATAAATACCTACAATTTTGTGTAAAATATTCAAAATAATTATCAATTAATAATTAATAGATGCACACAAAAATTTTATTTGATAGAACTAAGTTTCCATTTCAAAATGTTTTATATTCATACTCCTTTAATAAATCTGATGATTTTACTTACTTATGATACAAACCCTCTCACCTGAATAGAACCCGGTGTTATCGGGACATGAACATTGTGTTTATACACAATAAAGATGAGGACAGCAGTCCGAAATATCAAAATTAATCGGACATGTGTTTGTTTGCTTTAATTGTAAGCTCATTAGCTATGTATGATGAAAGACATTCGATTCACAAGTCGTTTGTCTTTCCTTTTTTACTTACTAAAAGCGGCTACCCGGCATTGCCTGGGTAGGTGGGGACCCTGGTGTATTGTTTTGTTTACTTTTGAGATTTACAAATGCTTGACATTTTTAAGTAGAATTACAATCCTATTTCTCTGAATGTTTGAGATGAGGCTTGATGATTAGTATTATCTGCGTTATTCGGACTATTGTCCTTATCAGAAACACCTGAAGAAGGCCGGAGAGCATATATGCCGAAACGTTGTACAGAACACAATGAATATGAGGACAACCAGATAATACTAATTACAATCCTATTACTCTGTAAATTTTAATTTTTAAATATCTGCGAATATAAATCAAATATTCATTATTTTGTTGCACAACAAGCAAAAAACCGGTGCTATTTAACGTGTATATATTTTTACTTCGTAATTGTATTATTTTCATAGTTTCCAAACATATACACCCATACATGATGGCTGCAAACTCGTGTTCAAGTATTGCCATTGCTTGATATATATAAAAAAAAATAAAATAAAAAAATAAAAAATAAATAAAAATGTTCAACAGTTCAAAGAATATAATGGTGAGCTTCAAAAAGTTCAACAATGAGCTGCACAAAAGTGGTTCTTTAGTCCTGCTAAAGTCTTGCACATCTTCCCACATTTACAGGTAATTCCAGGGAGCACAGGGTATTTTATTAGTTCATCCCGCCGATGCACAGATTGGTGACTGATCAGGCCAGCCTTGCTCATACATAGCCTTCCATAACACCCGTACATGCATGCATGCATACACACAACTGTAGATATGTATAGATAGATGAATTCGAGACACATTAATTGTGAACACTTGCTGTTAAATTAAATTCCTTTTCTTTTTTCTTTTTTTTTTTACAAATTACCGTTGAAGTGATAACTTATTATTTCATTTTTGTATTAAAATATTCTATTTTAGCTAGTTTCCCCAATGAAAATAAACGACTGTTTTCGCCAAGCAATTTTTTAGAAAAAAAAACTTTAAAAAAACCCCGGTGGTAATGTAAAAGCGCTGTATAAGAACACAATCTTTTTGCGGGCCGAATACGTCCCGCGGACCAAATGTTTGACATGCCTGCCCTAAACGACACCCAGTGTCCGCACAAAGCTGATCAGTGTAAGTTTTTGATGGGCAATCAAAATTAGTGTGTCTATGTGTTAGTCTATGTGCCTAGACTATAGAACTCCTTTGCTGACTAATGATGATCTTACTCCATATCTGGTGACATGGTGGGAAAACTTGTACGTGATATATTTTAAGTGGAAATAGTTGCATAGACCTCAGTCCACTGTCTTGGCAGTCCGGCAGTATAATATCTAATTATCTCAAAATTTAGATACTTGAACCCGGAGGCCGCATTTTCTCTTAGAATATTTAAAGTAGTTAGAATAAGTAAGTGAATAATATATTTTCAAATCAGTTAGACTAATTACGTGAATGGTATATTTTCAAACTAGTTAGAATAATTAGATAAGTGAATAATAATATATTGAAACTAGTTAGAATAAGTAAGTTAATATTTTCAAACTAGTTAGAATAATTAAGGGAATAATATATATATATATATATATATATATATATATATATTATTATTTATATTTTTGCTTGAAGGCAATTATAAATGCATGTATCGCATAAAATTCGATAATTATAGAAAATAATCTTGACAAGTAAATCCCGCAAAGGATGGCTCGCTATGCAGAACACCGTACAGACTGTTTCGACTTTATTAAGTCTCTTCAGCGATGTATACTAACGACTCCCCTCCGACAGGAATCGAAACCGGGACTTCACAGGCATAGTCAGAGACCATATCCGTTCGGCCGCCGGCACATAGCGAACAATCCCTGCAAAATTAACCTTGTCAATGATACTATTATTACACGCCCCTGCCATAGTAGGCAAGTGGACGTTTATTTAGTAAACAAACCCGGCCGTAAGTTCTTCGGCGAAGTGAATAAGATTTTTGGATGTTTGTTTTTATAGAAGCAATGTTGAATAAATTATTATTTATATTTTTGCTTGAAGGCAATTATAAATGCATGTATCGCATAAAATTCGATAATTATAGAAAATAATCTTGACAAATAAATCCCGCAAAGGATGGCTCGCTATGCAGAACACCGTACAGACTGTTTCGACTTTATTAAGACTCTTCAGCGATGTATACTAACGGCTCCCCTCCGACAGGAATCGAAACCGGGACTTCACAGGCATAGTCAGAGACCATATCCGTTCGGCCGCCGGCACATAGCGAACAATCCCTGCGAAATTAACCTTGTCAATGATACTATTATTACACGCCCCTGCCATAGTAGGCAAGTGGACGTTTATTTAGTAAACAAACCCGGCCGTAAGCTCTTCGGCGAAGTGAATAAGATTTTTGGATGTTTGTTTTTATAGAAGCAATGTTGAATAAATTATTATTTATATTTTTGCTTGAAGGCAATTATAAATCCATGTATCGCATAAAATTTGATAATATATATATTCAAACTAGTTAAGATAAGTAAGTGAATAATAATATATATTCAAACAAGTTAGAATAATGAAGGGAATAATAATATATTTTCAACCTAGTTAGAATAAGTAAGTTCATAATAATAATATATATCGAAACTAGTTACAATAAGTGAATAATGATATATTGAAACAAGTTAAAATCAATAACTGAATAATGATGATTTATATCTAAGTTAGAATAAGTAAATGATTAACAACAGAACGATTTAGAAGATAATTAACGTTTGATTTATAGTTAATTTCTGTCTTGGTAAATACAGCTTATACCTCAATGCTTTTCATAGATATTTTTGTAATGAATATAATTCCAAACACAGCTTTAAAAAAACAACGAGGTTCCTTTTTGTTTCTTTTGTTTTTCGCGTGGTATATGGTCTCCAGATGACATAATCAATGCGCCTGTCTCTAAGTTTAGTGATATCAGCATGACAATCTTATCCAGTCTCTACTGTTAAATGTCCCTGTCTGACAGCGCGTCCCGAGACAGTAAAGACTTCCACTCCTTGACACTAAATGCGACACAGACAGATAGATTGCTTCACACTTGGTGGTCGGGCAGAAATAAGTGTAAACTATATATATATATATATATATATATATATATATATATATATATATATATATATATATTATATATATATATATATATATATATAATATATAATGTATATGTGTGTGTAATCCTATTAATCAACCTGAAAACTAACGAGTTCAAAAATCCTTAAAAACCAAAAGAAACTAAATAGAATAAATAAACAAGAAGGAAAACAACAACAACAACAACAACAACAACAAAAACAATAATAATAATAATAATAATAATAATAATATGGAATATAAGGGTTAAAGTGATACCAATTTTAGTTGGTACACTTGGAACGGTCCCAAAAAGCTTGGAAAAAAGACTGGAGTATCTGGACATCAGAGGACGAGTTGAGACCATCCAGACTACTGCATGGCTGCAATCGGCTAGGATACTCAGCAGAGTACTGGAGACCTGAGCAGACTTATTGCCACTCAGACTCCAGTGAAATGCCATCAGCTAAAGCTGATGTGAAAAACTCAATAATAATAATAATAATAATAATAATAATAATAATAATAATAATAATAACACACTTGTTCTATCAAGGTTTTCAAGGAATACAATTGTCTACACTCTTTTATACTATTGGATTTACCATCAGGGGAACTAAACGGCTAAAATGGCGACTAGAATCGCAACAATTATTACTTATCTTCATCTTAACTTGTTCTGTTTTTGCTGTCGTCTAGCTATCCATGTTGAGTCCTTTTGGGTTTTTCCCGTCTTCTTGGATTATCTTGGATGTTCCTGGGGTTATACATCTTCAATGATGATGGTGATGATGATATGCCGTCCGAAGCAGAAGAAGATGTAAGTAAACGAAAAGATAAACAAATACCTGGACCTTGCTCGAGGGCTGAAAAGACCATGGTACATGAGGGTGAAAGTAATACATATTGCAATCGGTAACATTGGGACAGTCCCTAAGAATTTGGAAAAATAGACTGGAGGAATTGGAAATCCGAGGAAGAAACGGGACCATCCAGACAACAGCATTGTTAAGATCGGTTAGAAAACTCAGAAGAGTGATGGAAACCCGTAGAAACTTGTTGTCACTCAAACTCCAGTAAGACCACTAGCTAACGCTGGTGTGGAGAAACTCACAATGAGTGAAATAATAATAATAATAATAATAATAATAATAATAACAATAATAATAATAATAATAATAATAATAATAATAGTAATAATAATAATGATAGTTTTACCAGAGAATTAAAAAGATATATAGAATAAGAGGGTGAAAGTGATACCAATTGTAGCTGATGCCCTTGGAACGGTCCCCAAGAGTTTAGAAAACAGATTTGAGGAGGGGGAAATCAGAGGAAGAATTGAGAACATCCAGACAATAGTTTTGTTATAATTGACTAGAATACTCAGAAGGGTCCTGGAGGCCTGAGGAGACTTGTTTTCACTCACACTCAATCGCGAAATTGAAACAATACGTTTCGAACGTCCTTCTCAGAACTCCACACAAAGTAAACTAGCCTTCCCATCATTCCCCACAAACAAATCTATTCCTCCTGAATTTGACCACGCTTTCCATGATACACCACACAACAGTATATATAAATATATTATTTAGTTTGTTTGTTTGGTTTACGGCATATCAACCTCGGTGGGTCATTTAATGCCGGCAAAGTTTTGAAAGATTCGTAGCGATGGTTTGGAAGAAAAAATTTTCAACTAAATTTTTTTTGTTAACAAATTTTCTATTTGACCCATAGATGGGACCCTAACAGGTACTACCACTCCTGGTCAGAGTGAACCAGAGAGCAATGGTGATAAACGGATGTTCCTCATTCCCCAGAACTGGATCCTCACCATCATTTAGAATTTAACGCCTTACCCAGGACATGAAGACCCCCAGTCACCGCCTTCTAGCACATATATGATAAAAAGGGTTGGGGGTTGCCATACGGGGGCTATAGGGTTGGGAAAATCATATAAGTGGTATGGCTTGACGTGACGAGCCAATTGATTGGAGGAGGTCTCTCCGACCGCCCGTCAAGCCTAAGTAGGGCCTAAGTGGAATGTTGCATGTCAGACTGCTCAGCCACCAGGATTTTGTCCTTAAGCATCACGGGTTGCCACCCACAGCCAATAGATGCCCTCATTACGGGGGTCTTACACCTGTGCAGAGGTGCAGTCGGTATTTTAAAGCCCAAACCGACAGGGCTTATTATTGTGTATAGTTATTTTGAATATCTCAAATAGTTAATCGTTCCTGGTGTAACTTTACATCCCATCAAATGGGGCCATACTGCGCATGCTTGAATTGCTACCATCTCGTCAGGTCAACCAGTTGGCAATGAGCCGTGACGGTATGATATTCACAGCAAATATACACCATTTTATTTTCGTTCTATACTTCCATAAAAACAATTAATAATGGAGATTGGGTGTATTTCTTTCTGTAACCAAAACTACGTCACACCTTACGTCATAATATACCCAATTATTGCATAAATCTCTTAATGAAGTTTCAAAAAATTTTTTTTTACTCTCGCCCCTTTTTTTTTTCAGTAGCAAGAAGTTTACAAATAAATAAATACCTGCGATTCTGTGTAAAATTCATGTGCAAAATATTCTAAATAATTATTTAATTAATAATTGTATCAATTATTAATTAATGTATATATTATATATTATATATTATAGTACCAGCTGTTACTATGTGGTCACCCATTTAAGTATTGACCAAGGTCTTTGTTGCTTAGATTGACTGTTGTAATCTATCAAAGCCCTGAACAGGATCATCCTTATTTGTCTGATTTTTTTTTTTTTAGATGAGGCTAGGTAATATGTATCATTTTGATCTTTCGGACTGTTGTCCTCATCTTTATTAGGGATACACACAACATTTTATTTGAGGGAAACAGGTCCATTTCCATTTCAAAATATTCTATTTTTACTTTAATAAATTTGATGTTTTTACTTACTTACGATACAAACCCTCTGACATTGAATTTTTGACTCCACCCCGTTCGGACAATATGTTTCAAAGAAATAATTTTTACACCGCCCGGGGGTGGGGGGGGGTGCTAGTAAATATAATAATTATTTTAAACAAAATTATATGAATATCTTATTATAATGGAGATTAAATAATTTAAACCTCAATTATTAATAAAATTGTTTTACATTACTTACACTGTTGACCATATCTACATAATAACAACATGCAATTGTATTTATATATACAACAAAATAGAGGTTTACAGTGTGAATGGGAAGGCTAATTTGCATATTTATATTAAAAATTTGATTTTAATAAATATATACTTAGTATTATTGATTTCTAATTGTTTGGTTTTATCTTGTTGAATATGAGCAAAAATCTCTTCAATAAATCTTAAAAGAAATCCCTTAACAAGAAGAAATAACTGTAATATTATTCTTTACTTCCTATATTAACTAAACAGTTTAATTAGGAAAATTTAGCAATGAAAGACGGGAGTAACGGAAAATGATGGAAGAGTTAGCTTCAAAGTTGTTCTATTTTTCAATCATACCCCCTCTGTTCAAAATTTTTATCTACATTCTTATTCAGTTTCATTAGCCTTTCTAATTTAATATGATATTTTATTATAAAATTTAACTAAAATACTTGCACCCAGAGGGTGCATATATTTGCTAGTAAATATAAAGATGATCATTTCAATTTAATTTTTAAAATTTTTATGTAATGTTTACATTTCTACATCTACAAATATTGCCTATACTAATGTTGGAGCCTCATGATGTAATGATTATCGTCATAAAAAAAATGGACTCGACGACACAAGTTCAAATCTTCGACGGGACTTTTTTGCATTTTACATAGCGCTTATGCCCTTGGGAAAGGATGATATAACAAGTTCTTGCAATATTGATGATAGATTAGCCGAAAGAGATTGAACCCTTTTTGGAAAATTCCTACATATACAAGAAAAACTAAATTAACACACACACACACACACACACACACACACACACACACATATATATATATATATATATATATATACTAGCAAATATATGCACCCTTCGGATGCAAGTATTTAGGTTTTGATGTGATAAAATATTATATCAAATTAGAAACTATTAAGAAAATGATAAATCGAGGGGGTATAATCGAAAAATAGAACAGCTTTAACTCTAACTCTTCCATCATGTTCCATTACTCCCCTCTTTCATTTGTCCTAATTTATCTATTTAGTTAGATTATGAAGTATTTAATAAAATTACAGTTCTTTCGTCTTGTTTATGGATTTCTTTTAAGATTTATTGAAGAGATTTTTGCTCAGATTCTTTAAGAGAAAACCAAACAATTAGAAATCAATAATACTAAGCATATATTTAGTAAAATCATATTCTTAATATCAATATGCAAATAGCCTTCTCGTTCACACTGTAAACCGCTATTTTGTTGAATATATAAATATACTTGCATGTTATTAGTATGTAGATCCAACAGTATTAATAATGTACAAC
>CM042140.1:34764716-34774716 GCA_023376005.1 Doryteuthis pealeii | reverse complement strand
CAATGCCTGTTGATGTCTGGTTTAGGTTATGCAGCAGAGATTTGAATTGAGCAGGTGTATTTGCGAGAAGCACTAGATCATCTGCGTAGTCTTTATCAGTAACAGTTTCTGTTGAATATCGTATGCTTCGGGTCTTTTTTTTTAGTGTGAAACCATTTTCTTTCATTAGATCTATTGTCGTTCGTAGTACATTAATACAAACTAGGCATATTCTCGCAAATCGTCCAAGAAAGGAACCTTCATGTCATAATCTGAAGCCTTCACGGAACTTCGAACTTTCTTTCTTTTTCTCTTTCTTTCTATCTTTCTCTCTTTATTTCTCTCTTTTTTTCTTTCTTTTTCTTTCTTTCTATCTTTATCTATCTCTTTCTTTCTTTCTTTCTTTCTTTCTTTCTTATTCATGCTTGTTTTTTGTTTTTATCTTACTTCCTCCCTTTCTTTTTGTTTTACCCGTTTGTCTTGATTCTTCCCCTTTCTTTCTTTCTTTTTTCTTTTTTATCTCTCTCTCTCTCTCTCTCTCTCTCTCTCTCTCTCTCTCTCTCTCTCTCTCTCACTTTCTTTCTTTCTTTCTCATTATTCTTTCTTCTTTGCCCTTTCATATTGTTCTACCTTTTCTTTGTTTCTTTGTTTCTTTTCATCTTTCTTGCTATTCTTTCTTTATTTACCCTTTGATATTTTTCTGTCTTTCTTTCTTTCTTTTTTTCATTCTTTCTTTCTTTCTTTCTCTCCCCTCGCCCGACCATCATACTCTTTAATCATTTATTAATTCTTCTTGCTATTCTCTTTCAATTTGTCATAACCTTTCTTCAATCCACGAGGTTGACTGTTCTCATTCCGTTAACCATGACCCAATACAAGTGTTAAGCTGTGTTAATTATTCTATCTTACTGTCACTCTAGGCCAGGATTGAACCTGCAACCCAGAGATAACTGTCACTTAGAACTGTATTAACTTAACGCCTATATCCGTTGCGTCATATGTCCAATTGGACCGAATAAAGGGTTCGGTTCGAAGTTCCCTGATGGTTCCCGAGCTCGATGAGAATGTTCTCTAGTTCGGGAAGAAATACTTGAAGAAGGCCAAAAGGCACATCGACCGAAACGTTGTGTAGATAACAATAAAGATGAGGACAATAGTCCGAATAATCCAAATAATACATATCTTATGTGTGTTTATTTTTCTACTAGTGATAAAAATAGGTAACAAATATAAGTATATAAGAAACTCGCTTACTACGATATCGCAGTCCAGCACACCCAGCACATCCACTACTATGCCACACGGACAGGGTTGACCAATAGATCGAGGGATAAGCAGGTTCATATCTTTTCCAAGGATCCAAGTCGGAAAATCTGACAAATTGGACAAAGTGCATTGAGTATGCAAAATGTTCGGTTTGGTTTCTTTGTTAAATGGCATATCAACCTTCGTGGATTATTTAGTACCAAAGCACTTATTGTAGAAGAACAGTACTGATACTATTTGTTGTGATGTTAATTCAACAGTAAAAAAAGAAGTCAAGTCGAGGTAGGGTAAAATGAGACAAGTGTATTTACAATAAGGTACAAGAACGGCTAGCTTGCCGTTAAACAGTAACAGTACAACCTTTTCACTCGGTGTCTCACTATTTATAGTGAGAACCGGTGTATATTCTCCACTGTAGGAACGGCCGGTACAACACTATTGATACTTGGAAATGAGGGGTTTCATGCCTTTAACAAGGATATCAATCTGCAAGTGAATGTAATAGTGCGACTGGAGTTTGAACTTGCTTGCTACGATGTAACAGTCAAGCAAGTCACTCACTACGTCAGCCAGTCAGCGAGGGAGTCTATCCCCTTTTCACTAGCGCTAGACCAAGGAGACTGTTTTAGCGTCTGAGGTGGAGCGCCACACCTACCATCAGCTCCTTATTTACCGCACAGATCTATGTGCTACTCATACGCTGAGTTGGCGAGGACCGGTATCGAACTAGGAACCTTGTGGTTTCTAGCCGAACGCTCTACCGACTGAGCTAACCCGGCCGAGTACTCTGACTGAATTAGAGGATCAACACATTCAAGAGATATTTGTTTTGAGTGATTTGACCCGAGGTATCCATGCTAATTGCAACAACAAATTAGGCTAATAAAAAAGCCAGATATTTTATGGCATAAGTCTCACCTTTACAGTAACAATTAGCTTAAAATATTTGTTATCACTTCTAGCCTGCCGGCCATTAACCCTCTAGTACCGAGCATCACAGGAAAACTCTTAATCACTTATGACATCAATTTTACAAGAAAACCAGACAAGATTCTCTGCAATAATTTCCATCTTTCTAATTACTAATTATTCCAACCAGTTAGGGTATAATTAGCAGTATTATACAAAAGTTTTCTTTATGTAACTGGGGTTGGGAAGATAAGATTCAACTTTAGGCTGTCCATTCTTCCATTTAAAAGGATTATCCAAATGTGTGTGTGTGTGGGGCGGTAAATCTTAGGTAATGGACATGTATGCTAAAAAGGGGAGGGCCCCCCTTAAAGAATTGTGATATTGTAAAAAGTAGCTGGTACCTCTCAAGGAGGCGGCTTCATTCCTGAATGAGGTAACCAAGCGAGTACTCTGTACTATTAGTATTTTTGTACTTTAACCATTGTAGTTATTTTTGATAATAACAGAATAAATAAAATTATCCAAATCAATTATTATTCTAATAACTCCATTGCAATCTATTAGATTTCCTTATGCCACAGTTGAATGAGTTGTATATCTTTATTAAATTATAAAATTAATTAATTAGTTAAGTTGAAAGTTCCTTGGATTATGGCATCTACACAATCCTCTATGTTGGCAAGACTTCTTCTACCTTCCTTTCCCGATACATATAGCCTATCTCTATCGTCTCCAAGGTGTAAAGCCTTGTTCATTGTCATTAATCTCCTAGTCTTCTGGTCAATCTAAGTTCCTCTCTTGTCCATGTTAAAAAAGGCCTAGATTATCTTATAATGGCGACGGCGCGACTGTTTATTCCTTCTTTCGAAAACTTTGGTTATTTTCAAGGATATAATGAAGATTTTAAATTTTAAAAGATCCTCTGAAGCCATTGTTACTAATACTAGCAAGAATATGCGCATATCCGAGCGTAAATATTTACGTTTTAATGCAATGAAATATATTACATTTGAAAAACTATCGAAATTAAATAAGAACGCATATAAAGATATTACACTTATTTTAATTATATTTTAATTGGTTTCTCTATAAAATCATTCATAGGGTTGATTTTAATACGTTGGAGAATAAAACAATAATATTAGAGATAAATAACACCAAGTAATTATTTATTAAACCCTGTTTTGCTAAAACCAGTATATAAATTAACCACACCATATATTATGAAAATCTTTATTTTTTAATGATTATATAAGACACATTGCAGGATTTTAAACGCACTAATAACATGGGCTGTTTTGAGGTAAATCTAACTCAGATTTTCATAGAGACATCGTTAATAAATAAGATTTCGTCTAAGTATTAATGATTTTTTACTATAAATTAAGTATTCGTTGATAAACTTACGCCATTCCTGTGGTATTGCAACGTAAGCAGTAGAGTGTTTTCGGTTACAAACACAGGCACCGAACCTCCATTATAATAAGATCATATGCTTTTGGCGCTGCTTGCAAAGAAAATTATATATTTTTAATTTATTTTCTATAGGGTTTTCTTACATTAGAGTTTTAAAATGTAGACTGTCAGAAGTTCATGTCACATGGAACGCTGGTGCTGTTGAAATCTGTTAACGTTAAGCATTTTTAGTTATTACCTCCATCTTGTACGACTGCCAGTTCCCGCGGGCTGAATGCTCTTTTTATTTATTGTAGTTTCGGTTTTGTTTTTATAATTATGGCTTCTACAATTTTACATCTTTTTCGAGTTTATGTTATCTTGTAAGTTTCTGTTATCAACGTTTATTTAAAAAAATGCTATTTTGAAAACAGTAGTCGGGCAATTTATAATGATTTGTGTGCATTTTTATAGCGCTGTTGTCGGATAGATTGCAAGTTAATTTACAAGAAAATAGTGGTAGGTATGTTGCTAATATATATATATATATATATATATATATATATATATATATATATATATATATATATATATATAATAAAGTTAAACATAATGAGTCTGATATACCACTACCAGTTTTGCTTAGTAGCTCATCAGAGCAAGAATCATGCCCTGATGAGCTACTAAGCGAAAATTTGATTTATCTTTATTATTTGCTCTACTTTTTACTTTTAGATAAACCTAGGGGTTTATATATATATATATATATATATATATATTATATATATATATATTATATATATATATATAGTTTTTTGGCCAAGTGTTATAGTATTAAAATTAGATGGCACTGAAACTAATCAAAAGTATAAAAGTGTATCAGTCAAAAAGTCAGTATTTATTATTTTCTTAGTAAAATAATTGGAATGCTGTGAAGTGCGTTGATAAGTAATACCTAATGATATTCGTTTTAATTGTATAATTTTCCACTTGAAATAAGAAGATTCTGAAAAAAGAAATTAACTTTACAAACAAAATGTAGTAGTCGATTGTAGCATATTCTTACAATCAAATGATTTGCCGGGTTTTTCTTACCACAAGGGTTTACCAATAAGTTTGGTATATATATATATATATATATATATATATATATATATATATATATATAATTTATCGACCCCACTACACGAGCAGGAGGTGACTCAAAGCCAATTTCTTAAGCGGAGTTTAACAGGTTTGAATTCAGAGTTTTCCTTCTCCTGAACCGGTTGCCATAGCAATGTTAAAGATCCCAGTCTGCCCTACAATTTACCATTGGCTGGCGGGAATGTAGTTGTATGCATACCTTTCCCAAGTGTATGCAAACTATCTCGTTCAGGATTTGAATTGTCGACAAGTACATTTCCTACGACTCTAAAGCATTACACCACACGCTAATATATATATATATATATATATATATATATATATATATATATATATATATGTATGTATATATATATATATATATATATATATATTATATTCAATAGGGAATAAAACTTAACAACCTCCTATTAAAGAATTTCAGCCTTGCTCAATACCCAGTTTCGTCAGATAGCCATTAAACAATAATAATAATAAAAAATAAACTAGTCTTAGCTATTTGAAATAATCCTTGTATAAATCTATAGATGTACATCAGCATGGGTATTGTGGATATACATATGATATAGATTGTTCCAAATAGAATAATTCCCAACTTACCAGTCAATTTTATATATATAATATATATATATATATATATATATATATATATTAGAGTAAGTAAATAAACAATGTGTTTATTTGATATGGCTTTTTTAGCCGACAACTTTTGGAGGATATGTGCTTAATTGAAGTCATACTTAATTAATTAGTTAATAATTAATGAATTTAAGCGGGCATATATGTTCAAATGTAATGCTAAACAAATCGAGAAAATGTCAATCCCTGAATATATATATATATATATATATATATATATATTATATATATATATATATATATATATATTACATAACATCTGATTTACGCATTTTCCTGTAATCCCATATATATAACTTTCTAAGAAAGAAAAACTTAACCAACCGTCATCCGTTATATTTTTATTTCGGCCGGAAACTCACAAAATATGAGTCTGGCCTCATCAGCCGGGTTTTACAAATGCAGGAAATCTAAAAAAAATTTTTTTTTTAAATGTTATTTTTATTTTTTTTTTTTTTCACAGATTCCCTGTATTTGTAAAACTCGTCTATTGAGGGTAGGCTCATATTTTTTGAGTTTCTGGCCGAAATGTTATTGTCGTTTCCATATAGATTGTTTTCTTGTGTGGGCGTATTAGTATACCTAATTCTGGTGAATGATTTTTCTATTAGATTTTCCTTATATTTGTAAAATCTGTCTGAAGAGGCTAGACTCACTTTGAGTTTCTGGTCGAAATAAATTATAACAGACAAATAATGGTTCGTTAAGTTTTTCTTTATTTGAAAGTATATATATATATATATATATATATATATATATATATTATATATATATATATTTGGAGAATATGTGCTTAATTGAAGTCGTACCTAATTTTGAAAGTTATATAGTGACCTCTTCTAGACGAATAGAAACCTACTTCTAAACAAAACGAAAAACCTAAAGAAAGTCCGGTTGGTGTAGGGGTTACGATGCTCGCCTGTCAGCTTGACAGTCGGGTTTCGAATCACGTACGAGGCGGTCTTCCTATCTATAGCTCTGCTGATGAGGCCTAATAGGCCGAAATGTACATGCAGCGATTGATTTTTCTCGATTTGTTTTGCCTTACATTTAAATAGGTATGCCCATCTAATTAACTAATTATTAATTAATTAACTTTCAAAATTAGTTACGATTTCAATTAAGCACATATTCTCCCAAAAATTGTCGGCTAAAAAAGCCAAATCATAAACACATCGCTTGTGTATTTACTTCTCATATATATATATAAAGTCGGCGGGGCACCCTAATGTCGGTATCAGCCATACAGGGAGGGGGTCTATCCCCTTTTCCCTAGCGCTAGATCAAGGAGATTATTCTTGCGCCTGAGTAGGAACGCCACAACTACCACAGCTCCTCACTTTACCACACAGATTCCTGGCTACTCGTACGCTGAGGTAGTGAGGGCCTTTTTTTGTTCATGAATGGTTAGAGTATATTGTATACTAAGAAAAGTAATGGACTCTAATTATCCTTTTCAGTAAATTGAGAATACGTATCGTTTAAAATTGCCAATTAGCACAAGTACATATTCCAAAAATTATAGGACTAGAAGTTGTTTTATTTTATGATTTAAAGCATTTAGGTGAATTGCTAAATTTATATATATGTATTTTCATGTATATATATATATATATATATACATTATATTCATATATATATATATATATATATATATATATATATATATATATATATATATATATATATATATATTGAAAGAGCATTTAAGTGAATTGGTTAAATAAACATTTGGCTATGAGGTGCTGTTTTTGATGGGTTACAGTCACATATAAAATATATTGAAAGATTAAATAATAGATAGGTTTGTAAGTTTGTTTTAAATGTGTTGTATATATATATATATATATATATATATATATATATATATATATATATATATATATATATAATGTGTTTATGTGCCAGTTTGCATGTTTCTTTTATGTCTACCAGTTCAATGAATTAATCTTGAAAAACTTAAGAGGAATGTACTCACCTCACATCCATTTTGTTATCAGTTTTGCACAGGTGTATATTGGCAGAAGATCGGCACATCCTGTCGCCAGGTAAACTCATTCCAACTTCATTTAACTAAGCGGAAATGGAATCAAATAAAAACGTCCCCATTCAGGGTTTCTTCTTTTTTTTTCTTTTTTTGCAACAAGTATGTCATCATATTTTGCACCGAAAAACTTCTTTCTTGTTCTCATTATATCGCCATAAATGGTATTCACCGAAACTATATAGTTGGCTGTTTCTATTGACGCTTCTACGAGATGGTTCCTCAAAGAAATAGTGAAGTTCCGATTCTGGAGCTCTGGGGAGTGTGGAGTATCTGAGCAGTCTTTGACATGCAACACTCCACTTTGGACATTATTTAGGGCGGCTGTAGAGGTTCCCTGCGATCAATCGGCTGGTTATGTCAAGCCATACCTCATAGATTGGTCTTTTTATCAAATCTGCGCTAGAAGGTGGTGTCTGAGGCTCTTGTGCCCTGGGTTTAGCATTAAACTGCATTTAATGATGCGATTCCAATTCTAAAGCTTTGGGGCATGTGGAGTACCCCTTCATCACCATTACTCCCAGTTCCACTCTGACCCGGAGTGGTAGTACCTCTTAGTGTCGCCTCTATTGATTCAATAGAAAAAAAACATGAAATCACACCATACATGAAAAAAATTGAATGCATAACAAGAATGAATAAACCAACACGGCATAGAATAACCCACAAAAAGTTAGGCATGCCGTAAAATCTAACCAACCAACCTAAAAGAAATTCGGAAGACTTGAGACGCAAAATGATTCGACAAACAAAGAAATAACTTATAGAAAATAAATCTTTGATCGATTGGCTGGTCATGACAAGCCTTAGTACCTATGTATATTTACCAACCCCTCCGCACGAGCAGGATGCGACACAAGGCCAATTTCTTAAGCGGAGTTCAACAGGTTTTGAATTCAGAGTTTTCCTTCTAGACCGGTTGCCTAACCAAGGTTAAAGAGCCCAGTCTGCCCTACTATTTACCCATAGCTGGAGGGAGAGTAGGATTCATACCTTTCCCAAGGGTATTAACGCTAAGCGAAATGCAATTATCACGTCCAGGATTTGAACTCGGGGCGACGAGTCCATTTCTCCATGACTTTAACCATTAAACCATTCGCTTCCTTAGTACCTATATTATTGTCCCGACCGTATTGCTCTTTTTATTATGACATCAAATATCTACAAAGAGACTCAATACATATGTAGGTGTCCATAGAATAAAAATGTTTTCATTGTACATATATATTTAAGATTGTTGTGTAGTTGTTTCCTAAGAGTATTTTTGTATACAGTTATGATACCGAGTACTTCTATCTAATGTTTATAATTACATGGTTAAAAGTAATTAATATATACTTTACTGTTGTCTGTTTCTATGTGCGCTTCTACAAGTTTGTTCCTAAAATAAATTTGGAAGACCTGAGACATGAAATTATTCCACTAAGAAAGAAATAACGCATATAAAATAAACTTCTCTGGTCAATCGGCTGGTCACCTCAATCCCTAGCACCTATATAATTGTCCCGGCCATATTAATCTTATGGCAAACCCCTAACCTTTTTTATTTACAGTCAAGTCATCCTGAAAGCACCGGTTCCTGCTAGATCATCGAAGTTAAGCAGCGATGAGCCTGTTCAGTACTTCATTAGAGAACACTTAAGCAACAGTAGGTACTGTATGGAACATGATTCCTTTGATTCGGCATTGAATGACCCGAAAAGGCTTGCTATACCGTAAAACAATGCGAGCAACCAACCCAACACTTTTTTATCATAAATTTGCTAGAAGGCTGTGACTGAGGGTCTTGGTGTACTGGATATGCCATTAAGCTGAATCTGGTGGTGAAGTTCCAGTTCTGGAGCTCTGGAGAGTGTGGAGTACCCCTTCATCGGAATTATTCCCAGATCTACTCTGACCTGGAGGGTAGTACTTGTTAAGTTCTTATCTACGGGTTACATAGATAAAAATTGAGTTTTTAAAATGTTTTTTTAAAAATGAGTGTAAAAAGAAATTTTGATACCCAACAAGAATGAATAAAACAAACATCTTCGGCATAAAATTGTAACAAGATGGGGATATTATCCTGAGCGAAAACTACTATATTAGAAAAGTAGGAAGAAGAAATAAGAGATAGTAAAGGTTTAAAAAATAGTGATGAGCACAAAACAGGATGAACGATGATTTGACCGGGGCGTGACCCCCGAATGGAGAATTGAGTGTCAACCAGAAGTTTCGGGGTTTGCCTGGAACCGGAAGTCACGTAGTGACGTGGAACAACGAAGAAAGGTACCGGTTTCTTTTCGATTTGGGACAGCGTAGGGTTAAAACCTGCCCTTGGTCCCGACTGGGATTACAGTAGTTTAATAGTTCTCTCTCCCTGTCTCTCTGCCTTTCCCCCTCTCCGACACAACCCACGAGACGAGCCTAACCTGGAAATAAAAGCTTAAGCAGCTTCTGAAGATATATTTCTCGCGTTGTACTTTTTTTATCAACAAGATGACCGCCACGTGCAGAACGCCTTTTTAGTGTCGCGAATTTGGAGGTACGTGGATGAGACCCGCTATACAACGTATATCGATATAAGAACGTCACGCATATCAGCTTTGGGTATCGTGAATACAACAGATACCACAACGT
>CM042140.1:34747216-34759716 GCA_023376005.1 Doryteuthis pealeii | reverse complement strand
ATCCTGGACGAGACTGTGTGCATTTTCACATAGCGTTGATAACATTGGAAATGGTATGAATCCAACAATTCTCTCTCCAGCCATGGGTAAATAATAAGACAGACTGGATCTTTAACCTTGATTAGATAACCAGTCTAGGAAGACTCTAAATTCAAGCATGTTAATCCCCGCTTAAAGAAATTGACCTTGTGTCACATCCTACTCGTGTTGAGTGATTGGTAAATATATATCTAAACCAAGTGGGGGCGCTTAGTGTAATGGTTACCGTCGTAGAAAATGGACACGACAAGACGAGTTCAAATCCTGGACGAGGCTGTTTGCATTTCACATAGCGCTAATACCACTGGTAAAATCATGAATCCAACGATTCTCCCTCCATCTATAGGTAGATAGTAGGGCAAACTGGAATATTTAACCTTGGTTAAGCAACTAGTCTAGGAGAAGGAAAACTGGTAATTTAAATTTCGCTTAAGAAATTGACCTTTGGTCCCATCCTACTTGTGAGGAGTGGTTGGTAAATATACAGTGAGTCCCCAAAAAACCTCAATTATTTTTGGGACACCCTGTATATATAAACCAATAAGCAGACTGCAGACTTACAGTAAAGAACGACGTAGCCTTGGTCCAGGATTTGAACTCGGGTCACCGCGTCTATTTTCTGCAACGATAACCATTACGCCACGAGTGGAAATTAGGTGCAAGAATAAGTGTTAGCAAGTTTCGGTAGCACCTCGTATTCAATTTGTACTCGCTGTATTTTTGTGTGGTAGCCGTTTTTAATCTTTCCATCTAGGATTTTTTTTTTTAAATATAGGAAACATTATGAATAAAAGAAAGAAGACAAAAAAGGTTTGAGAACTCTGCGCCCCTGAAACTGGATCTTTGTAATCTTGATAAGGGGACACACAAGAAGCAAAATCAACTCATTAGTCATTTAAAATTACCAAAGTGAAATACTTGTCTTTCTTTTCTTTTTTTTTTCTTTTTTTTCATTTTTTTTTTTTTTTTTTTTCACACTCTTCTTCCAATGACTACCGAGATTAAGAAGCTTTCTGGCCTTGTTTGTATTTCATCTTGATCTCGTTGGGGGGAAAAAAAGAAAACTAGCTTGTCAGGTTTTATCCTAATTGAAACCCGCCCCTCCCCGCCACAAAAAAAAAATGCGGAAAGAAAAAAACTTTTCAATAGAAAACGTATGAATTGATAACAGTAAAAATGAGAAGTTGACATCTACTAAGCTTAACTTTGCTTCGTACAAGGCCACATGTATGAGGCACACAGTGAGAATCAAAATCAGTACTTGATAGTAGTAGTCTTTTAGAATAATGTGTACTTGCTAAATGTCATCGCTTGTTGCGTAACGGTTATTGTCGTTGGAATGTACCCGACGACCTGAGTTTGAATCCTGGACGAGCTTGTTTGCATTTCATATCGCGTTAATAACCTTGGGAAAGGTCTGAATCCAACTATTGTTTCTATTGAAATGTATGATTTAACGTATTGTTTCTATTATAGTATGTGGTCTATCACGTTGTTTCTATTGTGTTATGCAGTTTAACAGAATGTATCCATTGGAGTATGTAATCTGTCACATTGTTTCTACTGTAATATGCAGTCTACCAGGTTGTTTCTATTTTATTATGAAGTCTGTTGCAATGTTTTCATTGTAGTATATAGTTTATCACATTGGTTCTATTGTAGTCCGCCTAGTACGCTGGGGCGTTAGAATGCACCGACTGCACCTCTGCAGAGGGGTAAGACTCCACCTGTTGGCCGTGGGTGGCGACCCGTGATGCTTAAGGATAGAGCCCAGGTGGATGAGCAGTTCATGACATGCAATACTCCACTTTGGCCCTATCTTGGGATAGACGGGCGGTCGGAGAGGCCTCCTTCGATCAATCGGCTGGTCACGTCTAGCCCTAGCACCTATATGATTTTCCCAACCCCATTGCCCTTATGGCAAGCCCCAACCCCTTTTTATCATATGGGTGCTAGAAGGCGGTGGCTGCGGGTCTACGTGTCCTGGGAATGACGTTAAACTCTATCTGATGGTGAGGTTCCAGTTTTGGAGGTTTGGGGAATGTGAAGCACCCCTTCATCACCATTGCTCCCTGGTCCACTCTGACCCGGAGTGGTAGTACCTGTTAGGGTCCCATCTATGGGTTAAATAGAAAAATGTATTTATAAAAAAATTGTATTATCCATTTAAGAATTGATTTATTTCAAAACTTTATCGGCATTAAATGACTCACCGAGGTTGATATGCCGTAAAAAAAAAAAAAAAAAAAAATCTATTGTAGTATGCTGTCTACCACGTTATTTGTATTTTATTATGCAGTCTGCTACAATGTTTCCATTGTAGTATGCGGTCTACTATTTTGTTTTTGTTTTAGTATACGGTCTATTACGTTGTTTCTATTGCAGTATGCTGTCTACCTCATCATTTACAACGACGTTTCTAGTCTAACATCTCTCTATTACAGTATGCGGTCTATCCCATTGTTTTTATTTTATAGTGAGTTCTACCATATTATCTTGTTTAGTAATATTCTGTCTGTCATATTGTTTGTAATGTAGTACCATATTGTTTCTATTGAAGTTTACACCTAATTTTTTAAAATTGATTTACAGAATTAAAATTTTGCACAAATTCTGAAAATACATTCCTAGAATGCGTACAGTGTGGTCATCAGGGATTCACTACTATCATCGCCAATTACGGGCTCTTGTGCATCATATTGGCTCAAGTAGCAATCCCGACCTGAATCCGGAATTTCCAGGTCTCCACCCTGTAAGCCATGTGTTACATGCTTTTGGCATGGGTTTTTCACGAGCGCTTTTGGCATGTCCCCGTGCCATCTTTAGGTGTGAAACTGGTGAAATGTTTCCGTTGTCTGACTTTTAAAACGAGCATTGGTTGTAGGAATTAGTAGTAAAAGACAACGGAAACATTCCACCAGTTTCACACCTAAAGATGGCACAGGGACATGCCAAAAGCGCTCGTGAAAAACCCTTTGGTGGATTTCTACACCAATTCCACTTTGACATTAAAAAGATGGCCAGACAGTTAGAAAGGATTGAACAAAAACTTGTCTGACAAGAATCGTCAGTAGAGTTTAACAAAATATGTTTAAAAGAAGAAATGCTATATATATATATATATATATATATATATATATATATATATATATATATATATATATCCTTGATCTCAGAATCATGTGGAAAATAAACGACTTCTTGGGACAGTCTATTTGACCCACGTTTGTTTCAATGTACCACGCTATAATTCAATGTTTAATGTTACAATGTACCACGCCACCATTATATAATATTCATTTAACTTGGTTACCTTTTCAAAAATATCTACGATAATTTGGAGAGTGACATGTTTCCGAATTTCTTTATTTGTAAAGTTCAATGTTGTCTAAAATGAATGCAATCCACATATTTTAGTAAAAGTCTCAACTTTTCCGGTAATTGTTCTGTCAATCAAGCCTCATCATTGAAGAATAGATGATTTGTTGGTCTCTTTAGTCGATGTAATTGTCAAAAAGAACGAATTAGTCACATGAAAATCCAGAACATTAAGGAAGTAAGGAAGGACGTTATAGAGAAATGGTGAATGGAGCAATCATGGAGGCAAGGAGGGGGAGAGGGGAAAACAAAGAGAATAATTGCGAAATAGAAATGAGGAATGAAACGAAAAAAGAAGGAAAGAAACAAAGAATGAATGAAAGAAAGAAAGAAAGAAAAATATGATAGAAGGAAACAAAGAATGAATATACAGGAAATTACTTCAGTTGAAATTTCGTGAAAAATACGAAGAAAATACGAAGAAAAGAAAGAAAGAATAAAAGAAAAATAGGGAAATTTTTTAAAAAATCCTCTATGTACGATATATTTCAGTGATTCTACATCTTATAGTTTTTAATGCTTATGTAATGCTCTACATACGGTACCTTCCGTTGATCCTAGTACTTTTGAATATTTCTGAGGCTCAAGTAATACTATATATATATATATATATATATATATATATATATATATATATATATATATAATATTTTATATATATATATATATATATTTTTATAACTTCACTGATATTGAACAATATTTCGATCTTATGAAAATCGTCATCAGAGCTTGTTTATACTCCGTGTTGTTAAGATCGGAGACAAACGTCAAGGTTTTTGTTTTGAACTCATATGACTTTTGTCTCCGATCTTAACAACACGGAGTATAAACAAGCTATGATGACGATTTTCCTAAAATCGAAATATTGTTCAATATCAGCGAAGTTATAAAATAGTTTCCCTTTAACAGCATTTTGTGGTGTTTATATATATATATATATATATATATATATATATATATATATATATATATATATATATGGGAAAATATGTGCTTAATTAAAGTTGAACCTAATTTTTGAAAGTTAATTCATAATTCTACTTCTCGTAAGTTCGTGTAGAGGTCACTTAAGAGGAATATAAACACCTACTACTTAACAAAACGAAGAAATCTTCCTAAGTCCGTTTGGTGTGGAGGTAAGACGCTTGCCTGACAATTTGACAGACAGGTTTCGAATCACGCGCGGGGCGGTCTTCGTATCTATAGCTCTGCTGATGAGGCCTAATAGGCCGAAATGTACATACAGAGATTGATTTTTCTCGATTTCTTTAGCCTTACATTTAAATAGGTAAATCCCGCCTAATTAATTATTAATGCATTAACTTTCAAAAATTAGGTTCGACTTCAATTAAGCATATATTCTTTCAAATATTGTCGGCTGAAAATAGCCATATCACAAACATCGTCTGTTTGTTTACTTCTCATATATATATATATATAAACACTATCTTTCGTTCATTCTAATTCTTTTTTTTTTTAATTAGGCTCAAGTAATACTCTACATATTCTATATTTCATTGCTCTTAGTTTTTTTGAATATTTTGATGATCAAGTCATGCAATACATATACTATCTTTCGTTGATCCCAGTTCCTTTGAATTTTTTTGAGGATCAAGTAATACTATATGTATATACTATATTTCGTTGATCCTAATTGTTATATTTTTGAGGCTCAAGTAATGCAATATTTCTTTCGTTAATCCTTGTTCATTTGAATTATTTGAGGCTCATGTAATACTATGTATACATATACATACATATAAGTAAAGTCATCGGGGCGGCCTAAAGTCGGTATCAGCCAGCCAGCGAGGGAGTCTATCTCCTTTTCAATAGCGCTAGACCAAGGAGCTTGTTTTGGCGTCTGAGGTGGAGCGCCACACCTACTGTCAGCTCCTTACTTTACCGCACAGATCCCTGTGCTACACATACGCTGAGTTGGCGAGGACCGGTACCGAACTAGGAACCTTGTGGTTTCTAGCCGAACGCTCTACCGACTGAGCTAACCCGCGGTTTTTCTTTTGAATTTTCTGAGGCTCAAGTAATACTATATATATATATATTATCTTTCGTTGATCCTAGTTTTTATAAAGGTTTTTGAGGCTCACTTAATACTATATTCTTTTTTTATCCTATTTTGTTTTTTAATGTTTTGAGGCTCAAGCAATACTATATATATATATATATATATATATATATATATATATATATTCTATTTCGTTGATCCTAGTTCTTTTCTGAGGCTCAAGTAATACTATATATATTATCTTTCGTTGATCCTAGTTCTTATAAAGGTTTTTCGAGGCTCACTTAATACTATATTCTTTTTTTCACTGATCCTATTTGTTTTATAAATATTTTGGAGGCTCAAGCAATACTATATATATATATATATATATATATATATATTATAAAATAATAAAATTCGAAGGCAGTACAATGCGTAAAAAATAAAGACAAAAAGATGTTTATATGTCTAATCGATTTCAAAGCGAAGCTTTATCGTCAGAGACGGATTTCAGAAATCCGTCTGAAATCCGTCTCTGACGATAAAGCTTCGCTTTGAAATCGATTAGACATATAAACATCTTTTTGTCTTTATTTTTTACGCATTGTACTACCTTCGGATTTTATTATTTTATAACATACTTAACAATGCTTCAAGCAAATTACCAATTACTTTTATATATATATATATATATATATATATATATATATATATATATATATATATATATATATTCTATCTTTCGTTTATTCTAGTTGTTTTCTGAGGCTCAAATAATACTATATAGCTTATCTTTCGTTGATCCTAGCTCTTATAAAGGTTTCTGAGGCTCACTTATTGCTCAAGCAATAATATCTATATATATATATATATATATATATATATATACATATATATATATATATATATATATATATATATATATATATATATATATATATATATCAAGAATGAAAGAAAAAGTGAGAAATTTAAAAAAAAGAATGACTAAAAGGAAAAAGAACGAAACAGTTAAAGAAACAAACAAAAGCTACCGATTACTTAAGAGAACTAGCAAATATATGCACCCTCCGGGTGCAAGTATTTAAGTTTTAATGTAATAAAATATTGTATTAAATTAGAAAGACTAATAAAACTAAATAAGAATACAGATAAAAAGATTTGAAACAGAGGGAGTATAATAAAAGATTTGAAACAGAGGTAGTATAATAAAAAATGGAACAACTGAAACTTACTCTCACTCTTGTCTTTCATTGTTATTTTTTCTAATTTAAGTATTTAGTTAAAAGAGGAAGTATAGAATAAAATGACAGTTATTTTATCTTGTTAATGGATTTCATTTCCGATTCATGGAAGAGATTTTTGCTTATATTCATTAAAATAAAACCAAACAGTTTGAAATCAAAAATACTAAGCACATATTTATTAAATTCGATTTTTTAATATTAATATGCAAATTAGCCTTCCCGTTTACACTGTAAACCAGTATTTTGTTCTATATATAAATATAATTGCATGTTGTTAGTATGTAGACATAGTTAACAGTATTAATAATGTAAGACAAATTTATTAATAATTGAGGTTAAATAAAAATAAAATCATGGAGAATTTGATGTCAGTAACTAAGAGAATTGTGACTTGAGTAGGAATATAGTTTCGGTTACAGACAGAAAAACACACAATCTCCATTATAATAAGATGTAATTGAAAAAAAAAAAACTGAGATAGAAAAAAGAATTCGAAAGAAATATTTTTTCTCAGTTTGAAGGAACCTGTCACCCTTATGGAGTCTCCTGTTATTAAATAAATGGACATGTGCAAATTAGCCTCGTTCATCTCAATTCTCTAATCTTAGCGATAAATTGTGATAAATATGAAGGTCATATTAACACTCACCTCTCGTCACTCACTTTCCGCACTACCCCACACGCCCCACACGCCCCACACGTCCATTGCTGGACTCCTCGTTCAGTGCAACAAAAGAGGGTAAGGTAATAAGCTACTCCGTCAAAAGAAAAAAAAAGGCGTGAGAAATTTACTCATAGGCAAAATGTTATATGGGCATTTTTAGTATTTTTGTGTTCTCTTTCCACAAGAGATTTTGTGGTTGGTTGGTTGGCTGGTTGGGTTTTACGGCATCGATCTGTAATGCTTAAGGATGGAATCCTGGTGACTGAGCATCCATATGCAACAATCTACGTTGGCTCTTGCTTAGGATAGATAGGTTGTCGGAGAGACCCCTTTACATCAAGCCCTACCACCTATATGATTGTCCTTTATGGCAAACCCCAACACTTTTTATCATATATGCGCTAGAAGGTGGTGGTTAATGTTCTGGGTATGACGTTATACTCTATCTGATGGTGAAGTTAAAATTCCGGAGCACTGGGGAATGTGGAATAGTCCTTTATCACCATTACTCCCAGGTTCACTCTGAACCGGAGTGGTATTACCTGTTAGGGTCCCATCTGTGGATTTAATGAAAAAATTAATTCGAAAAAATTGTGTTTGAAAAAAAAGAGTTTAAAAAATGAGCACCCATCAAGAATGAATAAAACAAAACGTCCCCGGCATAAAATATATATTTACCAATCCTCCGCACGAGCAGGATGTGACACAAGGTCAATTTCTTAAGTGGAGTTCAACAGGTTTGAATTCAGAGTTTTCCATCTCCTAGACCGGTTGCCTAACCAAGGTTAAAGAGTCCGGCCTGTCCTACTATTTACCCATAGCTGGAGGGAGAATTGGATTCATACCTTTCCAAGGGTATTAGCGCTAAGTGAAAATGCAGTTAGCGCTAATACCCTTGGGAAAGGTATGAATCCAATTCTCCCTCCAGCTATGGGTAAATAGTAGGGCAGATCGGGCTCTTTAACCTTGGTTAGGCAACCGGTGTAGGCGAAGGAAAACACTGAATTAAAACCTGTTGAACTCAAATCCTGGACGCGGTAAGTGAAAATGCAGTTACCGCGTCCAGGATTTGAACTCGTGGCGACGAGTCGATTTCCCCTGACTTTAACCATTACACCACGCGCTTCCGTATAAAATAACCCAACAAGGGTTGACATGCCATACAAACCAACTAAACTTTCTCTCCGCTCGTTCCTCTCATTCTCAACCTACTTAAAGTTTTTTTCTTAACCAATGCTGTTTTTTTTTTTTTGTTGTTGTTGTGTTTTGCATACTAAAAAGCGCACTTCCACTAAGTCGGCTCGCGGCTAATGTTGATAACGCCCAAGTCACGCAGGCCGGAGAGTCGCATCAGGCAAACGCTATCAGTTTATCAAGGCTTATTATCTCTTGACTCTTGAGCGGACCACTGACCTGTGAATACACAATTTATTTGCATCCGGCTATTAGTCGACCGAAACTCGCATCAGTCCGTCAACCCTCCACCCCTGTTTCCCCGACCAGCACATTGTTATTAAATTCCTTGGCGGATATTTTGAACAATTATTTATTTGTTCCTCACAGCTTTTATGTCTTTTCTGATTGGGTGGGCGTTAAAATTGGATCTGTGTTCCTTTATATATATATATATATATATGTATATATATATATATATATATATATATATATATATATATATATATAAAGGTTTTATTATCAGGAGAAAAAAAAAGTATACAAAATATATATTCTATTATACTTTCTCTATGTTTGTAAAAGTTTATATTATAATTTATTTTCGTCTCGCTTAAAGAAAAATTGAAGAAAGCTGAATTTGGTATAAAAAACTGTATTGTGCTAATAGCTTTTTTTACATTCAATTACTTTCAACGTAGATAAAATATCAGTTTTTCATTATTATCTCTGTTACAATCAGCGCGAATGTAGACACTAACCATTATCGTTCAGATTCATATTGGACAAGGAATTGCTCGATATAGATATATTTACCAAAACCCCTCCGCACGAGCAGGATGTGACACAAGGTCAATTTCTTAGGCGGAGTTTAACAGGTTTAAATTCAGGGTTTTCCTTCTCCTAGGCTGGTTACCTAACCAAGGTTAAAGAGCCCAGTCTGCCCTACTATTTACCCATAGCCGGAGGGAGAGTAGGATTCATACCTTTCCCAAGGGTATTAGCACAAAGAGAAATGTAATTACCACATCCAGGATTTGAACTCGGGACAACGAGTCCATTTCCCATGACTTTAACCATTACACCACGCGCTTCCGGAATTGCTGGATATATGTACACACACACACACACACACACACACACACACACACAAACACACACACATCTCTCTCTCTCTCTCTCTCTCTCTCTCCCTATAATATATATATATATATATATATATATATATATCTGTGTGTGTGTATGTGTGTGTGTGTGTATGAATAGATAGATGAATAAATATATTTATATAAATATAGCCACCCCTGGTAGGTTCAGCTCTCTGGAAATCGAATTTTCTAGTGGTCGCTAATTACGCAAAATGTATAGCTCTCCTTTAAACAGAGAATCCTCCCTAGGGGCCTAATATGTTCATATCAGTAAATTCCCTTTCTAAAGGTTGGGTGTGCACAAGGCTCGGAAGTAAGAACTCTGACTGACGATACATCAGTTGTTTTGCTCCCGGTCTGAAACAGCCTCCCTTGTGTAGTCACACTGAGCCATGAAACGATTAAACAGGGTTGTATGTAAATGAATATATATTATATAATATACTACTTTTAAACACACTCGCCTACCCGGATTTTAACTGCATGTCAAACCCACAAAAAACACTTCAACCTTTAAGTTCTTTCATAATGCTCCCCTTCTAATAATCTATCAACAATTTCTTTAACACACTCGCCTACAAAAACACTTCAACCTTTATAGTTCTTTCATAATGCTTCTAATAATCTATCAACAATTTCTTTTAACACACTCGCCTACAAAAACACTTCAACCTTTATAGTTCTTTCATAATGCTCCCCTTCTAATAATCTATCAACAATTTCTTTTAACACACTCGCCTACAAAAACACTTCAACCTTTATAGTTCTTTCATAACTTCTCGCCTACAAAACACTTCAACCTTTATAGTTCTTTCATAATGCTCCCTTCTAATAATCTATCAACAATTTCTTTTAACACACTCGCCTACAAAAACACTTCAACCTTTATAGTTCTTTTCATAATGCTCCCCTTCTAATAATCTATCAACAATTTCTTTTAACACCTCGCCTACAAAAACACTTCAACCTTTATAGTTCTTTCATAATGCTCCCCTTCTAATAATCTATCAACATTTCTTTTAACACACTCGCCTACAAAAAAACACTTCAACCTTTATAGTTCTTTCAATGCTCCCCTTCTAATAATCTTCAACAATTTCTTTTAACACACTCGCCTACAAAAACACTTCAACCTTTATAGTTCTTTCATAATGCTCCCTTCTAATAATCTATCAACAATTTCTTCAAATAAGAAATTTTCTCCTGACGATGGCCTCAGGTCGAAACTAGTTTAGAATAAACAACATACAAGAAATATTCCTGATTGTCTTAATACTTATTGTTCACACTATATATATATATATATATATATATATATATATATATATACATATATATATATAAAGATGAACAAAAAGTGATAAGATAAACAGGAATATTTCTTTTATGTCATTTATTTTTTGATTGTTTCATTTTGCCATTGATTTTTCGATAAAACTGTCAATTTCAAAATACCGTAACTTTTTACCAAAAAAAGGACAAGGAAATTAATTAAAAAAAACTGTGCTTGCCCAAAAGTTTCGTATTAAAAATAGAAACATGTCCTGTACACTAATCTATGCTAAAACAATTTTAAATTAGACAGTTTCCCAAGAAGGAAAAAATAATAGTTTTGAAAAGTATATTTAAATAAAGTAATCATCTACATAAAATCCAGGAGCTCTATTTTCAATATAAAATAAAACTTATAGGAAATTTGATGCTCCCGAAAATAAGTCGAGAAGATCTCCCTATAATTTCTGGAGCTCTGCGGAATGTGTAGAACCTCTTACTTGTCATTAAACCCAAACTCAACCTCGGAGATGATCTAGGATTCAATCTATATGTTAAATAGATTTAAAAAATGAGCTTAAAAAACTTAATACCCAACAAGAATGAATAAAACAAAAACAACTTCGGCATAAAATAAACCAACGGGGGTTGACATGCTGTAAAATCCAACAAACCAACCACTATACCTTTTTACTAAGAACATATGATTGGTTTGGTTTGGTTTCTTTGTTTAATGGCATATCAACATTCGTGGGTTATCTAATACCAAGCCATCCTTGCAGAAGAACAGTAGTGGTACTATTTAACCAATAACCCGGGATGAATACCAAACTTTTGCTCCTCATCGAACTCTAGCAGAAAATCATATTAGTTTGGCACTTTATTTGCACACGAAATTTGCCATTTTTGCCCACTCTCAGGGGAGTTATCAAGCCTCAAAAATCACCTAAAACTCTTAATTGAGCACTTTTTTCACCATCTGTAAATTCAAGGCATAAAATCGATAACGTACATTTTCATCAAAATACGTAGTCTTATAATGGCTGAAAAAGGGCATTTTGGGCGAACCTTTGAAGCCCCATATCTCCCCCAATTCTCAAGCGACCTCAACCATATTTTACTATGTGATACTCCTCATCGAACTCTATGAACTTCATCGAACTCAAACGAATATCGAACATCGAACTCAAACGTTAGAGACGTGCGGAAATTCCCAGAAGGGCAGTAGTGGTATTATTTGACTAATAGATGAGAGTAGAGTGGCTTTATACTTTTCCCAAGGGTATTAGTCCGAAATTGAATGTAATAGCGTGACTGGATTTCGAACTCACTTACTACGTTTTCGCATCCCAGCACGTTAGCCATTACACTAGGGGACTGTCAGGAGATGCAAATATGAGAATCAGTAGTGTTTAAATTAATTGTCATTTCTTGTTTAAAAGCTACATTTCAAGATGCTTTTTCTCGGAGGGTTTAAATATTGCAAAGATTTTTAAGAATAAATTACTGTCGACGGAATTGAGAAACATTTAGTCATTATTCCAGAGCGAACATATTTTATTTTTCATTTA
>CM042140.1:34732216-34744716 GCA_023376005.1 Doryteuthis pealeii | reverse complement strand
ATTATAATAAGATATTATAGGGATTGTACTTAACCAGATGTTTTTAAGTAGAATTCTACACATTATTTAATCTCTTTCTATTGATCCCCGATTATCTATCTATCTATCTATCTATCTATCTCTCAATCCCGTGCTGTCTATATCTATTTTTCTGTTACCCCACCAATAGAATCCTCTGACAGATAATCAACCATTCATCTTTTCAACGTACAATTGAAATTTGCCAGGAATGCGTATAAAATCAAATTCTTTAAAAAGAGATTCACCACCACTTAAGACCAGAGAGAGAGAGAGAGACAGAGAGAGACAGAGACAGAGAGAGAGAGAGAGAGGAGAGAGAGAGAGAGAAAGAGAGAGGGTGTCTTTGCCTGGGCACTTTGTCAGCGCTTTTTGTCTCACTTAAATCCCCCACTTCCAATTGAGACTGTTTTATTCTTTTTATCTCAACAGCTGCATAAACCGCATACCGCCGAATCACTGAGACAGACTGCATTTCCCACTCCGGACAATGGACACATCTGTCTCGATTAGACCTGTTTTTAGTTCCAGCCATATTTCCACAGGTTATTTTCCCGCCATAACTTTCATAGAAGACGATCTGTTTCTAACAATTACCTTTATTGAATGCGAGCAACCATGTTTGTTTACGGAAGAACAGGTGTTGTTCCTTTTGTCACACATTTCTCTTGAAATAGCCGATTTCTTATTTTTTTACTTTCCCAGTTAAAGAGACTTTATATTTAGCCAGTTTTTTTGGTTTGGTTTGTTTTGCGGCATATCAACCTCAGTGGGTCATTTAATGCCGACAATGTTTTGAAATAAATTCATTCTTAACGGATAACAAATTTTGTTTATCAGCTCATGTTTTTCTATTTAACCCATAGATGGGACCCTAACAGGTACTACCACTCTGGGTCAGAGTAGACCAGGGAGCAATGGTGATGAAGGGGTGCTCCACATTCCCCAAACCTCCAAAACTGGAACCTCACCATCAGATAGAGTTTAGCGTCATTCCCAGGACACGTAGACCCTCAGTCACCGCCTTCTAGCACCCATATGATAAAAAGGATTTGGGGCTTGCCATAAGGGCAATAGGGTTGGGAATAGCCAGTTTTATTGTTGATTCTAAACGATCTTGTTTTTAAGTATCATCTATGTATTGATACTTTTGTTCCTTAATCTTCCGACCGTTATCATCTTGCAGCAACCGCGAGTTAAAAGTGAGACCATCCAAGATAAAATTCAAAAATGTAAATCCTGATTATCTGCCGAATTCTTATTTATGAGTGTCGTCACCTCAGCTAAATAATGGGCCATTCCGGTTTTACTATAAAGAAAAAAAGGGAAGAAAAAGGACACGCTACACAGAAAAAATAAAATAAGAAAGAAAGTAAAGAAAATATAGAGAGAGGTGTTTAGAGCGCGGAAGCGATGATGCTAATCTGTTTTGATCAAATATAATGAAAATATGAAAAGAAAGAAAACAGAGTGAGAGAGGGTTAAATCAAGATTATTATATTTTTTACATATTACTATTTTAACAAGATTATTATACAACAGCTCTTAACATATCAAACGTTCTAATAATCAAATTATCATGCTGTGGTATATCCACAGGTCCTGCTAGTCTTCATAATTGCTTCATTGGGTAATCTGATCTGTGAGGTTAAAATGGGGAGCTGACGATAGGTGTGGCGCTCTACTCCTGCACAAACAATCTCTGGTCTAGCGCTAGCGATCAAGTAATAGACTTCCTCACTGTACGAATGATACCGACAATAGGCTACTCCGCCAAATTTACGTTTTTACTTTATATATATCTTTATATATATATATATATATATATATATATATATATATATATATATATGTGTGTGTGTGTGTGTGTGTGTGTATTAAACAGTTTAAACACTGCTCCTTAAACGACAGCTGTCAAATGGCCGAGAGGTTAATGTTAAAGATTTTTATTGCTTTTTGTTGATTTACTTATCCGGGGTTCTTTGTACTTCACTTTTATGTGTTAGGGGTAATTCGTACTTTGTTTATATTTTTACTTATTGCTTGACATCTTAGAGTATGTAGTATTTAGATTTCTCGGACTGTTATCCTTATCTTTATTATCATATACTCACCGTTAACACCCAACATGTTTTATGGAATGCGAACTATTTATTCCAATGGATTAAATAAAGTGTTCAGTACAAAGTTCCGTAAATGCTCCGGATTAGGACAATATGTCTCCCCAGTTCGACGAAACAACTGAAGCCGGTCCTAGGGTACATCGGCCTAAATGTTGTGTATATAACAATAAAGATGAGGATAACAGTTCAAAAAATCTAAGAATTACGGAGATGTATTGCAACTCTAGTATTCTATGTTATTATTGCCCTTTGCCAGGATTGAACCTGAAACCTACAAACGATTGTCACAGAGAACTTTATTAACTCAATCCTCATATCCGTTGTGTAATGTGTCCAATTGGACAATTCAGAGTGAATATGATTATAAAAATAAGGACTACAGCCCCCAAAATCAAGTTTCATCTAAAAAAGATTCAGAGAAATAAGTATTGATATGTCGTAAATCTAACCAGCCAACCAACTTACCTCTTAATTCAGCTTGCCTAATCTATATTCTCTAGTCGCTTTATTAGGGTCCAGGTGGTGCAGCCATACTGCAGTACTGACACTATAACGGCCTGGAAGAACTGTCTCTTTAACTTGTCTATGGGAGCTGCACAAGAATGCTGCGTGTGATCCTGATCAAGACGTGGAAACAACACCCCACGAGAAAACAGCTATACGGCCACCTGCCACATATCACCCAAGCCATCCGAGTAAGACGAACAAGACACGCGGGACACTGCTGGAGAAGCAAGGACGAACTCATAAGCGACGTCCTCCTGTGGAAGCCAGCACATGGGAACACCAGTGTGGGCTGACTAACAAAGACGTACATTGACCAGCTCTGTACGGATACAGAATGCTGCATAGAGGACCTCCAGAGAATGATAAGCCATAGGGACGGATGGAGAAAGATTGTCATGGAATCCGTGCTGTATGCGCGACATGATGATGATTCTATATTGCGTGTTTGAAACCGTGATGATACATTACACCTCCCTGTACGTTTCCCTCCTTGCTCATGCAACTCACGCTCAGACTATATATATATATATATATATATATATATATATATATATATATATATATACAGGAGTGTTTTGGTGGGCGGTTACCTTGTGTATCCCAGTGTGAGTGAGTACGTATTTGTGTGTTTATAAACAAATGTGTATATAGGTAAATATAAGTAAACCCACCCTAAGGACAAAGTGCTATGTTTATAAGTGCGCCCACTGACTGCCTATCTGTGGTACTTTCCTTACCCGCCGGGTGTTTTGATATTTCAAAGATATCCGTTATATCGCCCGTGACTGCCAGCGCCGACCCCAATCAGACAACCCATCCTCCGTCCTCAACTCCCACCCGTGGGCCATTCATTTGTTTAATCTGCGAAAACCGTACCGAGGAACCGGGTCTGGAATTTTGACCGAACCACCGACAAGAACCCAAATCCCCCACCCACACTGAAAACATTACTCGAATAACTGTTTTGTAATTGTTTTCCAACATTATTATTATTATCATTATCTACAAATCAATTCTCTTTTGTTCCTTATTTACATACCTACCTACCTACGGTGTGCGTATCTATGTCAGAATTCTCCGTCCAATTTTTCTTTAGTTTTTCTAATACAATTTACCTTATTATCAACGGACTCTTTAATGATTCGTATGTGATGTACTAAGGCGCGTGATGTAATGTTTATCGTAATAGGAAATGGATTCGGCAACCCGAGTTCAAATCATGGACGAAGCTGTTTGCATTTCACATAGTGTTAATAAGCTCGGGAAAGGTATGCAACCAACTATTCTCCCTCATTCTGTGAGTAAATAACAGGGCAGACTGAGGTCTTTAACCTTGTTTAGGCAATTAGTCTACCAGAAGAAAAACTCTGAATTCAAATCTATTAAAGAAATGCTAAAGAAAAATCTCTTGAGTCGCATCCTACTCGCGTAGAGAAGTTGCTAAATATAAGTGCGATGTACTGAGCTGTCGGAGGGGCTTAGAATGAGCTGACTTTATCTTCTGCAGAAGGGTAATGTCGAGGCTCCACATTTCTGGGGAGTGTTGAGTATTCCCTTCATAGCCATTACCCCCAGGTCCACTCCGACCCGTACCTGTTAGGATCCCATCTATGGATTAAATATATCAAAAATTTAAATATAGATTTGCACTGAACGCGATTCCCTAACCACTAGATGCGTGGAAATTCCGTTAAATATGTAAATCTTGATGTAATTCAGTGATAATGAACACGAAGGTAGATATTTTCAAAATCACAATGTATTTGCCTAAGCCCTGATTTAGCCACAAACAACTCCGTTGCCTTTCTTATCGAAACTATTGCAAAATCATCATCATTCACCATCAAGGTGTATCAAGGAGTTTCCTCTGACTCGCACACATACACACACACCATCCGGAAAGTCTTCTTTATGACACCCAGTGTCCGCACATAATTGATGAATGTAATTTTTTTGTTAGTCGGCCAAAACTGGCGTGTTCAAATGTAATAGTGCATAGGAGAATGTCACTTATTTGTTCGTTGTTACTTGCCGTATTTGCTTCTAAGACTTGGAGCACAACCTCAGAATCTACGATATTAGAGCTACCTGACCGTACCTGATCATCAAGGTTCTTGCAACCCGAGCGGAATTTCATGAACCATATGGTTACTGTACTGTGATCAACTCTTCTTTTACCTTTTGCACAAGTCCCTTTGATTGCTTCCACGGTGGTATGGCCAAGTTCACACTCGTAACGTATAAGCTCCCGAATTAGACTACGTCGCACATTCCTCTATATGGCTTTCAAATTACACACGGAATGAAGAAATACACAGCATGTCAGCGCACAAACTACCACGATAGTACCAATTATAGCGAGTGCCTACCACGGCTTGAACTGCTTCGGTCACGTGAGATACGCGCCGCTAACTCGCACGTCCCAAAATATAGCAAATCTTTGATTTTTTTAATAACCTTAGTAGTTATTTCGTAAGTATAGCTTAGTTTTTACACAAGACCACGAGAATCGAGTTTACACATTAAAAATTCGATTTGGTGAACATAGCTTTGGTTTGGCACAAGGACGCAAGTATTGGGCACTGATCTACGAGAGAATCTTGCTAACCGTTAAACGACTATAAGGAAGAACCATAAATATGCCATACATCAGTACATGGAGGCGCGCGGTGTAATGGTTAGAGTTGTAGGAAATGGACTCGTCGACCCGAGTTCAAATTCTGGACGAGGCTGTTTGCATTTTACATAGCACTAATACCTTTGGAAAGGTATGCATCCAACTATGGGTAAATAGAGTAGATTGGGTTCTTTAACCAAGCTAGAAGGAAAACTTTGAATTCAAACCTGTTTAATCCGCATAAGAAATTAACCTTGTGTCATATTCTGCTCGTGCAGGTGTTGGTAAGCTAAAGCGACATTTCTCCCAAGCGGTGGTTGTATCAGTGTTGCTGTACGGATACACCACTTGGACCCTAACGAGGCGCCTTGAGAATAAGCTGGACGGGAGCTGCACAAGAATACTACGTGCAGTCCTGAATAAATCGTGGAAGCAGCACCCCACGAGGAAACAGCTATATGGCCACCTACCCCCATCTCACAAACCATTCGAGTGAGACGGACAATTCATGCCGGGCACTGCTAGAGAAGCAAGGATGAGCTCATAAGTGACGTTCTCCTGTGTAAGCCAACACACGGACATGCTAGTGTGGGCCGCCCATCAAGGACCTACATTGACCAACTAAGCAAAGATGCAGGTTGCTGCGCAGAGGACCTCCCTGGGAAAATGAATGATAGGAAAGGTTGGCGAGAGATTGTCATGGATATCCGTGCTAATAGCGCGACATGATGATGATGGTATATATATATATATATAAGATATCAGATGATCTGAAACACGTGTCGCAAATGTAAGATAAAAATAAACAATTTTTTTATAAAAACAATCCATTTTGCGGACCTTCTTTTTTATGAAATATGTAATTATCTCCCGTTGGAACCAGAACACTTTTATATATAATAATATATATATATATATATATATATATATATATATATATAAGTTGTGGCAAAAAAGTATCGAGATTTTTGTACTTTTTGACACACCTTATATTCTGAAAAAAAATAACGTTCCATTCATTCTTCATGTCTATCTTGGTAAATACAGCTTTAAACTTGGTACTTTTTGACACACCTGGTATTCTGAAAAAATTAATGAATGGAACGTTATGTTTTTAGAATATAAGGTGCGTCAAAAAGTATTAAAAAAAACTCGATACTTTTTTGACACACCTTGTATACTGGAGTAATGAACGATTTTGTGTAATGAATAACCTCTAATTTCTAGGCACAATCTTATATTGCTGTAATGAACGACCCCTAACATTTGGTCATGTTAGCCCACATCTTGTGTAATGAAAGACTCCTTGTTCCACGTACCAAAATATTACAAGACTTTTGACTCGCCCTTTTATAAATCGGCAGGAATCTTGTAAACTTTCTTCCATACATTGTTTTTAGATGAAGTCGGTGATAAATTTAAATCCTCTTAATTCTTTTCTTTTATTCCCTACCCCAAAAATGTGCTTTGTCAATATATATATATATATATATATATATATATATATATATATATATATATACGTGATATGCACCCAAAGCATCTAGCCATTTGATATTAACGAAAAAATTTGTCTACTTAGAACAATGGCGCCCTTTTCCACTTCAACGTATTGCTCTTTGAACCTAACAAATGTTTTACCCAGTCGGCGGGGTTTAGAATAACCAAATTACATCCTCTAGTCATAGGGATAAATGTTGCATACTCTTTTATAACTTGAGGTTTTAACTGGTTATAAAGATCGTCTTTTTCTATTCCGCTGGCTGGCCATCTTCTTTTGGGTTAATTTCCCCGGTCTCTCACTTTGGTTAATTCAGGCTTCTTTTATTCTGGGTTCCGGTTGTAATTGTTACATAATCATTAGATACCTAATGATTATGACAATAGTGTAGAAATCATATTAGTGCAGCTGATGGCCTTGAGAGTGAGTGACAATGCTTGACCTCACTCTGACCTTGCCTTGCGGGATAAACCGTGAGAACCGGGAACCCCGATAGAGGGCTCTTCCGGTTTAAGGATACTAAGTAAGTAACTTAGTCAGTTAGAACTTAGCAGCCGAGCTAGCAAGATGTAAGGATCCGCGCGCATTGTCTGGTCTGGGGGTTTATGAATAAAGTAACATCAAAAGTAAATCGAAGTCTTGTGTTTATTACCAAAAACTAACAAGAGCACAGGGCTTCTGATATGCAGAAACCAGACCCGGAATCCTCAACAGAAGACCAGACGAAACCTTAGAAGATATACCAGACCAAGATAGAAGATAGACGATAGAAGAAGCAAAGCCGGCACTAAATAGGTATATGTTATATACCTTTCTTACCTCTTCTTACTCTGGTCGTCTAGACCAGAGTAAGAAGAGGTAAGAAAGGTATATAACATATACCTATTTAGTGCCGGTAAAGAGGGCTATGCAACATAATGATGAACGCAAAACTTAGTTTCTTTTTTCTTAGACGTCTTTATTAAATCCGAAAGCCGAAAACGGTTTAACCGCCGCAGTGAGAAAATGGCTTAATTGGGACAGACGGCCATTGCGTCTGCTCTCATCGACGAACCGCCAAATTCTGCCAACTCTACTTAGTTCCCTTCACATGGTTTGCCTTTAGCCAATGAGAAATCACCGACTAGGTCAGTGAAAGGTGAACTGTTGTCAATCACTCTATGACGGTCGTTCTATGATTCAATGGCAACTTTCCATTTACGAATACCGTAATTTAAATTTAGCTACACTACAGTACATAATTCTTAGGCAACACACAAATTATGTAACATAAAACACTTACCAAAAAGGCTGGATGCACTACCACTTCAGGTCAGAGTGGACTTGGGTGTAATGGCAATGAAGTGTTTCTCCACAATCCCCAGATATCCAGAACTGGAGCCTCACCATCAGATGCAGTTTACTGTCATACCCAGAAATCCAGCTTTAAATGGTGGGTGTTTTATCTCTCTTTGCAGAAGATGTAGTTGGCGTATTCTAAATGTTGGCGTTAGTTTCAAAGAGCAAAACGTTGAAGTAGAAAATAACTAAATAAGGAACCATTCTGATGTTATTATAACGAAAGAAAGCGAAGAAAAAGGACATGCTACACAGAAAAATATAAAAAGAAAGAAAGAAAGAGAGTAGGGGAAAGATAGAGAGGGGAAGGGAGCGCGTGGAATCGATAACGCTAATCCGTTTCAATCGTATATAACAAAAAAAGAAACAAAAAGAGTGAGACAGTTTATTCAAGAATATTATTTTACATATTGAACTATTTTTAATAGCTCTTAAGTAAACATCATGCTTTTTAATAATTAGATTATTCATACTGTGGTATATCCACGGGTCCTGTTAGTATTATAAAAAAAACAAGAATCTGTCTTTAAGGAGGAAAACACGTTAAGGAGACTTTAAGTTTCTTCTGATCACCCAATATGTATTGGTTGTAAGAAGAAAAATATGATAAATGATAAATGTCGCTTTGCCTAAAAATAAAAAGCTAGAAAAAATAGTTGAACCTTGCAAGAGAACTAATAGAATCGTAAAACTTAAAGTGTTGTATCAGACCAGAGAGAGTCAGACAGAGAGGCGAACAGAGCACAAGGAGCGACCGTCGACACGGTCGATCGCTGCCAGCGGGCAGTGAGGATCGTCCACCCCTTTACCTCAACATGGCCAGACCATCCCAACAGTAGTAGTAGTCATCGTCAACCCTCGGTTAAGTCATTGTCAATGCTCGCCACCCACCATACAGCCGAGAAGAAGGAATAAAGTCAAAACTCCTACTATACAGCATGTGTTGGGATTTCATTAAGCGACCACTACATATATCGTCTAGGGTTAGTGACGATACCCGCTACGTATGCTGATACCCGAAGTAGGGCCGTGAATTTGAAGCCGCTATATAACATATTTGAATTTGATGTCGCTATATAACATACACGACTTAGGGCCGGTATAGAATTTGATACCGCTATGCAACAAAAGCTGAAGATTGCAACCATCATTATTGGCGCACTGAGAAAAAAATTGGAAACCCGAGAAAGTATCAAAAATATTCAATCAAAACCATCCATCTGGATATTATCTTATTATAATGGAGATTGTGTGTCTGTCTGTAACTGAAACTACATCACCACCAACGTCACAATTCCCTGAGTTATTTACGTTATATTTTCAATGGTTATCAAATAATCATTATGTAATCTTAATTAGCATATTATTTATTAACAATGACTCAATTTAGGTCTAGCCGAGATAGATTTGCCTCAAAACAGCCCATATTGTTAATGTTTAAGTTATTTACTGGCACCCAACATTTATTAATATGTTTAAAATCCTGCGTTGTGTGTTATATGTTATTAATAAATAAATGTTTGCATGGTATATGGTGTGAATAATTTGCATAACGGTTTTAACAAAAACGTGTTTAATAAATAATTACTTGGTGTTATTGATTTTTAATATTATTGTTTTATTCTCAAACGTATTAAAAGCGATCCTATGTATAATTTTATATTGAAATCAATTAGAATAAAGTAAAAATAAGTGTATTTTTGTGTTTGTATTTAGTTTTATTAGTCATTCTAATTCAATATAATATCTAATTATATCAAAACTTAAATACCTATGCCCGGAGGGTGTTTTTTTTTTTTCTTTTCGTTTGTCTTTCTTAATTTTTTATTTATTTAGTTCAAACAATGGAGTTGCTGGGATCTATAACGTTATTTTAAAATATATAGGGAATTTGAGTAGAATTCATGTAACACAGTTTATAATGATCCCCATCATCTTGTGCCAAACATGAAGATCACTGAAATATGCAAACTAATGACCATTTTTTTTTTATTAAAGAAGAAAATGAACATCCTTTTTCTTTTGCTCGGTCTTTTCAAGCGAGTAAGGTTTTGTTTTAAAATAAATGAAACGAAGAAAATGTTGGATGTTTTGTGGTTTCTAGAATAATATAATGATATTAACAAAGAGAGAGAGAGAGAGCTATTTGATTTTTTAGATGAAAAATACTGATTTAAGTATCGTCTTTTGCTTTTCACAAAATAAAGACTATTTCGAATGCAATCAGATATCATTCAATTTGCTTTCTGTGTCATTCGAATAATATGGCGATGTGAATTCCCATTTTAAAGACATTTTTTTTAATATGAGGACAGAAAACGTGTCCGATATTTCGCTCACAAAAATGCACAACGTTCACATCTCCATATTAGAGAACAAAATGGAAGAGACAAAAGACGCAAATGTCGATGCCTTATAATAAAAGCGTGTTGTTCTCTGGCATAAACAGTACATTAGGAACATTGTCATTGGATGATAATAATAATAATAATAATAATAATAATAATAATAATAATAATAATAATAATTATGCATAATAATAATAATAATAATAATAATAATAATAATATTAATAATAATAATATAATATAATGTAATGTAATAATAATTATGCATAATAATGATTATGCAAAACATTAAATTTTGACCATACAACAAAATGGTATATGCATAAACCAGAATCTGTTCTTGAGAACGAAACGCATAAAATTCTCTGGGACTTTGAAATAAAAACGGATCACCTTATCCCGGCAAGAAGACCAGATCTAGTGTTGATAAACAAAAAAGAAAGAACTTGTCAACTGGTGGATTTTGCAGTGCCAGCAGATCACAGGGTGAAGGTAAAGGAAAATGAAAAAATGGACAAATATCTGGACCTTGCCAGAGAACTGAAGAAGTTATGGAATATGAAAGTGAAAGTGATACCAATTGTGGTTGGTGCACTTGGAACGGTCCCCAAAGGATTGGAAAAGGGTTTGGAAAGTTTGGATATCAGAGGAAGGATTGAAATCATTCAGAACACTGCACTGCTGCAATCTGCCAGAATACTAAGAAGAGTCCTGGAGACCTGAGGAGACTTGCTGTCACTCAGACTCCAGTGAAAGACCATCAGCTAATGCTGATGTGAAAACTCAAAAGGAGTAAATAATAATAATAAGTAGTAAAACCTGTGGATATACCACAGTATGATGATTTAATTATTACCACGTTTGATGTTTACTTAAGAGCTATTCCAAAATGATTCAATTGGTAAAAAGTATAATAATCTTGATTTAACTCTCTCTCTCTCTCTCTCTCCCTTTCTCTCTCTCTCTCTCTCTCTCTCTCTCTCTAATTTTTTTCTTTCCTTCTATTCATCTTTTCATTGTGTTCGATTGAAACAGATTAACGTGATTACTTCCGCGATTTTTAGCCAGTGGATGTTGCAAAATGATAACGGTCGTACAAATAAGGAACACAGGTATTTATATATATGTATTATTATCATTATTATTATCGAGTTATTCACATCTGCCATAGCCGGTGGTTCCGTGGGGGCTGAGTAACAGGAAGTCTCCTCAGGTCTCCAGGCTTCTTCGGAGTATTCTAGCCAACCTTAACAATGCTGTAGTTTGGATGGTCTCGATTCTTCCTCTGATTTCAATTCACCCAAATTCTTTTCCAGACCTTTGGGGACCGTTCCAAAGGCACCGATTACAATGGATACGACCTTCATCTTCTTGTTGCAGTTTTCTCAGTTCTCTAGCTAGGTCTAAGTATTTGTCTATTTTTCACTTTCTTTTACTTTCACTCGGTTATCGGCTGGGACGGTAAAATCCACGAGATGACTGTTCTTGGTTCTCTTCTTCTTGTTAATCATTACTAGGTCTCGTCTCCTGGCCGGGATTAGGTGACCTCTCTGTATCTCAAAGTCCCAGAGAATTATTATTATCATTTCATTCCTTGTGAGTTTTTCTCACCAGCGTTAGCTGATAGTCTTTCACTGGAGTCTGAGTTAGAACAAGTCTCCTCAGGTCTCCAGGGCTCTTCTGGGTCTTCTGGCCGATTGCAGCAATGCAGTTGTCTGGATGGTCTTAATTATTCCTCTAATTTTCAGTTCCTCAATTCTTTTTACAAGCTTTCAAGGACCGTTCCAAGTGCACCAACTACTATTGGTATCACTTTCACCCTCATATTCCACAACATTTTCAATTCTCTGGCAAGGTCCTGGTATTTGTTTATCTTTTCGTGTTCCTTCATCTTCAACCAGTGATCTGATGAAACTGTAAAGTCTACCAGTTGATAAGTTCTCTCTCTCTCTCATTTTTTAAAATCAATACTAAGTCTGGTCCCCTAGCCGGGGTATGGTGATCCGTCTGTATCTTGAAGTCGCATTATTATTATTTACTCCTTTTGA
>CM042140.1:34687216-34727216 GCA_023376005.1 Doryteuthis pealeii | reverse complement strand
AAGAAAGGAAGAAGGAAAATAAGAAAGAAAAAGAAAGAAAGGAAGATGGAAAATAAGAAAGAAAAAGGAAGAAAGGAACAAGGAAAATAAGAAAGAAAAGAAAGAAAGGAAGATGGAAAATAAGAAAAGAAAAAGAAAGGAAGGAAGAAGGAAAATAAGAAAAGAAAAGAAAGAAAGGAAGATGGAAAATAAGAAAGAAAAGAAAGGAAGGAAGAAGGAAAATAGAAAGAAAAAAAAAAGAAAGGAACAAGAAAATAAGAAAGAAAAGAAAGAAAGGAAAAGAAAAAGAAGAAAAAGAAAGAAAGGAGGAAAAAATAAGAGAAGAAAAAGGATGAAAGGAAGAAGGAAATAAGAAAGAAAAAGGAAGAAAAAGAAGGAAAGAAAGAAAAAGAAGAAAGAAAATAAGAAAGAAAAGAAAGAAAAGGAGGAAGGAAAATAAGAAAGAAAAAAGAAAGAAAAGGAGGAAGGAAAATAAGAAAGAAAAAGGAAAAAGGAAGAAAGAGAAAATAAGAAAGAAAAGAAAGAAAGGAAGAAAGAAAAGAAGAAAAAGAAAGAAAGGAGGAAGAAATAAGAAAGAAAAAGAAAGAAAGAAGGAAGGAAAATAAGAAGAAAAAAGGAAGAAAGGAAGAAGGAAAATAAGAAAGAAAAAGAAAGAAAGGAAGAAAGAAAATAAGAAAGAAAAAGAAAGAAAGGAGGAAGGAAAATAAGAAAGAAAAAGGAAGAAAGGAAGAAGGAAAATAAGAAAGAAAAGAAGAAAGGAAGAAGGAAAATAATAAAAGAAAACGAAAGGAAGGAAGAAGGAAAATAAGAAAGAAAAAGAAAGAAAGGAAGATGTAAAATAAGAAAGAAAAAGGAAGAAAGGAAGAAGGAAAATAAGAAAGAAAAAGAAAGAAAGGAAAAAGGAAAAGAAAGAAAGAAGAAAAAGAAAAAAGAAAAAAAAGAAAAAAATAAGAAAGAAAGAAAATTTAAAAAATAAATAAAAAATAAAAAAATGCTTACAAAGTCTATAGAATTTATTACTGTTAGTACTTGAATACGCATCATATATTTTTTTATTTATTGATTCGGATTATATATAAACATATGACCACCGTTCCCATTTGTACCGTACCCCAATACATAAGTAAAGATACAAACAGGAATAATTCATTTGTCGGAAAATCGCATAGCCGGGATATTGAGAGTTACCTAGCACCGTTGATTATCTTGATTTTCCATCAGTCAGTGTCCCTAACCATTGGACTATCAAAACACCCATTAGCAGGAAAGTTTTACTGATAAATACATACATATGCATGTAAAGTTCAAAAGATGATTCAACAAAATCCAATCACAACAGTTGAGTCATCAACAAATGTTCAAGGATAATTTTAGCGTTAAATTGAAAGTTTTTGTATTTGGCTTTTTTGATTGAATCAGTTCCAAATGTTTTTTTGTTTTTTTTCCATTTTCTGCATAAGATAATAATTGTACTCAGCACTAATACCCCTGAGAAAAGTATAAATCCATCTATGGTCAAATATTAGGACAGACTGGATTTTTTTTACCTTTGGTTAAGCAACCAATTTAAGAGAAGGAAAACTGACTATATTCCATACATATGTATATATGTAACAGCTGCCAGAGAGCTCGACTTTTTGAGAGCCTTGCAATTCAAGCGTAATCAGCAGTCGTCAGCGAAATTCCTTGTCAGAGAGCTCAACCTACCAGGGTTTGGGAATCATATATTTAGTCATCCACAGACAGTCTTGTTTCGACGTATCACGTTTCTTCAGTGCTGCTAGACGTAGCAAGCTATTCCAGCCGGGACCGGAACCCGACCGATTGTCCATCACCCAGAGTCTCTGACCACTATATATGTGTACTAGCAGAACCTCTGGATACGCCACAGTTTGATAATTTAATTATTACAACGTTTGATATGTTTACTTAAGAGCTATTGCTAAATAGCTCAGTATGTAAGAAGTATAATCATTTTGATTTAACACTCTCTCTCAAACTTTTTTCTTTCCTTCTTTTAATCTTTTCATTATGTTCGATTGAAACAGATTAGCGTTATCGGTTCCGCGAACTCACCCACTCTCTGTGTGTTTTTCCTGCTCTCTCTCTCTCTCTCTCTCTCTCTCTCTCTCTCTCTCTCTCTCTCTTATTATTTTTCTGTGTTTATTTCTTTATAAAAAAAGAACGGTTCATTATTTAGCTGGGGTGGCGAGATTCATAAAAAATACGAATTCGGTGGATAAGCGACAACAGATAATCAGGATAACATTTTTCATTCCAATTCAAACGTTCTAGACGGTGTCATTTTTAAGAAGAGGGTGTTGCAAGATGATAACGATCGGAGGATTAAGGAACAAGCGTATTAAATATATATATATATATATATATATATATATATATATATATATATATATAATATTCAGTGTTATCATAGTGATCACCACGATGTCAATGGATGGAAAACTAAGGTTTACTCACACCGTCTTTCTATCACAAACATTTCGCTCATGATGAAGACCGCTTTAATAAAAGGTCGAAACAGATTTCTGTCAGCCAACTATAACATCATTTGTTTGTTTTTTCTAAAATATTTATTTCATATATATATATATATATATATATATATTATATATATATATATATGAGGAAGAATGAATAAAGAAAAGAAATATTAGAATGGATAATAAAAGATGAATTTAAACAATATCACTTACACATGTGTTTCGGTCAGTTTATCTGAGTGAAAATATTTCGCCCACAGAGAAGATTCGACCTTCATCAGAGTGAAATTTTATTTTCAAAATAAAATTTCACTCTGATGAAGGTCGAATCTTCTGTGTGCGAAATATTTTCACTCAGATAAACTGACCGAAACACATGTGTAAGTGATATTGATTAAATTCATCTTTTATTATCCATTCTAATATTTCTTTTCTTTATTCATTCTTCCTCATATTGTCGGATTCATTTCCAATTTCCATTTTTACATATATATATATATGTGTGTGTGTGTGTGTGTGTGTGAGAGAGAGAGAGAGCGAGAGAGAGAGAGAGAAAGATATATATATATATATATATATAGAGAGAGAGAGAGAGATTTTATACATGCGTGGGTGCTAAAAGAGTTAAATGTTCATGTTTGTTTATTTCACGTGCGTATGGATTTTCAATGAATTTAATCTCCTTTAATTCCATTATCATGTATTTCCGCTAATAGTTCAAATATCTATATCTTTTGCCCATTAAATCCCCGTCTCGGCATAAATGAAACTAATCCTGGGACTTATTCAAAATTCTTTCTGCCATTCGCATTTCCCCATTGTAAATGCTTAGTAGTACGACCCGGGAATCTCATGGCTTTTCGTCCTCCGCATCTTCCCCAGCATTGACATGTACACCACGGAAAATGGGTGGCACCCGGAAGTCGCGAACGTGAGGCCGAGTTTTCAAAAAGGAAAATTAGGATGATTCGAATAAAACAGCCTTGTCGCCTGGGGCATTAGAATACGCCGACTGCACCTCTGCGGAGGAGTAAGACCCACTTGTTTGTCGTGAATGGAGACTCGTGAAGCTTAAGGATGGAACCCTGATGGCTGAGCAGTCAATGACATGCAACACTCCACTCCGAGAGGCCCCTCCGATCGATCGGCTGGTCACGTCAAGCCCTAGCACCAACATGATTGTTCCAACCCTATTGCCCTTACGGCAAGTCCCCAACCCTTTTTATCATATATATGCTAGAAGGTGGTGGCTGAGGGTCTTAGTCCTGGATATGAAAAATTCTATTTGATGGTGAAGTTCCAATTCTCGAACTTCCCAGAGATTCAGAATTGGAACTTAACCCCTTCATCACCATTATTCCCAGGTCCTCTCTGACCTGGAGTGGTAGTACCTGTTATGGTCCTATCTATAGGATTAATAGAAAAATGAGTTTAAAATAAGGAGTACCCAAAAAGAATGAATCAAACAAAATGACTTCGGTATAAAATAACCCAACAAAGTTTGACATGCCGCTAACTCAGCACATGAGTAGTACAGATTAGATAATCTGATCTGTGCGGTAAAGTGTCGGGGGATCCACCTCAGAAAAAAAAACAACAACCTCCTTGGTCTAGCGATAGCCAAAAGGGAATAGACTCCCTCGCTGTCCAGCTAAAGAACTTAGTCTGCCCTATTATTTGATCATAACTTGTGGGTGGTGGGGATCAGATGAATCATACATTTCCGAAATGTATTAGTACGAACTCAAACGCAAACAGCCCCGTGCAGGATTTGAAACTGGGTCGATGATGGCATTTAATACAATGATAATCATAACAATTATTCGAAATGAAAGTTAAATAAGTCTATATTAAACCTTAAGTAAGTCTTTTTACGTATGTAGTCGAAAATAAAAACGTCAAAAATGACGTGGCCTGAAAATAAATCTTTTATTGGGACAAATCATACAATAAAACTATACGGAACTGGTGAAACTTGTCTTTGACTGATGTAAGATATGCCTTACTCTTGTATATATATATATATATATATATATATATATATATATATATATATATATATATATATATATATAATGTGTGTGTGTGTGTGTGTGTGTGTATGTTGTATATATATGGTGGAACTAGAAATTCCCCCCCCCCACATGGTTCGTAATTACAAATTTCTCTCTCCTCTTTCCTGAAAATTTTTCTTTTTTTTTTCAATTACAATCCCATTCGTAACTCCAAACATCTATCAATTGAATTTTTCTGATGAGATTGATCGAAAAAAAGGATAAAGATTAACTTGGAATGACATATCCAATTATAAGGGTACCCTACTTTTCTTTTTAGAAATTCCTCTTTTAAAATGTATACGCTTTTTCGTAGTCTAATAAAATTCTGTACCTATAAAAAACTTTATATATATATATATATATATATATATATATATATATATATATATATATATAGGGGTAGCTGTTAAAGTATTACCACACTGATGAGAGGTGAAACCTCGAAACACGTGTCTGTGGCTTACTTATTTATTAATACTAGCAAATATATGCACCCTCCGGGTGCAAGTATTTAAGTTTTAATGTAATAAAATATCATATTAAATTAGAAAGGCTAATGAAACTAAATAAGAATACAGATAAAAAGATTTGAAACAGAGGGAGTATAATAAAAGATTTGAAACAAGAGGGAGTATAATGAAAAATGGAACAACTGAAACTTACTCTTCCATCACTCTCGTCTTTCATTGTTATTTTTTCTAATTTAAGTATTTAGTTATAAGAGGAAGTAAAGAATAAAATTACAGTTATTTTATCTTGTTAATGGATTTCATTTAAGATTCATTGAAGAGATTTTTGCTTATATTCATTAAAATAAAACCAAACAATTAGAAATCAATAATACTAAACACATATTTATTAAATTCGATTTTTTAATATTAATATGCAAATTAGCCTTCCCGTTTACACTGTAAACCGCTATTTTGTTGTATATATAAATATAATTGCATGTTGTCAGTATGTAGACATAGTTAACAGTATTAATAATGTAAGACAATTTTATTAATAATTAAGGTTTAGATAAAAATAAAATCATGGAGAATGTGATGTCAATAACTAATAGAATTGTGACTTGAGTAGGAATATAGTTTCGGTTACAGACAGAAAAACACACAATCTCCATTATAATAAGAAGATATATATATATATATATATATATATATATATATATATAAATATAAATAAAGCTTTAAGCGTTTTGGGTATGCTTCACGTATTTGATTTCAAGATTATGAAAAATAAGGTTATAAAAAATAAATGTAAATAAATTACTCAACATATATAAATTCAATTACCGATGACTCTACAATTTAAGAATTATCCAATCCGTTAAGATGACACTAATCTTCATGTAGTTAAATCATAAGACCACTTATTATTTTTGCTTTTAGTAAATAATTTTCTAAATTACATTCTAATAAAAATCCATTGACTTTAAATAATTTTTGTTCAATACTAGCTACCATAATTCCTGAACGGGAAGCCACCGACTGACTAGTTGTTATATAGATCTTGAATTAGTACACACATTGGTCAAGACAAAATCGGTCAAGTCAACTATGTCTCTTTAGTATTAATACATTCGAATTATAAGTTGTACCATTCTCCCATGCTTAAAGAAAAACCCTATATATATATATATATATATATATATATATATATATATAAATTTAAGTCCCATTCCAACGGGCATGTTTATAACACCAAAGATTAATCGTAAACTCGATTAATTTAAAAGTAACCCTGAAGAATCTATCGATGAAACTCGAGTAGGTTACTCATTTCCATTCTTAAATAAATTTATGCTCTACATTGTATTGAGCACTTTGTATTTGTTTTTTCTCAACCTTAACCTCTGGATATTGTGTGCTTCCAACGATCGTTCTTATACCCACCGGTAAGTTAATACTTATACATACAAATATATATATATATATATATATATATATATATATATATATATATATAGGTGTATTTTAGCAGCATTTTTTCTTTTATACAAGTTTTGTTGAACTGTACAGACAATTCCTGTCGGACAAGTTTTTCATTGATCCGTTCCAATTTTCGGGCCATCTTTCTGGTGTCGGGGTGTAACTGGTATAACAGTCCCCAAAAATGTTTCCAAACGAGCGCTTGCGGCAATACAATTTGCCATCTTCAGGTGTGAAACGATGGTATGATTTCGTGTCTCGTTTTTAACGAGAACGAGTAGTAGCAAGGAATTAGAAGTGGGAGGTAATAACCATTGGTAGTAGGAGGTTGTATATATATATAGTTAGAATATTTGGTTAAAATAAGATAAGAAAAGCCAATGTTATTAGTACGTTTAAAATCCTGCAATGTGTCTTATATATCACTAAGAAATAAACGTTTACACAATATATGGCGTGGTTAATTTCCATATTGGTTTTAACAAAACCGGATTTAATAAATACTTACGTGGTGTTATTGAGCTCTAATATTATTGTTTATTCTCCAACGTATTAAAATCAATCCTATGAATGATTTTTTATATAGACACTAATTAAAATATAATTTATGTAAGTGTAATCTTTTTATGTCTTCTTATTCAATTTCGTTAAGCTTTTTTAATTTAATATAATTTATTACATTAACACTTAAATAGTTACGCCCAGAGGGCGCATATTCTTGCTAGTTTAAATAAAAGCTTGTATTACTTACTACTGTCGCCGTTTGTCTTTGTTGCAAGCGGCAAAAACTGTGAAGAATGCACACAAAGCCATGAATTTCCTGAGTTAGACACAAGAACACAAGAATGGTAAAATGCGAATTGCAGAATAAATTTCGAATTGGCGCCAGGATTAGTTTCATTTATGTCACAAGAGAGAAAGACTCAAGGGCCTAAAAGACAGACATATATTTGATATGTTTCAGGAATTGAAATAATGGAATTAAAAGGAGCTAAACTCAAGAAAAATCCACACACACATATGTATAATGACAAGCACACATACCTACACATTATGTAAACCTTTATTTCTTAGTGATATATATGACACATTACAGGATGTTGAAAGCACAAATAACATGGGCTGTTTTGAAGCAAATTTGATATAAATTTTCAAAGTAGACATTATTAATATATAAGTTTATTCTATGTATTAATGCATGGACAATTAATTAAATACTCATTGATAAACTAATATATGATGTGGTTAATTTGCATACTGATTTTAACAAAACCGGGTTTAATGAATAATTGGTATTATTGATCTCCAATATTTTTTTCATTCTCCAATGTTTTAAAATCCTATGAATTCTTTTATATAGAAACCAAGTAAATTTAAATAGAATAAGTGAAATCTTTTTTCATGTGCATTCTTATTTAATTGTATTAGTCTTTCTAATGTAATATATTTCATTACATTAAAATTTGAATATTTTCACTTCTTGCTACTTTTTCACATCAGCGTTATCTGGTGGTCTTTCCCTAGTGTCTGAATGACAATATCTCCCCAAGACTCCAGGACACTCCCAATTATTGTAGCTAATCTTAAGTTATGTTCTCTAGTCTAGATTCTTCCTCTGATTTGTATATGCTAATTGAACCCCAACGGTAAAATAAATCCAATTGTATTGGTACAAATCCGAAATCCCGTTTCATTCAAGATGCCTGAACTTTCTCTATTTGGTTTTCATTTAATTCAAATCTTATAATGCAAAATCAACATGTACTCCAAATGTATTCAAGATGTAATCCAGATGTACTTCAGAGGTACCAAAGATGTACTCCATTTTCTAATGAAGATAAACCTTGAAACTTACAACTAAATCCAGATGTACTCCAGATGCATTCCAGACGTACACCCAACAATCCAATCCTGATGATGCTTTATTCTCTTTGGTTCACATTCAATCCAAATCCATATTAATCCATACTCCAGAAGTACTCCAAATGTATTCCAGATGTAATCCAAATATACTCAAGAGGTAGCCAAGATGTACTCTATTTTCTAATGAAGATAAACCTTGAAACTTACAACTAAATCCAAATGTACTCCAGATGCATTCCAGATGTACACCCAACAATCCAATACTGATGATGCTTTATCTCTTTGGTTCTCATTCAAACCAAATATTATAATCCGAAATCAAGTTGTACTCCAAAAGTACTCGAGATGCATTCCAGATGTAATTCTTAAATCCAGATGTACTCGAAATGCTCTCAAGATGTAATCCAGATGTAATCCAGCTACACTCAAGATATACTCTAGAATATCCCTTTTCTAATCTACGAGCGCTTCCTGATACATAGATGTACTCCAGATCACCTCCAGATGTACACCCAACTGTCCATAATGATGTTATAAACTTTGCTTTATCTCTTTGGTTCTCATTTAATAGTACAAATTCTATCTAAATCCAGATGTATGTATTTACCTAAGGCTCTCACACTGGGCAGCATGTGACACACGTTCAATTTCTTCAAGCGGAGTTTAATTTTAGTTTTAATTCAGTTTCCTTCTCATAGACCATACCAAGGTTAAAGAGATGATGTCAAACGACATTCTTCCATGACCTGAACTCGGGTCACCGTGTTTACTTCCTACGACGATAACCAGCGTGTGATTCCTCCTAAATCCAGATCTATTTCATATATACTCCAGATGTACTCAAGACGTATTCTTTGCTTCTCATTTAAACTCACATTAATGATACAAATCTTATAATCTAAAATCAGATTTATTCTACATGTAGACAAGCTTCACTTTCGATACTTTTAGAACACAGCTTGTATTTTTTTTTAAATTAATGTCTCATTTATTATTCATTTCTGTCTTGGTAAACACAGCTTCAGTTTCGATACATTTTGAACACAGCTCGTATATAGATACATAGATCGGCGATTGTCTCATGAGAAAGCCACCCCAATCAAATCCTAAGCAGAAGTATAATTCCTAATTATAAATTCTATCAAATTTTTCCCGATATAATTAACCGATTTTATCTGGCTAATCCTTAATTTCCTCGTCCTACCATGCAGTCCCACATTTGCCACTTGTAAGTATTTCCGGGTGGCACCCATTTTTATCCAAGCCATACCCGGCCTCTGCTGAGAAGAATGCGCTCGCAAAGCCATCCAAATCCCTAGATGAACAGGGGAAATCAAGAATGGTGAAATAGGAATTGCAAGTGGAATTTCAAACAGGCGCCCGGATTATTTACATTTCTGTCACAAGAAGAAAGATGTAGTGGCCCAAAAGACAGAACGAATTGAAATGTTGTTGAAAGAAATAGAATAATGGAATTAAAATGATTTAAAATTCAGACACAGACAAAAGGACACATGACTTTAAAAAAAGAAAAACACACACACAGTTATTCATATACACATATATATACACACGCTCGCACTGATACTCATACATTTACCACGAGGAACCCATGGGTAAATACCCAATACTGATAGAAAGCAGATCTTACAAAGAAAGAAATCGGAACAGTCTGCAGTCTATCATGTTTTTTTAATTATTTCTTTGTTTTTTAGATGAAGCATTGTCAATCGTAATTATTATTCATTTTGACTGGTATTTTCTTTCATCTTATAAGATAAAAGAATATCATAGTCAAAATTGTTTTTATTTTATTGTTCAGTTAACTCAGGTTGTTATTTTAAACTGTAGCATAGTTGGTAAAGTAGATTATACAAACAGAAGGCGCTCGCTGCATAACGGTTATCTTCGTGGGAGATAGCCTCGGCTACCCGAGTTCAAATCCTAAACGAAGTAGTTTGCACTGTTTTGTCTGTCGCACATTTTTAAACTCATGTTTTTCTATTTAACCCATCAATGGGACCCTGACAGGTACTACCACTCCGATACGGAGGGGACCTGAGAGTAATTGGGATGAAGGGGTACTCCACGTTCCCCAGAGCTCCAGATTTGGAACTTCACGATCAGATAGAATTTAAAGTCATACCCAGACAATCAAGACCCGCAACCACCGCAGACTAGCACATATATGATAAAAAGGGTTGGGGCTTGCCATGGGAGCAATAGGGTGGGGACAATCATATAGGTGCTAGGGCTTGACGTGACTAGCCGATTGATCGGAGTGGGCCTCTCCGACCGCCAGTCTAGTCATGAAAATCTCTCGTCAACCGTCCCTATCATTTATTGCTCTCCGGAGGTCCTATGCGCAGCATCCAATATCCGTACAGAGCTGGTCAATTTAACATAGGTCTTTGCTGAATGGTCCACACTGGCGTACCCATGTGCTGGTTTCCACTAGAGGACATCACTTATGAGTTCGTCCTCGCTTCTCCAGTAGTGTCCATTTTCTTCGTCTCACTCGAATGGTTTGTATGATAGGGGTCAAGTGGCTCTACAATTGCTTACTTGTGGTGTTGTTTCGACGATTTTGTGCAGGTTCCATCTAGCTTATTCTCTAGGAGCTTCGTCAGGATCCAAATGGTGCAGCCATACAATAACACTTATACAACTAGGGATTGGAAGAATTGTCTCTTTATACGACGAAATTAGAGTTAATACGTCAGATAACTATTGATCTAAACTTGTCTCCCAATAGTATGCCATCAGAAAAAAAAAACTAATTTCAATTTAACTTAAAAATAGTTTAACTTTAATTCAAATAATTGAACTTACACCTTAAAAAGTTCAGTTTCAATTTTTTAAACGAATTTCAAATTTAAGAAGTGGACAAAATTAAACAGAACAAAGCGGCATATAGCGTAACACTATTGCACAGCCATCTCCCGGGAGTGTCTGTGGCGTAGTGTCTAACGTATTGGACTGCGATATCGTAGTATGCGAGTTCGAACTTCAGTCGCGCTATTACGTTCACTTTCGGACTCTTGGGAAAGATATGAACCCTCTCACTCCTCCAGCTTTAGATTAAATAGTACCACTACTATTCTTCTGCAAGGATGACGTTGGTTGGTTGGTTGGTTGGTTTGCTTTACGGCATATCAACTCTTTTCGGCTCATTTAATGTCGAATCAAGTCATTTTTATAAACGAAGGACTCAGGTTGCTTACAGTACCTGTTGTTGCTTAAGTAGATACTCAATCAAATATTGATGGGCGTTGCTTGGGCGTAAAGGATGGATTTGGTATTAAATAACCCATGAAGGTTGATAGGCCATTAAACAAAGAAACTGAAACAGCCATCTTCCACTTTCTTTAGGATAAATGCAACACAACGTTATGATTTCCAACGTTGAACGTCGTAGTTGGATATCTAATATTCAAATTTTATAGTCACATGTACAGATCAAACACCTTTGACAGTTAAACACTTATTCATAGAATGCAGGTTTTTTGCTCACATCAGAAAACGTTATTTTAAAGCAAACAATATGAAAGATCTGTTTGAAAATGTCAACATGAAGGATATTCTCTCTTTTTTAAGGGAAATAAAATTATACTATAGAATATAGACATGAAACAAATCAATATCATACAACATAATCTCCAATTATGCTAACACATTGTTAAAACCAATCACTAAAAAGTATATGTATAACTTCCTGACCGTTAGGCATGACATAACTCCAGACGGATTGATATGCCGTTAAAATCAATAAACAAACAAGAAACAAACAGATAACTGTTCCAATTTGTTGATTTAAAGGTTACGAATCAATGATTACGGTTTACCCGCTTTTCTTTAAGAAAAAAAACCCAGCAAAAACACTCAGTTCTGAACAAAATATTTTTATAATTTTGATGTTTTAGACTGTCGTCCCCATCTTTATTGTGGATTGTATAAACAAAACGTTTCGGCCACTGTATCCTCCGGCCTTCCTCAGGTGTTCGCTGAGTATCCGAGCATAGTAATCGCCCAAACTGGGAAATCATTTTAATATTTTGACTGTTGATGAAACAGGCGTCGAAGACTTTTGAAGATCTTATTCACATAATGACGTCATTGCTTTTGCACGCCTATCATTCCGACATGTGTAACGAGAAACCTCACGATCATTTAGAAAAAATGTTTTTTTGGCGTTTCCTGTACAAATCGAATGACATCAATCTTTTAGGATATTTAATGGACACCCAGCTCTCAGATAAAAACTGCGATTCTACGGGACCACAGAAGAAAATCTGAGAAGGCGATCCAAATACGATATTTCTATCTTTTGAGTAATTTACTTTAAAAAATTGATTTAGCCTTTTTCAATGATTGGTTCCCATATTGTGTTCATCTCTATACTTGGTCTACTCAAGAGGTCACAAAATCATAGATAAATAAAAAGATTTTCACTTCACACAAGATCTCCAAATGCTTGAGGGGGGTGTTGTTTTTTATGGCATATCAACCTCGGTGGGTTTATTTAATGTCGGCAAAATTTTGAAACCGATAGTTTGATAGAAACAATTTAAACCCAATTCTTTTTTATAAACAAATTTTCTATTTATCCCATAGATGGGACCCTAACAGGTACTACCACCCCGGGTCAGAGTGGATCTGGGAGCAATTGTAATGAAGGGGTGCTCCACATTCCCCACAGCTCCAGAACTGAAACCTCACCATCAGTTAGAGTTTAACGTCATACCTAGGACAAGAAGACCCTCAATCACCGCCTTCTAGCACATATATGATAAAAAGACTTCGGCTTCCCATAAGGGCAATAGGGTTGGGGCAATCATATAGGAGATAGGACTTGACGTGACCAGCTGATTGATCAGAGGGGGTCTCTCCGACTGCCCGTATAGCCTAAGGACCAAAGTGGGGTGGTGCATGTCATGGACTGCTCATCCACCAGGATTCAGTCCTTAAGCATCATGGACCGCCACCTATGACCAACAGGTGGTCCTGTTAAGGGGAGGTGCAGTCGGTGTATTCTAAAGTCCCAGTCGACTGGGCTGATCTCCAAATGCTGAAAAAACAGCTGTGATATGCTTTTTTACTTCAAATGAAACTGTCCCTGTAAATATAGACCCCACACAAAAGATGTCCTGGGTATGATTATAAACTATATCGGATCGTGAGGCTCTAGTTCTGGAGATCTAGGGGGTGTGGAGTACCGCTTAATTGCCATTAGCCTCAGGTCCACTCTCACGGAACGGTACTTTCTATTAGTGGCTGCTCGGTACTAACTGAGTCACCCAGATGAAGGTGTATGATGTTGCAAGACCCGAAACGCCTAATGATCTTGGGATTACATCACTGACGATGTGGTCAGGGGCACGTTTTTGGGTGTACTCCTTGATAGATCAAATAGATCTGTTTAAAAATTATTCCTATTGGATAAAACCGTATGCAAAAAAACTTTGACTAAACAACTACACAGAAAAATAAGTACTTGTACTACCTTGTATACAGTTTAATTCGTTCTTTTGCAACTCAATTTCCTCGTATATCAAATCATTTTTCCCCATTGAAATAAACTGAAACGATATTAATCTGTTCCATCCCCCACAAAAAAACTCTATGTTTTTGTTAGTTTTCTTTAATGAGAAAAATAGCATTATATTGTATAAAAACATAATAGAATAGAATGTAATGAATTATGTGCTGTAATGTTTTAATGTTTATCTTTTTAAATTTTCTTTGCCGTAATCATCATCATCATCATCATCATCATGTCGCGCTGTCAGCGCGGATATCCATGACAATCTCTCTCCATCCGTCCCTATCGCTCATCATTCTCTGGAGGTCCTCTATGCAGCATCCTGTATCCGCACAGAGCTGGTCAATGTACGTCTTTGTTAGTCGGCCCACACTGGGGTTCCCATGTGCTGGCTTCCACAGGAGGACATCGCTTATGAGTTCGTCCTTGCTTCTCCAGCAGTGTCCCGCGTGTCTTGTCCGTCTTACTCGGATGGTTTGGGCGATATGTGGCAGGTTACTGTACAGCTGTTTTCTCGTGGGGTGTTGTTTCCACGTCTTGTTCAGGATCACCCGCAGCATTTTTGTGCAGCTCCCATCTAGTTTATTCTCTAGTTGCTTCGTTAGGGTCCAGGTGGTGCAGCCATACAGCAACACTGATACGACAACGGCCTGGAAGAATTGTCTCTTTAACTTGTCTGTGATATTGGATTTCCATATGACCGATAATTTATTTATAGCGGCCCATGCCTCTGAAGCTCACTCATACATCAAAGTTTATCTCTCAACACAAAGCAAGAAACCGACCGAGTGACAGCTAATAATTTCGAAAACACGTAAGTTAGGACACTCATAAATCAAAGTACCCCTGTATAAATGTGCAGTGAATATGATTCCCTAACGTCTAGGCATAAAATAACCCGAAATCATTTGATATGTCGTTAATATCAATAAATCTTTGTAATCATAAACTCATGTATCGTGTAAAAAATATTTCTCAAATATAAAATTCTAATTTTATAATTGGAGATTTTACGTAATTTAAAAATCAACATTTTTTTCAAATTGAACTTAATTTTAAAAAAAATGTTTAACTTTTTTTTCTATTTGAAGTTCAACATTTCTAGATAGAAATGAGACATTTTTTTTTATATACGAATAATCATTTAATAGCCGAATATAATATTTCTAACTTGAAAAGTCCCGTTCTTTAATGTCTTAACCTATTTTTGAACTAGAGTATACACACACCCCTCACCCACACACAGACACACACACACACACACACACACACACACACATATATATATATATATATATATATATATATATAAAGAGAGAGAGTATATATATATATGTATATATACCATATATGTAGTACACACATACACACACATACATATATATGGAGTATGTATATATGTATATATATCACACACACACACACAGACACACACACATGTTATATATATATATATGGAGTATGTATATATGTATATATTATATATGTAGTGCACACACACACACACACACAAACATATATATATATATATATGGAGTATGTACATATGTATATATATTATATATGTAGTACACACATGCACACACACACACACACACACACATATATATATATATATATATATGGAGTATGTATATATGTATATATTATATATGTAGTACACACACACACACACACACACACACACACACACATATATATATATATATATATATATATTATATATATATATTTAGTTCCGCCATAGATGAGAGGATTATTTACATATGGATCAACAGTTAATTTCTTTCACATTCTCTTTTACACGATTATTTTCTTTCTTCTTGTTTTCTCTTTCACCTTCTCATTTACATCAATCCAGTTTCTACTCTCTCTCTCCCTCCCCTCTCTCTCTCTCTCTCTCTCTCTCTCTCTCTCTCTCTCTCTCTATATATATATATATATATATATATATATATATATATATATATATATATTCTTTCCCTATCCCCCTCTGTTTGTGAGTCTCTGTCTGTCTGTCTGTCTCTCATTTATTACAGCAACTAAATGCCTTCTGTTACCATAACGTTACGCACACACATATCACACACGCATACACACACACACACACACACACACACAGACACACACACACACACACACACATATATATATATATATATATATATATATATATATATGTATATATGAACGTGGTGTTTGGGGTAAATTTGAAAGTTTCATAAGGAAAAAGAAAAAAGTGCTTGGTAACTACAAAATTTAATGGATTGTAAAAAAAAATTCAACAGGCACAGAAATTACACTACTGTCAACAAGTTTGTACCAGTGTTTTTCTTTTTTCGTCTCTCCCCATTTCAAGCTAACTGTAAATACATTTCAATAGTTTCTTAGAAACAAATTACACAGGATAGGTTACAAGGTAGGAGTTATATGGCTTTAGTTGGGACCCATAAATTTTCCCGGGGACCCATTCAAAGCATATATGTGCATCCCAGGACGCACTAATTCCAAATGCTATCAGCATCTCTCCCCCTCTCTCTCTCTCTCTCTCTCTCTCTCTCTCTCTCTCTCTCTCTATATATATATATATATATATATATATATATAATATATATATATATATATATACACATGAGTGTGTATATATATAAGAAACTAGCGTAATTTATGAGGAAGTGCGTCCCGGTCTCCTGTCTCAAAAATTGCTACCCGGTGACTATCAAATAACAACCCCAGCTCGTCGTAATTCTTGTTTATTTATCGTAATTTGTCGTAATTCTTGTTTAGATATGAAGATGGATATATAGTTTTGAATAGACTGAGATAGATAGATAGATAAACAAACAAAATAATATAGATAGATATGAACAAATGGAGATAGATATTTTCGACAAGTAAATGTATTGGGGGGGGTCGCATCTTTTTTTGTCGTAATTCTTGTTTATTTAAACTAAAAACAAGACATTAAACAAACATGAATAAAAAAAATCTTAGTATTTAAAGTAATATAGATAAATACGAACAAATTGAGATAGATAGACAAATGGATAGTTTTGAATAGACTGAGCTGGGTTGTTATTTTAATAGTCACCGGGCAGCAACTCTTGAGGCAGGAGACCGGGACGCACTTCCTCATAAATTCCCGAAACAGTTCTAAAAAGATGTTGAATTATGGTCTTCGTTAATCAATTATTACCCCACAATCCCTAAGTTTGATGGTCTTATAAAAGTCGACGGGGCGGCCTAAAGTCGGTATCAGCCAGTCAACAAGGGAGTCTATCCCCTTTTCAATAGCGCTAGACCAAGGAGATTGTTTTTAGCATCTGAGGTGGAGCGCCACACCTACCATCAGCTCCTTACTTTACCGCACAGATCCCTGTGCTTCTCATAGGCTGAGTTGGTGAGGACCGGTATCGAACTAGGAACCTCGTGGTTTCTAGCCGAACGCTCTACCGACTGAGCTAACCCGGCCCACGAAATTAGAATGTATTAGAACCTACAAAACTGGGTTTCCTTTGAGACAAATCATTTCTGACATTGGATCTTTTTAGTTAAAACATTATCCTCTGTGTTAGGTATTATCTGAGATGTGCCCATTAGGAATTCTGGCTCCCTCCTCAATAAAATATATAATATTGATATGATAAATAAATTCTTACCTAGTCTCGAATATACCTGTCGACAAATGCATTAAACGTATACAGAATAAACTTAGTAAAATAAACATTAATTTACCTCTAAATGTCTCTAAATTGATTACAATGTCTATCTTATATTATATCTATGCACCACTCATTGCTATTTTCAGAACAATAACACTTTTTATTAATAACAAAAATTGGTTTGCCTAAGGGATCACCTCTTAGTGGGGTTTTGACGTATATTTTACTCGGATTCTTCGAGTCTGGTCCTTTTGAATATAACATTTTCAAAAATCTATAAATCAATACTCGTATTCTTAGAATTATTCGGACTATTGTCCTCATCTTTATTGTAAACTGTTTAACGTTTCGGTCGATTTGCCCTCCGGTCTTCTTCAGGTATCTCTTATGGGTATCGAGAACCTTCTCGAATTCGGGGACCCTCTTGTCGTAATCGGGAGCCATCACGAAACATTCAACCCAATTCTGTTCTCATTCCGCTAACCGTAACTGGGTACAGGTGTTAAACTGTGTTTATTATTAATCTGTTACTGCTGCGCTTGAACAGAATTGAACCTGCAGCCTAGAAATAATTGTCACTTAGAACTGTCTTAACACAACGCCTTTATCAATTACACTATGTGCACATCGGCCGAAACTTTGTACAGATAACAATAAAGATGAGGGCAACAGTCCGAATAATCCTAATTATTAAGTCTCATTTCAAAAATTCAGAGAAATATTAATACTCGTCTTCCTTAATTGTACGGCCGTTATCATCTTGCAATAACCTCTGGTTAAAAATGACACCATCCAAATCGTTCAAGATGAAATGCAAAAAATGTAAATCCTTATTTTCTGGTATCGCTTAATCATCGATTTGTTTATTCTTAGTAGTTTCGTCACCGCAACTAAATAATGGACATACTACACAGAAAAAATATATAGGAAAGAACGAGTAGGAGAAGAGAGAGAGAGAGAGAGAGAGAGAGAGAGAGAGAGAGAGAGAGAGAGAGAGAGAGAGAGAGTGCACAGATGCAATAACGCTAATCTGTTTCAATTGAACATAACGATTAGATGAAAAGAAGGAAAGAAAGAAAAACAAAAGCGTGAGCGGAAGTTAAATAAAGATTATTATACTTTTTGCATATTGAATTATAAGCGATAGCTCTTAAGTAAACAAATAAAACGTTGTAGTTATTATATTGTGGTAGTAATAAGTAAGTAAGTAAAGTAGTCGGGGCGGCCTAATGTCGGTATCAGCCAGACAACGAGGGAGTCTATCCCATTTTCACTAGCGCTAGACAAGGAGATTATTTTAGCATCTGAAGTGGAGCACCACACCTACCATCAGCTCCTCACTTTACCGCAGAGATCCCTGTGCTATTAAACGATAAATTGTGTTCGTTCAAAACTCGGATAAGCTTCATCCTATCTCCTTGATGGATATTTACCCAACCCATTCGCCACTCGCACTGTCGGTTGGGGCTTTAGAATACACCAAATGCACCTCTGCAGAGGGGTAAGACGCCACCCTCCAATGGGGCCATTTTTTGGCCGTGGAGAGCGACCCATGATGCTTAAGGGTGGGGCCCTGGTGGCTTAGCAGTCCATGACAGGCAGCACTCCACATTGGCCCTCGCTTTAGCTTGAAAAACGGTCGGAGAGGCCCCCTCCGATCAATCGGCTGGTCATGATCCCTAGCACCTATATGATTGTCCCACCTCTATTGACCTTATGGCAAGCTCCAACCCCTTTATCATATATGTGCTAAAAGACGATGGCTGAGGGTCTTAATGTCCTGGGTATAATGTTAAACTCTATCCGATGGTGAAGTTCCAATTGTGGAGTTCTGGAGGATGTGAAGTACCCCATCATTCCGATTACTCCCAGGTCCACTCTATGGGTTAAATAGAAAAAAAATTAGTTTAAAAAATATGCCACAGACAAAACAGTGTGAACTGTTTAGGATTTGTACTCGGTTAGCCGAGGTTATCACCATAGGAAATAACCGTTTCGCTCCGATTGCCTCCTGTTATTTTTAACCTTTCGTTGCCATTACTCCCAGATCCACCCTGACCCGGAGTGCTAGTACCTGTTAGAGTACCATCTATGGTTTAAAGAGAAGAAAATGAGTTAATAAAATGTGTTGAAAATTGAGTTAAGAATCAATAAAACAAAACGTTTTCGGCATAAAATAACCCAGGAAGAGTTTACATGCCGTGAAATCTAACCAACCAACCATTCACCACGGGTAGGATGTGACACAAGGTCTCAAGTATGGGACAGTCAGTGAGGTTCGAACTCGCTATTCCATTGTAATGGATCTGCGAGACGAGCTTGCTAACCATTACACCACGAGGGAACGTTTTCGTATCTCCTTGGTTTCTAGATGATTTCCCATGATAAAAGAAAGAAAAAACCAGAAAAGATGTGAGATGCAGTCACTTACGTCTCGGTTGAATTTATCTGTGTGAGTTCGATCGATCATCGGAGCAGATTGAGTTGTTGTTGCCGGGAGAACATTTGATTGGATAGTATAGTTGCTTTCTGCTTGTCCAGGTCATTTGAAGTGCTCAACTCGTAGAAGATACGCACTGTGTCATGATCTGCAAGGTCGTCCATTAAACGAATATTTACGGTATACTCAAAAAGCTGATTGTACTTGGTTAGATATGAGAAAAATATTGAATCCCATTTTGGGTCGAGCATTTAAAACCACAAAGGCAATATACTAGTTAGCAGTTTTCTTCAAAATGTTTTTTTTTTCAGTTTATCAATATTAAAAGCACATGAAATTTATTCTAAGTAGCTTTACAGTTTGCCGAAGTAATTCTTTAAATGTTCTTTTTTGCTTTTCCCTACAAAAACATTTCAGAATTTAATTGATATTAGTAACAAGTCAACCATAGGAAAACAATTTTTAATTAAAAAATGCTTTTCTAGTTATTTGTAAATTACCATTAATTATTTTATGCAATATGACAAGTAAGTATATTTTTTCAAAAGTTTTGCAATATTTTGGTAAAAGGAGGCAGAATTCGACAGCTCCGGATATTTTTTTCAATATATCGTGTCAGTATATTTTAATAGGGTGAATCAAACTTTCTATGGTTGGTTGTTTTGTTTTACGGCATATCAACCCTTTCCGGGTCATTTAATGTTAAATAAAAACATTTTTGATAAACAAAGTACTTGGGTTGCTTACACTTAGAGTACTTGATTTTGCTTAAGTGATCACCCAATTAAGTAATGAAAAGACTCATCGCTGCTTAACTTCGGTGATCTAGCGGGAACCGGTGCTTTCAGCATGATCTGACCGTAATGTGTGTCAAAAAATTTATAATATTTTGGTAAAGTGGGACACAATTCGGTAGTCCCGGATGCTTTTACTGAGATAGTAAAGGTGACGAACCAGATTGGACTATGACATACCAAACTCACCTGATACTCTCCGCATGCTACTCAACGGGGTTGTCTGTCTTGGAGCCCGGCGTTGGAATCCGGGGGTTTCAGTCAACCTGTTCTTGCCTGATCGTCAAGATTCTAGCAGCCTGATTTACCAGAAAGATATATGTTGCATAGGGCCAAGTTCGTGTTGTAGTAGTTGTCGTCGTTAGTAGTAGTAATAGTCGTGAGTTCAGAAACAACATACTCAAAGCTTATAGTCACAAAGTGTTGTTTATTCCTTTCAGGCTCGTGGGTTCTTTTTCAGAGAGAAGAAAAGATAGAGAGAAAGAGAGAGAGAGAGGGGGTACGGTCAAATTACGCTAACCTAAATCATTTTCAGTATTACTATGTCAAACCCATACGGGGAAACCGTGAAAGCCCTATCTGCTTTCTACGAAGCCTGGCCGAAAAAGGAAGGATTCTCCTCCTCTTCCGTTTCTCGTTCCGGGGTCACATCCATTTCCGGTCAAAACCCGGAATTTCCGGTTTTTTTTACAATCTATTTCCGGGGCCATTGGTCGGTCAGTTGAGTTCAAGCTTTAACCTCTGTTCTTATTTCTTTTTCTTCTCTTTCTCCAGAAATCCGATTACCGTTTTATTTTTCAATTCCGGAATTCCATAATAATTCCGCTACACTGAGCCAAATTTCTTAAAACATCTAGTTACTTTATTGTGACAAACTGCGTCTTCACCACAGCAAATATTTTGACTCAGTCTTAATTAGTGATCTATTAGAAATTCTAAAAAATAAAAATGAATTAGAATCCTTTATTCTTTCCGAAATAGAAATCTCGATAGCATTATGGATAAGTGTTACAACAGGACACGAACAACTTCACACATCTCATAACATATAAATCCACATACAATGTTCCATAGATTTTGAAAAACTGATTCCTGCTTCTACTTTTATAAAAGTCATTCAGAACTAAAGAACTTATAAAAATGATAGTCTAAAATGAATTTTTATATTTCTTATTTCTTTCTTCATGGATTTTTAATGATTGTAATTTGTTGCTAGTAAGACAGACTAAATATACATCACATTTATGATTTAGTTAACATGATTGAATATTGCACGCACTCACCTCAAATTTACTGTGAAAATGAGGTAATGTGTTTGTTTTGGCTTCAGTGTGATTTCATTATTGTACGAGTAGAGTTTTCAAAGAAGTCCACCTATTACATTCCTATCCCGTCAGACCTTTTCTCAGTACCCAGATAAACTTAGGCCGTCTCCAAGGTTTAGGGCATCTCATCGTGGTGTAAGCTGGTTTTACAGATCTATTACGACTAAATAGCGAGTCTGATCCTCACTGGATGCTCCATAATTGTTACCCTGTGTCACATCCTACCCATGGGAAATGGATTAGGTAAATACCTACATAAATCTTCTGTGTCGTTATGGTCCAGTTCTAACTCTTAAAGCATCATAGTCATCATCATCATGTCGCGCATACAGCACGGGTATCCATGACAATCTTTCGCCAACCTTACCTATCATTCATTGAACCTGGGAGCTCCTCTGTGGAGCAACCAGCATCCTCACATAGCTGGTCAATGTAGGTCCTTGCTGGGCGCCCCACACTTGCATGTCCATGTGTTGGCTTCCACAGGAGAACGTCGCTTATGAGTTCATCCGTGCTTCTCCAGCAGTTTCTTGCATGTCTTGTCCGTCTCACTCAGATAGTTTGTGAGATGAGGGGCAGGTGACCGTACAGCTGTTTCCTTGTGGGGTGCTGTTTCCATGACTTGTTCAAGACTGCACGCATGATTCTTGTGTAGCTCCCATCTAGCTTATTCTCAAGACGCTTTGTTAGGGTCCAGGTGGTGCAGCCATATAGCAGCACCGACACAACCACAGCCTGGAAGAACTGTCGCTTTAGCTTGTCAGGGAGATCGGACCTCCATATGACTGATAATCTATTTGTGGCCAACCATGCCTTTGCTATCCGTAAGTTCTCGAATTAGATTACATTGTACGTTTACATTGAGCAAAGTTCAAATCAACACAGTAAAGCAATGCACGGCGTTCTATCACATCATTTATCACGATACTATCTAATATAGATCTAAATGCTCCATCCACGATATCGAGCACTGTTTATTTATAAATATAGCACACATATCGTCAATATTAATATCTTGATATAAACTTTTCCCAATGGTATTAGAGCTATGTGAAACGCAAACATCTTCGTCTAGGAATTGAACTAGGGTAGCCGAGTCTATTTTCAACGACAATAACCATTACACAATTCGCCTCATGATCTGATTTTTATAGTACAATGTTTGATATCTGTGGTTGGTTGATATTCGCTACTGAATTAAGTGCATTAACAATTGAAAAATTACTTTCTGTTTCAATTGTTTTACTTGAAATTCGTGCCAGGGTGTGAACAATAATCAATTTAGTTCCAGAGGTCCTTCTCTCATGCAGCACTTGTCCCTCACAAAAAAGGGAAAATGGCTGAGTTTATTGAGTGGTACATGGAAGGGGAATACTGGCTGAACTATGCAATGTTTTGCATCCACCATCCGGGAGGGTTGCTTCCCGCTGGGAACCCCTTCAGTAAACAGAGCTCGTGTCACATCTTGATCATATTTATATATGGTTGTGTGTGTGAGGAAAAGTTATGGAAAAAGTGAATAATGAACACAGATAATTACATTCAATCAACATTTCACCTCTATTGGTCTTAGAGGCTTCAACAGAATGAGTTTTATTGTTTTAAAAAAATGGACCCTCTAAGATCAACATTGGCGAAATATTAATTGAATGTAATCGTCTGTCTTCGTTATTCACTTTTTTCCATAACGTTTTCTCATATTTTGTCGGATCTTTCCCTTACCTTCTATTTTCTTCATATATATATATATATATATATATATATATATATATATATATTATATATAGAAAATATATATATATATATATATATATATATATATATATAGTAGTCGCGCATTTATCATTGACAAGTAGATTTTGCGAGTTTCGAGTGAGGTGTATCCGGTTGGCCTAGGGGTAGAGTTCGATCTCTGTCGGGGTGAGATCGTAGGTATACACTGCTTATGATACCAAAATTAGGTCGAAACAGCTGTACAGTGTTCCTCACGTCGCACACGGTATTCGCCGAATTTGCTTGTCATGATTATTCCAATTATATATATATATATATATATATATATATATATATATATAATGGCATGAGTTCAACAGATCTTTGGAAAAACAAATTTTGATATCTTTAATTGCTGATATATTTCATTTCAGTTCTTGCTTGCACGTGTCATTCAAATAATCATTACCCTTTGGGGATCAGAGAGTTTCTTGAAACTTTCCATTTTCAATGTAATATTGTCAGATGATACTTGATAAGATTGAATGATAATAAGCTGCTGTGGAACTCTTTAATAAAGAAAATAGAAAAATAGAATTGTTTTATAAATTCAATTAAAGAAAAAACAACAGACGTTTCAATAGAACTGTAAAATTACCCGAGTTTCAAAACTTTTGAAAGAGAGTGTTGATTTGAGAAAAGCAAAAGCAAAAAGAAAATTAAAAAAATCAAAGGAAATAAATTATAAACAAAAAAGAAAAGAAAAAAGAAAGAAATAGAAAAATCAAAAGAACCCCCCCACCAAAAAAAAGAACGATAGAATGAATAAAAAGAATAAATTAATTCCTAAAAGGAAATCCAAAGAAAAGTTATAATGGAAAATGAAAATAGAAATAAGGGAAAGGTTGATGATGAAAGAAAGAGAAAAAGATGAAATCTAAAAAAAATAAAGCGTATCTACTCTGATAACAGAAGAAAGAAAACGTGAAATCTTATAAAAGAAAGAATAAAAAAACATATTGAACTCTAGTCAAAGAAAGAAGAGCAAAAAAGAAAGAAAGAAAAAAAAGAAGGTAAGACAGAAAAAGCGGGAAATCAAACAAACAAAAAGGGAGAAAAGGAAAGAAAAAAGAGAAAGAAAACGTGAAATCTTATGAAAGAAAGAAAGTAAGAATGAAAGAAAGAGATATTGAACTCTCGTCAAAGAAAGAAAGAAAAAGTATGAAATCTGAAAGAAAGAAAACGTGTAATCTTATAAAGAAAGAAAGAATTAAAAAATATATTGAACTCTCGTCAAAGAAAGAATAAGGGAAAGAAAGAAAGAAAGAAGGAAGAAGGAAAGAAAGAAAAAAGCGTGAAATCAAAATAAAAAAATAAAAATTAGAAAAGAAAATGAAATAAAACGTGGAATCTTATGAAAGAAAGAAAAGAATGAAAGAAAGAAATATTGAACTCACATCAAAGAAAGAAAGAAAAAAAAGCATGAAATCTGAAAGAAAGAAAATGTGAAATATTATAAAGAAATAAAAAAGAACGAAAGAAGGAACTAGATAAATTTTTTACCTCTAGTAAAAGAAAGAAAGAAAGAAAGAAACTAAGAAATACTGACATTTGATAAAAGAAAAAAGGAAATAAGGAGGAAAATAAAAACAGGAGTGCCAATAAAAAAGGATATAAAAGCAAAATATCTGATAATTTCTGAAAAAAGTAAGGAAAGAATGCAGCAAAAAATAGTAGTGGTGGGAGGAAAAAAGAAAGAAAGAAACGTAAAATCTATTAAAAAAAGAAAGAAAAAAAGAAAAAAGGAAATATAAATATTGACCACTGATGAAAGAAAGAAAAGAGAAAGAAAGAAAGAAAGACAGAAAGAAAAAAGGAAGTAATAAATATTGACTGATGAAAGAAAGAAGAAAGAAAGAAAAAGGAAGTAATAAATATTGACCTCTGATGAAAGAAAGAAAAAAGGAAGTAATAAATATGACCCTCGATGAAAGAAAGAAAGAAAGAAAAAGGAAGTAATAAATATTGACCTCTGATGAAAGAAAGAAAGAAAAAAAGAACGAAAGAAAGGGGTAATCTCTGATAAGTAATGGAAGGAAAAAACAAAAGTAATGAGAAAGAAAGGTCGAATATTCACTTCTGAGAAAAGAAAGAAAGAAAGAAAAATGGAAATCTAATATAACAAAGAAACAAAGTAAAAATCAAGAAACAAATAAAGTAATAGATATTGACCTCTGATAAAAGAGAGAAAGAAAGAAAGGAAGAACAGGGTAGACTCTGATAAATGGTGAAAGGAGAAAACAAAAATTAAAAGAAAAAAGAATAAAAGACAGCGTCATTACCACTAGAAAAAAAAAGAAGCAAAAACGACAAAGAAAAATATATTAAAACTAAGTCTCAAACAAAAATCTAAAATTATTTAACGTAAAGCAGTTGGCCGAGTTCTGGTGAAATTATGAGCAAAATAAGAAAAAAATAAAGAAGGAAATATGAAGAGATGAGGAAGTTATAATTGGACCAAAATAAAATTCTGTCTAATGGATAGAGACATTTGTTGACAGCGAAAAAGAATGGCGTCTTAGCAAAATGAACTCGCCGCCATTTTGTTAAAGAAGCGTAAATATCGTTATCAAATAATCATCCCAATCTTCAGTGAATTAAGTACTTAACGGACATTGGGGTTGCGTTTTGTTGCTCCTTTTTATACTTACTGCCTCTTAAGTTTATATCATCTCCTTCCCTCGACCTCTCATTTTAGTTTCTCCCTCCGCATTCATTTATTTTTCTCTCTGCACTTTGTTTTAAGATGGTGGATGGTTGATCGTTAGAGCGTTTTGTTTTACCCCTTTAAGACTTTTTCGGTTAAATAGATTTTTTTAGAAGAGCCGTTATGTTGTACTGAAAAGAAGGAACGGGTGAACGAAAGAATAAACGAAAGAAGGAAAGAATGAAGGAAATAAATAAAGAAAGGAACGAACGGATGGATTAATAAGGAAAGACAGAATGAAGGAAACGTAAAGGAATGAAAGAAGGAAGAAAAATGAAATAGGACGGAAAGAAAGAAAGGGAGGATGGAACAAGATGAAGGGATAAAGAAAAGAAGGAAAGAAGGAAGAAAAATAGAAGGGATAAATGATTGATGGAAGGAAGAGTGGAAGTAATAGAGGAAATAAGAAAGTAAGGAAAGAAAGAAAAAAAGAAGGAATTAATGAAAGAAAGAAGGAATAAAGGAGGAAAGCTAATGAATAAGGAAGGAAGAAATGGAAGAAAGAATTAAAGAAAGATGGAAGAAAAAAGAAAAATTAAGGATGAAATTACAAAATATAAGCGAAGAATGTAAAAAAGAATGAAAAAAGAATAAAGAAAAGAACGAACGAAATTTACAAGAAGACTAAGTAAGAAAAGAAAGAAAGGAGTGCATATAGAACAATTAAAACGAAAAGAATGAATGAAAAAAGAAAGAATGAATGAACGAACGAATTTTTAAATAAGATACAGTAACTATTGGAAAGAAAGAAAGAGAAAAAGAAAAATATAACAAAGAGAAAGAAAAATAGGAAGAAATAAGAGCATACAGAAACATATAAACGAAAACGAAAAAAGAATGAATGAAAAAGGGAAGAATGAAGTAAAGAATAAAGAATTCTTTTGAAGAAAATCATTTAAACAAAATAAAAGAGAAGAGAGAGAAAGAGAGAAAGAGAAGATATATAGATAGAAGAACATACATGAACAATAAAAACGAAAAAGAACAAAGAACGAATGAATAAAGGAAAAAGTCAAGAATGAACGATATCTTTGAAGAAAAAAGAGAAAGAAAGAAAGAAAGAAATCATAAAACTGAAAAAAAAGAACGAATGAAGGAAAGAATGAACAATATTTTGAATAAGATCATTTAAACAAAATAAAGAAAGAAAGAAATCATAAAAACGAAAAAAAAAGAACTAATGAATTTTAAATATATTTCATTTAAATATTTAATAATGTAAGTAAAAGAAAGAAAGACAGAGAAGGTGAAAGAAAGAAAGGAAGGAAGGAAAAATGAAGGAGCATACAAATTCATAGAAACGAAAAAGAAAAAAATTAACGAATGAAAAGCGAGAAAAAAAGAGAATAGAAAGAAGGAAATAACGAAGAAACCAAATGAAAGAAATCAGGGAAAGAAGGTGAAAAACAAGAAAGAAAAAGGCAGTCTATCTCCTCTAACTCGTCCACACCCAAGCACTTGCCGAGTGTGTCCTTAAAAACTAAAGAACCCAAACGAGTGCTTATAAATATTCTGTTTCCGGGTTTAAAAGGTGGACGAAGACGAAATCTTTCAGTAAGGCAGACATTTTCTACTTAAACGCATGCTGGGGTAGAAACATTGCTTAATTATCGAATTAATTAATCAAAGGCCAATTAATGCCGGGTCAGACCCCACTTCTTTAGGGTAACAGGCTGTTTGTTTATTTAACCCCAGTTTTCACGAGTTTATGAACAAGTCTTATTTACCCTCTCTTTTTTTTCTTTCTTACTGAAAAGCTTTTTAAAATCTATGGTTTATGTAACACAAGAAGTTATGGAAAGGATCTATAAATGAAAAACGTCAAAATGTTTGATTCACTTCAATAATTACATATATAATTAAACAACAAACTCGATATGATATATATAATCTCCTGGAAAAAATATTTCTCAAGAGAAATACATAGGAAATTAGTTTATGGTAGAAATATAAGGCAAATACTTTACTATAAATGTATTGCAAATGTCATTTTTACGTTAAAGTGTACACACACACACACACACACAACACACACACACACACACACACACACGCATATAATATATATATATATATATATATATATATATATAAGTAAAGTAATAAAAAAGACTTAGAGATTTAGCTTTATAGTCTATTTCAGGAAGCTTAGACAAATTGTCTAACTCTTCCGACTCATCAGATGGATCTGATGAGTCGGAAGAGTTAGACACTTTGTCTAAGCCCCCTGAAATAGACTATAAGGCTAAATCTCTAAGTCTTTTGTTATTTCTTTACTTATATCTTTGCTCTGTGATTTCTAACATTAAGAGCACACATTGAGCTCTCACAAACTGCGACAGGTTTTTTTTAAATAAAACTCTTGTGTCGTAAGGAAAATTTCTTCTCTATACTTTTGTTATATACATATATATATTATATATATAATATATATATATATTATATATATATATATATATATATATATATATATATATATATTATATATATATATATACGAGAATGAGTAAAGAAAAGTAACGCCATTTTGTTTAGGACAGGTATAATTACCAACACAGGATCATTTATCATACATCAAAAATGAAGCTGGTCCTCTGTGGATCACATCCCAACTTCTCCACATAAGTGAGTAAAAAGTAATGCCATTTTGTTTAGGACAAGTATAATTACCAACACAGGAACATGTATCATACTTCAAAATAAAACTGGTCCTCTGTGGATCATATCCCTACTTTTCCACGTAGGTACTGTTTTTTCTCAATAACAATGTTCGACCTTCGAATGAGAGCATTTATCCCTACCCGTAAATTCTGTTGACATTCTTCTTCATTATAGATTTCACTTCCCCGTCAGTGAAATAGTGTTTGCCTCTCAAACCTCTTTCATGGGGCCAAAGAGAGACAAATATTATTCCAATGACGAGGAAGTGAAATATCTGGTGACGATGTGGCTCAAAGAACAGTCAACAGAATTTTACTTTTATATTCTTTATAACCCCGATTTATTCGGTTAATTATTTTATCGACGGTTGAAATTGCAACTAACTCAATATTTTATATTCCCCGATATTACCCACTTTTCATATATATATATATATATATATATATATATATATATATATGTGTGTGTGTGTGTGTGTGTGTGTGTGTGTGTGTGTGTGTGTGTGTGCACGCGTGTGTGAGTGTAATAAAATGAGGATCCGTAACGCAGAAATAATTATAAAAACTATTGTTGAAAAAACAGAATTAATTCTTTTGTCAATTCATTTAAAGAAAAAGCAATTACTAAAGTTTCAAAACTTTTGAAAGTGTTGAGTTGTGAAAAGAAAAGAAAAGAAAGTGAAAAATGAAAGGAAATTAATAGTGAATTAAAATAGAACAGAAAAAAAACAGAAAAATAAATAACTAAAAAAAAAAAGAACTATTGAATGAATGAAAAGAATAAATTTAATTCCTAAAAGGAAATACTACGAAAAGTTATAATGGAACATAAAAAGAGATATCATGGAAAGCTTGATGATGAATGAAAGAAGAGAAAAGGGTGAAATCTAAAGAAAGGAAGAAAGAAAGAAATATAGGAAAGATAAAATCTGAAGAAAGAAAGGAAGGAAGGAAAAAGGAAAGAAAGAAAACGTGAAATCTAAAGAAATAAAGAAAATGTGAAATCTAGAGAAAAGAAGGAAAGAAGACAGAAAGAAAGAAAATGTGAAATCTAAAGAAAGAATGGAAGAAAGAAAGAAAATATGAAATCGAACGAAAGAAAGAAAGAAAGGAAGAAAGAAAGAAATAAAGAAATGTGAAATCTAAATAAATAATAAATAAATGAAGGAAAGGGAGAAAGAAAGAAAATGTGAAACCTAAATAAATAAATAAAGAAAATATGAAATCTAAAGAAAGAAAGGGAGGAATAAAGAAAGAAAGAAAATGTGAAACCTAAATAAAGAAAGAAAGAAGAAAATGTGAAATCTAAGAAAGAAAGGGAGGAAGAAAGAAAGAAAGAAAATGTGAAATAAAAAAATAAAGAAAGAAAGAAAATGTGAAATCTAAAGAAAGAAAGAAAGAAGAAAGAAGAAAATGTGAATCTAAAGAAAGAAAGAAAGAAAGAAAGAAAGAAAGAAAGAAGAAAATGTTAAATCTAATGAAAGAAAGAAGAAAGAAATGTGAAATCTAAAAAAGAAGGAAGAAAGAATGAAAATATGAAATCGAAAAGAAAGAAAGGAAGGAAGAAAGAAGAAAGAAAGAAAATGTGAAAAAAGAAAGAAAGAAAGGAAAGAAAGAAAAAAGAAAAGAAAGAAAGAAAGAAAGAAAGAAGAAAATGTGAAATCTAAAGAAAGAAAGGGAAGAAAGAAAGAAGAAAAGAAAGAAAGAAAAAATAAATCTAAAGAAAGAAAGAAAAAGAAAGAAAGAAAGAAAGAAAATGTTAAATCTAATGAAAGAAAGGAAGAAAGAAATGTGAAATCTAAAAAAAGAAAGGAAGAAAGAATGAAAATATGAAATCGAACGAAAGAAAGAAAGGAAGGAAGAAAGAAAGAAAGAAAGAAAGAAAGAAAATGTGAAATCTAATGAAGGAAAGGGAGAAAGAAAGAAAATGTGAAATCTAAATAAATAAAGAAAGAAAGAAAGAAAGAAAATGTTAAATCTAAAGAAAGAAAGGAAGAAAGAAAGAAAGAAAGAAAATGTGAAATCTAAAGGAAGAAAGAAAGAAAGAAAGAAAGAAAGAAAGAAAATGTTAAATCTAAAGACAGAAAGAAAGAAATTAATATATATATATATATATATATATATATATATATATATATATATATATATATATTGTGTGTGTGTGTGTGTGTGTGTATGTGTGTGTGTGTGTATCTGTATGTATAATACTTGCATAAATAAAGTTACGAAACAGAAATTGTGATAAAACATTTGTTTCAAAATAAAATCCTTGATTATTTTATACTAACCTCGTATATTATTTTCCTGAAACCACATTTCACAAGTACTTACAGATATGGATGCGTTTCTATATGCATATAAATGTGGAAGTATTTCTGTAATTTCTTTTCAATTCCTTCCGGACACACGTATATACAGGTTGATTGAAAAGTTACTTTATATTTTAAACATTTATAATTGTTTTTATAAGAGGTTACATTTTTCTCAATTCTTTAATCTATGTTCTTAATGTATGGCAATTAAATCTGTATTGTTGCTCCTCCACATTTTCCTATTGTTCTTTGTGAATTGCTGAATCATCATTTTCGTGGAGATGGATGGGTAGTCATGGTCTGAATGAGTGACCGGCACCTGATTAACACACTGTGACTTTTTTCTTTGGGGTTGGTTGAAGGAGCAAGTCTATTCTACAAAATCAACGATTTTGGAAGAACTTGAAGAACGAATACGAACATATATCTCTGCCATTCCAAAAGAGTTTCTGGGAAGATCAGTTGATGTGATTCATAAGAGACTTGAGTGGCTGAAGGCGAAGGCTGATGGCCATATAGAATTTGTAATAAAATTCTATGTTACGTGTGTTCTTCTCACTGTTACATACTCATACACATATACCCATGTTGGGTACATACACAAGTGTTCTTTTACAGGGGAGAGGGGGAGAGATAGACACAGTTAGATAGAGAGATGCATAACTTACTTCTTTGGCCATTGGTGATCTCTAGTCGTTTCTATTCTTTCTCTATGACTTCTATTTTCTGTTCTTGCTGGTTGGTCGTCCTTGATTCATTTCTTCTTCTAGGTCAGTGTTGTTGCCAAGACATTCATCAACCACAAAAACCATATTATTTATTTATTTATTTACTTAACTAAACATCTTCCTCTAAATAAACACAGCCCGCGTGTGCAAGTGAGCTCCAGCTAAGGCAGATATGCCTTCTCTGCCTGACGTCCAAGCAGGAACTGAGACCCAACCAGGTCCAACGTGACTTCACTTATTTCGCGGGCTTTCTGTAATATTCCATGGAAAGTACCGCCCGTGACATGAAAAGGGACATCCCTTCAGAAATACAGGGGATTGACAATAATCTTATGCAACTGCATAGATTATGCAACATCACATTAATAATGGTTTAGAAATAGATTATAAGATTTTAAAAATAGAGAGTTACTTTACAATCACCATATATATATATATATATATATATATATATATATATATATATGAGTAAGAAAAGGTGGAATGAAAACATCACACAATGCTGTTAAAGAAGAAAACAATTTATAATATAATCATAGCTGATACTGATCAATATTTCGATTTTACAAAAATCATCATCAGAGCTCATTCACTCCCGTAGTTGTTTGGGTCGGAGAGAAAAGTCAAATGAGTTTACAAAACAAAAAACCTTAATACTGCAAAAAACGAAAGACGTTACATTAATCACCAACGTGGGCATTCGCGCCATATATATGTCGGTCATGTCTCATATGTATACCTTTTGTCATCCAAATGTAGCGGATTTTTGAGATGTTGGCAACACGACGAAACAATTTAAACGGAAGGGGATGGGTATTAAGAAATGTGACGGTTGGAATTCAAAAGATTTTTAGTAAAGGAATTTTTTTACGATTAATTGTTTTTATTTTTTAAATTTTTATTTTTAAGTTCTGTATTTCATAAATGATTATATATATATATATATATATATATATATATATGATAAAGATAAAGCTTAAAAATCGGACATTTTGCGGTTATAGATCTATTTCTACCCACAGGTATCACTGTATTTCCAACTTAGAAATAGATCTATAAACGCAAAATGACTGATTTTTAAGCTTTTTATTTATCAATTATATTGATCTGTTCAATAATATTGAACATCGAGCTCTCATCATGGACCTGAAAAACTCTAACATTCTGTCCTGGGAAGTCCAACGTAGAATCATATTAATACCAACTGACTTGGTAACCCAGCTACGGATATATATATATATATATATATATATATATATATATATATATATATATATAGAGAGAGAGAGAGAGAGAGAGAGAGAGTGTGTGTGTGTGTGTGTGCAGAGTATATATAAATACACACATATACACACACAAATATGTGTGTGTTTTATATGAGCTCTCGTACGAATGCCCGGATCAAACAACGAAGGGAGAAAAGGTTCTGTTTCCCAAAATCATCCGGACTCAACATTAATGTGTCCTGACAATACAACTTCCTGTCAAGTTTTTTTTTTCTTTTACCACTGTGAAGAAACCCCGAAATCATAAGACCCTTGTTTTTCAAACAAGGTCGACCAGGAAAACAGACAAATCCAGGCAGAAGATTTGAACTATGAAAGTGCAAAGAAATCAACCAAAATTGTATAGCAAAAAAAAAAAAAAAAGAATAATAATTAAATCTTTTTTTTTTTTAAATCCGGCGCAAAAATAACCCAAAAAATAAAGACGAAGATGACATGGGCGAAAATATTTAAAGAAAAAAAAAATGAGTTTCCTGTTTTTTGTTCTCTCCCCATTTTGGATCCCAACGCCTACCTTTGCTTTTCAGATTTTAAATATTTACACTTCGTTTATTTTATTTCCCTCCCCAGTGCACGGCTTTAAAAAATTATTTTCTCTTTTCCTTTTCTTTTTTTTCTTTCTTCATATATTTTTCTTTATTTCTTTTTTTTCATCTCCTCAATGTTATTCTTTTTATTTTAATTCGTATTTTTTCTTCTTCTGCAATCAGTCTTACTCCTTCCCCTTTTTCAATAATAATAATAATAATAATAATAATAATAATAATAATAATAATAATAATAATATAAGAAGAAGAAGAAGAAGAAGAAGAAGAAGAAGAGCATTGTTAGGATCGGCTAGAATACTCAAAAGAGTGTTGGAAACCTGAGGAGACTTGCTGTCACTCAGTCTTCAGTGAACCAACAGCTACAGCAAGTGTGGAAAACTCGATAACAATGAAAATAATGGTAATGATAATAATAATAAAAATAATAATTATAATAATGATATATTGGACCTTGCCAAAGAACGGGGAAAACTGTGGAACGTGAAGGGTAAGGTCGTTTCAATTGTAATTGGTGCCCTTGGAACGGTACCCAAAGCTCTGGAAAAGAATTTGGGGGAACTGAAAATCAGAGGAAGAATCAAGACCATCCAAACTACAGCAATGTTAAGATCGGCTAGAATACTCAGAAAAGTCATGTAGACCTGAGGAGACTTGCTGTCACTCAGCCTCCAGTGAACCACCGGCTACGCCAGGTGTGAAAACATCATAATAATAAATGTAAAACGTATAATGATCTTAATTTAACCCTCTCTCACTCTTTTTTCTTTCTTTCCTTCTTTTCATATTGTGTAGCATGTCCTTCTTCTTTCTCTTCTTTCTTTCTAATAGAAACGGAATGTTACACTATTTAGCTGAGATGACGATGCTCATAAGAAACAAGAATTCGGTGGATAAGTAACACAAATTAATCAGAATTTACATTTTTGCATTTCATCTTAGACGATTTGGACGGTCTCATTTTTAACCAGAGGGTGTTACAATATGAAAATGGTCGGAAGATTAAGGAACACGAGTATTAATATTTAGATAATAATAATCTTCTTCTTCTTCATCTTTTCTTCATCTCGATATTATTATTCAAAGTTTTAATTCTTAAACTATTATTATTATTATTTACTCCTTTTGGTCTTTTACTGGAGTCTGAGTGAGAGCAAGTCTCCTCAGGTCTCCAGGACTCTTCTGAATATTCTGGCAGATTGCAGCAGTGCAGTGTTCTGAATAGTTTCAATCCTTCCTCTAATTTCCAAACTTTCCAAACCTTTTTCTAATCCTTTTGGGACCGTTCCAAGTGCACCAAATACAATTGGTATCACTTTCACTTTCATATTCCATAACTTTTTCAGTTCTCTGGCAAGGTCCAGATATTTGTCCATTTTTTCATTTTCCTTTAGCTTCACCCTGTGATCTGCTGGAACTGCGAAATCCACCAGTTGACAAGTTCTTTCTTTTTTGTTTATCAACACTAGGTCTGGTCTTCTTGCTGGGAAAAGGTGATCCGTTTTTATTTCAAAGTCCCAGAGAATTATTATTATTATTATTATTATTATTTCATTTTGATTTTTCCTTGACAACAGTAAAGAACTGATAATATGCAACAAAAGTAACGCCAAAAAAATATTACTTATTTAAGAAATATATCCCCACACTGAAATTTTCACGCTAGTATAAGTCTTCGAAATTAATTGACCAGTTCACATACCTAGGTAGTAATGTCTCATCTACAGAAAGCCACCGCCCAGTCGGCTGAGACTGTACGCCGAATGCACATCTGTAGAGGGGCTGTCATTAATATTTATAAAGAAATGTGGTCAGTAGACATTTAAACATCTCTTCAAAGATATTTTGATTTTGTAATTATGATGTAAAAAACAGGGTTTTGGAGTCAGAACACAAAAGCTTTGACTCTGACTCCGCTATTTTTGACAACTCCGATTCCTCTTTATATAATTAAGTGATTATGGTCTACAAATCTCATAAAACCATGATTTGTTAATGATCTCTTTATAAGGAGTGTGCACTGTATAACTTTACAGACTAAAATAGGGTCATATAAAGTGTAAATTCAACTGGAATCTGTATAGTTTTTCTGTCTCCTTCATTTGCATAGTTATATGGTTTCAAGTAACTAATGATAATAATTCTTAGTTAACAATTATAGCTTCAAGTAATTATTCTTGATACAAATCATGTGCACCCTTATATGATCTGAAGCATGGAGGCGCGTGGTCTAATGGGTTTTTAAAATTTTCTTTAATTTCTTTTATCACCACGAGAAAAACGCTGTTAATGATAATCAAATAGATTTATCAGATTTCCGTTTCTTCTCACTTGAAAATAAGTTTTCAGGGATCGACTCATTAATATTGCCCGGATGATGGCTAATATATCCAATATATATATATATATATATATATATATATATATATATATATATATAAAGGTAAAAGTATTCAACTGACTGGTATTTAGGTGATAATTTTATTTGGGATCATCAATATCTCCTGTACATCCACAATGCATGCTCATGTTGATGCAAACTTATACATTTATACAAGGATTTTACAAGTCCCTAAAAGAGCTCAATGTAAAATAGTTAAGAAAAAGTAACTATATACAGAGCAATATTCATATGTTTAAAGAAAGAAAAACATAATAAACCGTCATTTGGCTATTATAAATTTATTTCGACCAGAACTAAATATGAGTCTATCTGATGAAACTAAACTCATATTGAGTTCTGGTCGAAATAAATTTATAATAACCAAATGACGTTTAGTTAATTTTTTCTTTGTTTGAATATATATATATATATATATATATATATATATTAAATTTTTACTTGAAGGCACTTACAACGCATGTATCGCATAAAATTCGATACTTTTTCTTATAGAAAATGAACTTGACAAGTGTAATCCCACCAAAGGATGGCTCGATGTGTAGAATACCGTACAGACTGTTTCGACTTTATTAAGTCTCATCAGCGGTATATACTAACGATTTCCCTCCGACAGAAATCGAAACCGGGACTTCAGCAGACACAGTGAAACACTAGTGAAACACTTTTATCGCCTCGGCCGCAGTACACAGCTGACCATCCTAGCGAAATTAAGCTTGTCAAATGATACTACTACACGCTTCTACCATAATAGGTAAGGGGGCGTTATTGAGAGAATAATAACAACAAACAGACCGTATGCCCTTCGGCGAAGTGAATAAGATTTTTGGATGTTTGTTTATTTAGAAACGTTGCTGAATAAAGTATATATTACATTTTTACTTGAAGGCACTTACAACGCATGTATCGCATAAAATTCGATACTTGTGTGTGTATGTGTGTGTTTGGCCAGCATTTTTTCATTTATGCATGTTGAATTAAACAAAACACACATCTGTTTAACAATTTTATTTGTGATTTTTTCAAGTTTCCAGGCCACCTTTTATATATTATTTTATATATAATATAATTTGAAAAACTGGAACACATCGCCCCTGATGATGATACTTCAAAGTGCCGAAAGTACTCGGGACATGAACTTTGGTGGACTAATCCACGAATTCCACCCAAATATTAAAAAGTTGGCCAGAAAACTTGAAAAAAATTCAACAAATAAGATTGTTAAACAGGAGATGTGTCTTTTGTTTAATTCAACATGCATATAATATATATATATATATATATATATATATATATATATATATATATATATTAACCACTATTACGCCCCGTAATATACCTTTCATTAAATAATAATTGAAAAAGTAATTCCCACAAATTAATTCACATTTTTTAATCCAATAAACAAAAACGGTCCACGATGAGTTTTGAATACATAAACAAGCGTTCGTCTATAAAAGATAAGACCCGTTTCAACGGTCATACATGGTACCAACTGACATTAATCAAAAACTCGATTAATTCAGCGGATGTAACCCTGACGATTCAGACGATGAAACTCGAGTAGGTTACTTTTATCCATTTTATAAATACATACATATATATATATATATATCAAGAAAAATAAAAAACACAGTTTTAAATGGGTTAAGTGGTGAGTTTATTGGCCGACGCTGCAGTGTTTCGATCTATTAATTAGATCATCTTCAGGGCATAAGATAAGAAATTATTTATCACAGAATAATGAGAAAAGCGAGTGGTAATCCTTGTCATTCAGTCTGTTTAAAAAATTTCTGAAGTTTGAAAAAAGGAGACGGTTTTGAAATATGACATCAAATATTCACTTCCGCTGTCGTTTATCGCAACAGAAAAAAAAAATTATACACACACACACACACACACAACCACATACCTAAAAAATGCACAATGTTTCCGTTCAATACACACACTTACAGCGCTACATACTCACACCATAAAATAGAATATTTGATGTCATATTTCAAAACCGTCTCCTTTTTTCAAACTTCAGAAATTTTTTAAACAGACTGAATGACAAGGATTACCACTCGCTTTTCTCATTATTCTGTGATAAATAATTTCTTATCTTATGCCCTGAAGATGATCTATTCAATAGATCGAAACACTGCAGCGTCGGCCAATAAACTCACCACTTAACCCATTTAAACCTGTGTTTTTTCATTTTTCTTGATACATTACATACCGTCGGATTTACTTCCTTTCTTCACACACACACACACACACACACACACACATATATATATATATATATATATATTATATATATATATATATATATATATATATTATTCAAATTCTGTCTCACTGTCCTCTTTGCTTTTAAAAGCTGCCTTATCTTATTCCTTATTTTTATTATCCACACATTCAAATGTGACAGTTCATTACGTCTACAACTTAACCAAGCCTTCAGGATTTAAAGGATTAAATTTTGACATTAAAATCTGCACGAAAACAGGAAACGGATGTCCGTTAAATAAAGTTAGGAAGTCATTATTGCGCATGATCAGAAATTAATAGATATTCAACTCTACCAAACAATATACATAAATAAACAATAGCAGGTTTTCAGTTTGGAATTAAAGCCATTTTCCCAGGATTAACCATAAATAAATGGAAGGGTTTCATAGAATTATTGAAAAAAGAAAATCTTCAATTGCAGATGATTGGGTTCGTTCTAAAACTCTATAAAGTGCAAGGGGCCGGGTTAGCTCAGTCGGTAGTGCGTTCGGCTAGAAATCACAAGGTTCCTAGTTCGATACAGGTCCTCGCCAACTCAGCGTATGAATAGCACAGGGATCTGTGTGGTAAAGTAAGGAGCTGATGGTAGGTGTGGCGCTCCACCTCAGATGCTAAAACAATCTCCTTGGTCTAGCGCTAGTGAAAAGGGGATAGATTCCCTCGCTGACTGGCTGATACTGTCTTTAGACCACCCCTTCGACTTCACTTTTTTTTTTTATTAAGTGCAAATTGTTTCTAATTTTATCTTGTTAATCAGATTTTAAAATAAAAAAAGTCATCCTCTCTCTATATATATAAAAGGCATTTGGTATGTATGTATGTATGTATGTATGTATGATATATGTACACAATAAATATCATCAGTTCTTGCTTTTTGAGCAAAGTTGTGAAGATTTGATTTATATTCGAAGTTATTCAAAAATTAAAATATACATAGATATAGCATTGAAATTCTACTAAGAAATGTTCAACATTTGTAAATCTCAAAAGCAAACAAATAAACACCATGGCTTTTTAACTCCCCCCTCTTCCTAGTTGTGCTTAAAGGAGAAAAAATGAACCCGAAAGTTAATAATTATTTTTTCACTCCTTGTGATTTAATTGGTTGTTTTTAGTGTAGTGTGAGTGACAGGAAGATTACTCTGGTCTCAATGACTTCTTGAAAAAGAAAAGCTTAATAAAAACCTAACACTAAA
>CM042140.1:34554716-34682216 GCA_023376005.1 Doryteuthis pealeii | reverse complement strand
CAGGATGTGACACAAGGTCAATTTCTAAGCGGAGTTCAACAGGTTTGAATTCAGAGTTTTCCTTCTCCTAGACCAGTTGCCTAACCAAGGTTAAAGAGCCCAGTCTACCCTGCTATTTATCCATAGCTGGAGGGAGAGTAAGATTCATACCTTTCCCAGGGTATTAGCGCTAAGTGAAATGCAATTACACATCCAGGATTTGAACTCGGGGCGACGAGTCCATTTCCCATGACTTTAACCATTACACCACGCGCTTCCTTAAATGACATATAACATTTATTGCTTCGTTTAATGACATATAACATTTATTGGTATTATCTGCGTTATTCGGACTATTGTCCCCATCTTCATTGTTATTTGTACAACGTTTATGCCGATACACCCTCCGGCCTTCTTCAGGTATTCTTGTACAAATAACAATGAAGATGGGGACAATAGTCCAAATAACGCAGATAATACTAATCGTCAAGCCTCATCTCAAACATTCAGAGGAACATTTATTGGGTTATTTAATGTTAAAGGCCACGTTTCTAAATAAACAGTAGTAGTACTATTTAATTAATTGCTGGAGAACGAGGGGGTTCATACCTTTCCCAATGGTATTAGTCTGAAAGTGAATGTGATAGCGTAACTTGTGTTTCAACTCGCTTACGACGATGTCGTAATCCATTATATCTATCTATCTACCTATCTCTTCTCTCTCTCTCTCTCTCTCTCTCTCTCTCTCTCTCTCTCTCTCTCTCTCTACATATATATATATATATATATATATATATGCCTAATCTATCACACAGGAACTGACAAATCATTTTGTGTCAGTCCTTTGTCAAGTATTTGCTTACTACGATGTCCCAGTCCAGTAAGTTATCCCCTACGCCACGGGGAGTCCCCTTTGATCGTCTTGACAGAACTCGATCACGTTAAACTAATACACTTTAAAAAGTCCCCATGGCAAAGAGATGTAAGTTTGAGTTGGTTGGTGGTTGGTTGGTTGGTTGGTTGGTTGGTTTTTACGGCATGTCAACCCTTGTTGGGTTATTTTATACTGAAGACGTTTTGTTTTAATCATTTTTGATGGGTAATAATTTTTTAAACTCACTTTTTTAAATATTTTTTACACTCATTTTTTCGACTTAACACGTTGATGAACCCTGGCAGGTACTACCACTGTTGATAATTGTGGGCCTAGAAGTAATGGTGATGAAGGGGTACTCCATACTTCATACCAGGGACTCGAGAATTGGAACTTCACCACTAGATGCAGTTCAACGACATACCCAAAGACATTGTTTTGTTACATAATCTATGCGGTTGCATAAGATTATTGTCAATCCCCTGTAATTCTAAAGGGATGGCCCTTTTCATATCACGGGCGGGACTTTCCATGGAATAGTACAGAAAGCCCGCAAAATTATGTGAAGTCACGTGGGACCTGGTTGGGTCCTCAGTTTTCAGTTGGACGTCAGTATGTCCTGCCTTAACTGTAACTCACTCTGCATACGCGCGCTATGTTAGTCAAATATCTAGTTACATGAAATGCATAGTTAAGGAAATAAAAGCTTAAGAAAAATAACACGGTCTTGTGATTAATGGGTGTCTTGGTAACAGGACTGATTGAAAGAAGAATGAGCCAAGTGCGACGAATCACCAAGACGCTAGAAGAGATGTTAGAAGAGACCTAGAAGAACTTAAGATATCAAGACGTCAGAAGAAGAACCTAAGATAGAAGAAGAACAGAAGAAGTAAGTAAAAGAAGTAATGAGAAGGGTATACAACAGTTTAACCTGAGTCGCAATTAGAAATCCACATCCCACAACCGTCACGATTGTTTGATGCTAAGACTCTCAGCCGCCGTTTTCTAGCACATATATTACAAAAAGGGAGGCGTGTGGTCTAATGGTTAGAGTCGATGGAAATGGACTCGTCGACCCGAGTTCAATTCCTCGTCGAAGCGGTTTGCATTTCACATGGCGCTAATACCCTTGGGAAAGGTGTGAATCCAATTCTCCTTCCAGCTATGGTAAAGAGCAGGGCAGACTGGGCTCTTTAGACGTGGCTAGGTTATCAGTCTAGGAGAAGGAATTCTGAATTAAAACCTGTTAAACTCCGCTTAAGAAATTGACCTTGTGTCACATCCTGCTCGTGCGGATGGGTTGGTAGATATATATATATAAACAAAAAAGGTTGGAGGTTTGTCAAAAGGTTAATAGGGTCGAGATACTCATATATATATTTACCAACCCCTCCGCACGATCAGGATGTGACACAAGGTCAATTTCTTAAGCGGAGTTCAACAGGTTTGAATTCAGAGTTTTCCTTCTCCTAAACTGGTTACCTAGCCATGGTTAAAGAAGCCAGTCTGGCCTGCTATTTACCCATAGCTGGAGGGAGAGTAGGATTCATACATTTCCCAAGAGTATTAGCGCTAAGTGAAATGCAATTACCACGTCCAGGATTTGAACTCGGGGCGACGAGTCCATTTCCCATGACTTGAACCATTACACCACGCGCTTCCTCCTGGATACTCATATAGGTGCTCGGGCCTGGCGTGACCGACCGATTGATTAGAGGGCGCTTTTCCGATCGTCTAAGGGCTAAAGTGGAGTGTTGCATGTCTTGGACTGTTCAGCCAGCAGGAATCCATCCTTAAGCATCACGGGTCGACAACTTCGGCTTACAGGTGGTCACATAGGAGGGCGATTATAACCTTCTGTAGAGGTGTAATTGGTGTATTCTAACGCCCCAGTCGACAGGGCGGGCGGGCAGGTTCGGGTATTTAAAAAATGATTCTTTAGTTCTAGTCCGTGATGTGCAAAGATGACCGTAGGGTGGTGGTCTAATATGTTTCAATAAATAGAAATTAAAATTAAGATTTAAAAGACGAGTCAAACGTTAATTATGTGGTGATTTGGTTTAATCAATTTCTCACACGTTTGTGCTGGAGGCACTTACAGAATATCAGGAAAATTATTCATTTTTTTCCAAGGATGTTCGATATTTCATTACAATGTAAAATATGTGTGCAAGTAGATTTCTATTACATGAAACTGCAGGCAAAGTGTGATTTAGAGCATTCAATTTTCATATGAATTCCAACGGATGCTGAATCGATCGGAGTTCTATCCCGGCTGCAGGTAGCTCACAGAATGTCTAGCCACACCGAAGAGACTTGATAAGTCGAAACACGTGTCTGTGGATGACAATATATGCTCCCCATCCCCCTGGGGTTGAGCACTTTGGAGGGGATCTCGCTGATGACCGGCAACTAAAGCGTAAAAGCAAGATGATTATTTTTAACATTTTTTTAATTTTATCTTACATTTGCGACACGTGTTTCAGATCTTCTTGTATATTCTTCTGGCACTGATTAATCATTTATATGATATGATTAGTCAATGCCTGTAGAAGATATCAGAAAATTTGAAACACGTGTCACAAATGTAAGATAAAAATTGAAAAATTTAAAAAAAAACATAATACATTTTGCGGACCTTCTTTTTATAAAATATTTAATTTTTTTTCCCCGTTGGACCCATAACAACACTTTATATATATATATATATATATATATATATATATATATTAGGTCCTAGTATAAACAATAGATTAGAATTAAACACAGAATACATAAATTAATTAAAATACACGTTCCTCATAATAAATAGTACATAATATGTATATTTTACTATATATACTGTATTAAATTACACGTTCCTCATAGTATATAGTGCATATTATGTATATTTTACTATATATACATATATCTTATTATAATGGAGATTGCGTGCTTTTCTGTCTGTAACCGAAACTATATTCCTACTCAAGTCACAATTCTCTTGGTTATTGACATCACATTCTCCATGAATTTTATTTTTATCTAAACCTCAATTATTAATAAAATTGTCTTACATTATTAATACTGTTAACTATGTCTACATATTGACAACATGCAATTATATTTATATATAAAACAAAATAGCGCTTTACAATGTGAACGGGAAGGCTAATTTGCATATTAATATTAAAAAATCGAATTTAATAAATATGTGCTTAGTATTATTGATTTCTAACTGTTTGGTTTTATTCTAATGAATATAAGCAAAAATCTCTTCAATGAATCTTAAATGAAATCTATTAACAAGATAAAATAACTGTCATTTTATTCTTTACTTATCTAAATACTTTAATTAGAATGAAAGACGAGAGTGATGGAAGAGTAAGTTTCAGTTGTTCCATTTTTTTATTTATTATACTCCCTCTGTTTCAAATCTTTTTATCTGTATTCTTATTTAGTTTCATTAGCCTTTCTAATTTAATATAATATTTTATTACATTAAAACTTAAATACTTGCACCCGGAGGGTGCATATATTTGCTAGTAAAATAAATAAAAATAGATAATACATAAATAAATAAATATATAAATAGATGAAAATAATAAAATTGAAATTGAATGAACACGGCTATTACGACTATCACGACCTTCCGCATGGCGTTAAAAAAAAAGAGAACACCCCGAGACGCATGTTTATGACATTAAAAAAAAATAACGACAAAAAAAAACAAAAAAAAACGCGTCCATTTCCGAAAATCGTCTCTGAAGATAAAGTTTACTTTGAAATCGATAAGACAAAAAAAGATCTTTTTGTTTTTATTTTTTATGTGCATTGGATATATCATGTCTACAAAAGAAAAATATAATTAAAAAAAATACCTTATATATAGTCTTTTTAGATAAACACTTTATTAAGGTTTTCACCGTCATCAGGTCTTCCGCTGCCAGAAAGGGTCGCTAAGATGATGTGACTTTTGAAAATGCATTTTATGTGCTTGAATCAAACAACAACATTTTTGAATTTCAGAAAATCATTATAAATTCAATAATATAAGAAATGGGAAACAGCACAGTGTTTTTGGAAATGCAAATCATTAATATATATATATATATATATATATATATATATATATATATATATTCTTCCAAACTGTAACCGCAATAGTGCTACTATATGGCTGCATTAATTACCCTTGAATTCAAGTTCGGGTATCTAAAGAATTAATACGATATCAGGGAATTCTTTTCTATTACCGAAAATACTGAGAAATTCAAACAATTCAACATTTCCGTAAATTTCTATTATACCATAATGAGGATATACAGATAAAAAACAGTCGAGACGGAAAATATAGTGTTTGTGTGTATCTGTGATTGCCTGTGAGTAAGTGAGTGGTCCCAGAGCATGTGTGCATATCTGTGAGTGTGTCAGTGAGTGAGCGAGGGAGGGATTGTATGTGTGCGTTTGTGTCTGTGTGTGGCAGAGGGAGTGGGTGTATCTGTGTGCGTGTGAATGTGTCAATGAGTGAGTGTGAATAAGATTGTGTGTGTATGTATGAGTAAGTGAGTGTGTGTTGTTAAGTATCTGGTCGGCATCCTAGGTTCCAGATGTAATAAGTAAGTAAGCAAGCCAATAAGAATCCGGTGTTAAAATATTCCTTGTAAGTCCTTCGTCCAAGAGAATCCAAATGTCAATGAAATAAGCTCAGAATAGTGTCTCTATTAATACAGGAGAAGCAGCAGCAGCAGTGCCAGTGATTGGACAATAGAAATGCCTTCGGTGGTCACGTGGTAGTCAACGAGTCTATATTTAGGAGTAGGCTTCTTTCACCCGCCTTATATCTAAAAACTGCAACATGTGTCAGTGAGTGTGTCAGTGAGCCTATGTCAGTGAGTAAGTAGGAATAGGTGTGTGTGTGTGGTATATATTGTTGGAATATTTTTGGTATATAAGGTGTGCTCCAATTGCCTACCTGAATTTATAGACTGGCAACGGTCACGTAGTTTATTCCTCCGGCCAATCACTAGCCATACTGCGTGTCTGATACATTACTTAAACCCCCACACTGGCCATAATTCTAATTGCACACATTGAAGAGGGACTTACAATACTCAGGATTACCAGACGATTACTAATACTCAGGACTCTTACCAGGGATCTAATTCCACTGGACAAGCGCTCTGGCTTAAGGCCTACAGGATGGCCCATAAGATTATAACATATATGAATAAGTATATTCTGGAGGCGCATGGTCTAATGGTTAGAGTCGTAGGAAATGGACTCGTCAACGCGAGTTCAATTCCTGGGCGAAGCTGTTGGCATTTTCACATAGCGCTAATACCCTTGGGAAAGGTATGAATCCAATTCTCCCTCCAGCTATAGGTAAATAGCAGGACAGACTGGGCTCTTTAACCATGGCTAGGTAACCAGTCTAGGAGAAGGAAAACTCTGAATTCAAATCTGTTAAACTCCGCTTTAAAAATTGACCTTGTGTCGTATCATGCTCGTGTGGAGGGGTTTGGTAAATATATATATGAATGAGTATACGTGTCTCAGTGAGTGCGTGAGTTTGAATAAGTGTATGTATTAGTGAGTGAATGTGTGCGCGCATACGTGTACGTGTGTGTGTGAATTCAAACGACATTGTGCACTTGTCCCCATTCATCAACTGGAACCCGTATGTTCTGTGGCTTTCAAAGATGGACTTTTGATAAACGCAATTCCCCAGCCAAGTGACAGAATTAGAAAAACCAGTGGACAAGATAGATATGTAGTTCTCACTGGCGCCACTGTTCGGTGTTCGAATCGGACTATAGAACAAAGTGAAAAGAAAAACAATTTCGAATCTTTGAAGAGCAAAGTGCCACTCCCTATTTGTCAGATTGGTGCCATGTTTCTACTCTGGGAATTCCACTCCAAATTCTGGGATAGGTTCATTTGAATCGATGTTTTTTCATCTACATAAGCAATTATACACACACACAAATACATTGCTTTAACATATATGTATACATAATATACAGAACATGCATATCCCCACCACACACACACACACACATATATATATATATATATATATATATATATATATAATATATATATATATAAGAGTAAATAGAGAAATAAATCCGACAGTATATAACGAATATTACAAAAAGATGAATTTACACTTGATGGTGAATATGATGTTATAACCTTTCGGTTTAGAAAGCCTTCATCAGGATTTGGGTTGGAAATAATAAAATAATCTTTTTTGGAATACTTCGTGTTTTTTTTTTTTTTTCTTCATAATCATTATACAGTGATCTCTCGACATGAATTATATTATTTTTTTTATAATATCCTGCTTTTTCCCATAATAATATATATATATAATATATATATATATATTATATATATATGTGTGTGTGTGTGTGTGTGTGTGTGTGTGTGTGTGTGTGTGTGTATACAAGTCAGATCTATGGATGTATTGAGAACTTTTTATATTTGTTATATTCCTGTATCATTCTTCTAAGTCTAGCCACACCAAAGAGACGTGTGACTTCGAAACGTATCTGTAGATGACTATAATTCATGCTCCCAATACCCGGTAGAGGTCTTTGGAAGGGAATTTAGCTGACAGTTACCGTATTTCACGTAAGCAAGGCTCTCTGTTATATACGGATATGGGCTCTCTAAGTGAACGTAACATATGTACCATTCTATGTATTTATCAGTTAAAATTCTGCTTATGGTCGGCAGTTGCTGATGGCAGGAGTGTTAGGGAATCGGACTGATGAAAAATCAGTCGGATTTTGCTTCCCGCTGGAAATACTCTGCTAAATCTGGGCACACATAAGAGACGTGAAACGTCGAAACAGGGTGTCTGTGTGAATGACTATATATATATATATATATATATATATATATATATATATATATATATATATATATTATATATATATATATATATATATATAATATATTTACATACATACATACATATTTATATATATATATATATATTTACATATACATATATATATATATACATATACATATATATATATAATATATTTACGTATATAAACCAGCTATACGTATGTATTAAGAACTTTTCGATATTCATTATTATTCCATTCATTCGGTTTCTTTCTTTTTCCGAGTGCCAAATTGTGTGTCTAGCTCATTCTTTTTTCTTTTTCTTTTTCCGCTGACTCATTCTCTCTTTATCTCTCTAAATATATGTGGCATTATATATATATATATATATATATATATATATATATATATATATATATATATATATATAATTTACAGTTTTAATCAGTCAGTCGAATCCTATGGGAAAATCAAATACTATGTTCAATGTAGTTGATCATGTTTTGAATTATATATATATATATATATATATATATATATATATATGGGGGGTGGAGGTAAGGGTCGATCTGAGATGCGGGTGTAATTAATAACGTATGGTAATTAATTAGTCGTTTTGATTGAGTGTTTGCCTCGACCTTACATGGTCATTAAATCTACGCTTGTTTAAACAAAGGATTAGAGTCAATTTAAAATGTATTTAGTTCTTTTAACATTTTAGTCAATTTTTCTCTGATTGGCAGATTGAAAAAAATTAGGCTCCGTTCTAAGCAGTTATAAGGAGGCACGTTGTGTAATGGTAAGAGTCATTGGAATGGAATTGTCGATCCGAGTTCAAATCCTGTTCGAGTCCGTTTGCATTTCACGTAGCGTTAATACTCTTGGGAAAGGTATGAATCTAACTACTCTCCCTCCAGCTATAGTTAACTAGTAGGGCAGACTGGGCTTTTTAATCTTGGCCAGGTAGCCAGTGTAGGAGAAGGAAACTCTAAATTCAAACCTGTTAAATTCCGCTTAAGAATTTGACCTGTATCCACCGGTTCGCGCGGAACAAATAATATATATATATAATATATATATATATTATATATATAATATATATATATGAACGTGTACGTGAAAATAAAATTGTGTTTATTTGATATGGCTTTTAATGGCTTTAGCCGACAATATATAGTATATATATATATATATATATATATATATATTATATATATATAATATATATATATCCTATCACAACACTCCCCCGTCGCCTTACATACTACGTATCTGATACTAGTGCCATAAAACAACATCTAATTACAAAACATACAAATTCACATCCTCCGAGATAAGAAATATTCTCACCGAAAATACCAAAATCCTTTATAAAAAATATCAATAAAAAAGCCAACAAATTTTTGATAATTTTGTATAAAAAGAACAAACCTAACATTAATAAATAGCATTTAATACTGGCAATAATACGCTAAACATTTTCAATAACTAACACACTAATCTTAACAACCCTCAAACATATAATAGACTCTCCGAATTTGAAAGAGCAATATATAAATGAATTAATAAATTAAAATGATAAGAAAAAAACTAACACACTGCAACCTACAATCCCCCAATGACGACCGACGAAATGGTCGAAAGTGGGTAAATACTGTGGAACAGTTCCTCTACCAGCTGGATCCTGATTTATGAAAAAAAACAATAGAAGACTAAAAAGAATAAAGTTAAAGATTATAAAGAAGAAATATCTGTGGTCTTCAATAGTACACACACACACACACACACACACACACACACATATAATATATATATATATATATATATATATATATATATATATAAGCAATCAGATACATTCTAATGAGTCTAGCTCTATTTTTTCTATCTGTCTTTTCTCTGAGAGTTAAGAATAATCTTAATATTTTTGCTTGTATATGGACCATTATGCTTCTATGTATTGGAATCAGAGTGTAGAATCTGTGCCTGGGTTCTAATAATTATTTAATTCTGTTTCCTTGTAGATATATAGACGGGCGCCCTCCGATCAATTGACTGGTCACCTCAATCCCTGGCAACTATATGATTGTCCCAACCTTATTGCCCTTACGGCAAGTCCCAACCCCTTTTATCATATGTGTGCTAGAAGGCATGTGCTGAGGGTCTTAGTGTTCGAGGTTTGACATTAAACTCTATCTGATGCTGAAGTTTCAGTTTTGGAGTTTTGGGGGATGTGGAGTACTCCATTATCACCCTCACTCCCAGGTCCACTCCAATCCGGAGTGGTAGTTCCTGTTAGGATCCCATCAATCGGTTAAACAGATAAAAATTTGAAAAAAATTTGATTTAAAATTTGAATGTCCGTAAACATCTATAGAACGAAATGTCTTTGGCATAAAATAACCCAACAAGGTTGATATGCCGTTAAATCAAACAACCAAACCAAACTACACCGTTATGCTTCTCTGAATTGGAATTAGTGTGTAGTATCTGCGCCTGAGAGCTAATAATAATTTAATTCTGTTTCCTTGTAGATATTTACGCAACCCGTTCGCCACGAGATGTGGCACAAGGTCGCTAGTATGGGGCATCCACCGAGGAAAAAGCTCGTTAAATTGTAATGGTTTACGAGTCTTGCTTGCTAATCATTACACCACGATAGGACGCCTAATTCTGTTCGATTTTAGATATTTACTCAACTCGTTGGCCACGAGTAGGAAGTGGCACAAGGTCGTTAGTAAGTGAGGATGCGAATTCGTTGTTAAATAGTACGAGACTTGCTGGATAATCATCACACCACGATAGACGTCCAATTTTGTTTGCTTTCATGTCGGATCGATATGCTTTTATACATCGGATCAGAGTGTAGTATCTGTGCTTGAGAGCTAATAGTAATTTAATTCTGTTTGTATTTTAGATCTTTATAATTCTCTGCATTGGTCAGTGTAGCATTCGTGTCCGAGATGTAATAATAACCCAAACCTGTTTGGTTGGATTTTACGGCATGTCAATCCCTGTTGGGTTATTTTATATCGAAGATATTTTGTTTTATTCGTTCTTGTTGGGTATTTTGTTTTGTGTGCCTGGCAAAACAAAGTTTGATAAAAATATCATTAAATTCCGAGCACTAAAAAATGTTATGTTCCTGTGTTTATTGGTATATCAACTTTCATGGGTTATTTAATGCCAATTTCATCCTTAGACGAACGGTAATTGTACTAGTTAATTCAGAAAGGGGGTGGGGGATCTACACCTTTCCCAAGAGTATTAGCCCGAAAGTGAACATAATAGCGTGACTGGAGTTCGAACACGCTTAATAGGATATCGCAGTCCAGTACTTTAGCCACTAGGCTACAAAGAAAAAGTCGTTTATGTTTGAAAAAATACTTTTAATCATAATCTTGCTCTTGACAATGCACTTGAGTATCATTAGATAAGACATTATAAAAATAAAGTTTCAGATCGAGTAAACCTTATAAATACGTTTAAATCAATCATCCCTACGAACTTATAAGTGATGTTCTCATGAGTACACCTACACATGGACACAACAGACTGGGCTGACTAGCAAAGACCTACAGTCATCAGCTCTTTGCGGATGTTGTGAGGAGGACTTGTCAGACGCGATGATCGAGGGAGGAGAGAGAGAGAGAGAGAGAGAGAGAGAGAGAGAGAGAGAGAGAGAGAGATTCATGGTAATCCGTGCTATCAGCACACATGATGATGATGATGATTATGATGATGATTTATAACTCAATTAGTAGTTTCAATCGTTCACGCGTGAAAAGAAAAAAAGTTACGAGACTATTCAAAAATATCCAGTCTGAAGCTGTATTTACTAAGAAAATGACAATGAATGTGTAATAAGTAATGGAAGTTACATCCCCTATTTTATGATAACCTCCCCTTTGGAGAACTCTCTAGTGAATACTAGACTATATAAACTCTCAATAAGTGTACCAATTATTCTAAGTAGAATAAAGCTTTCCGAAGTATATCAGTGTAATCGTTTCTCATTACAGAATGAAATGTTAATTTTCTTCAAAATGGCCTTGCTTTAATTCAATTCACTTATTCTGGTGAGTTTTCAATTGGTCCAAGGACTTCCGATACTTTTCTTTTGATAGGAAGCGAAACTGCGCTGTTGTATTTCCGTTAATGTCTTCCACATCTTCAAATCTTACATTTGAGTTGAACTTTCAGTTTAGATAACCAGAAAATGTGCCACAACTCAGCACTCTTGTAAATTCGCATAGCTGGCGATTTTTTTTCCAAAAAAATTATCCATTCTCTCCGGTGTCTCTTGAAAACTCATTGTCTTTTTTAGATTTCCGTTTTGTTGTAGGTTTACCCCGGGGATAAAGTAATCAAGTTTCAGGAGAACTCTAACCCCCCCTAATTCCCAACCCCCAAAATCAAGAAAGCAAGAAGCAAACCAGCTGCTTTCTAATAAACCAGAAGATTTATTGCCCCCGACGTTGTTCAAAAGGGAAGTTAAAAATTCTATATATCCTTTTTTTTTGTGAAGAAATTCACAGTTACCTTAGCAAAAACAACTTTCATTCCGACGAAATTAAAGACATAAATAAATAGATAAGACTAATAATAAGATAAATGAAAATATAAGAATAATAAATAAATAAAAATAATAGGTAATCGTGAACTTTAGTTTAGTAAATTCCTACCATAGAATTATGCTTGCGCGTTATCTGAAATGAACTTAATTGTTATTAAGAACACATTTTATGATATTTTAGTGTTAAAGCATGCAGTTGTATTGATTCGAACAAGTTTGTCTTTTTTTTTTTGCTTATATCGTATGATAATTCAAATTAAGTTCATTTCAGATATTGCTGGCGCATTATCTGAAATGAACTTAATTGTTATTAAGAACAAATTTTGATTTATTGTACGATATAAACAAAAAATACAAACTTGTTCGAATCAATACAACTGCATGCTTTAACACAAAAATATCATAAAATGTGTTCTTAATAATAATTAAGTTAATTTCAGATAACGCGCAAGCATAATTTTATGGTAGGAATTTACTAAACTAAAGTTCATGATCACCAAAATAATATGTATTTCTTTCTTTCTTTCTTTCTTTCTTTCTTTGATTTTACGGCATGTCAACATTTGTTGGGTAATTTTATGCCGAAGACATTTTGTTCTATTCATTCTTGAGGATTATTGAAACTTTTTAACACAATTTTTAAAAAAATCATTTTTATTTACTGATTCTCTTCTATTTAACTCACAGATGTGAACCTAATAGGTATTACATCTCCGGATCAGGGTACGCCTGGGAGTAATGGTGATGAAGGGGTACTCCACATTCATAACGTTATACCCAGGACATTAAGACCCTCAGACACCGCCTTCTATCACATATGTGATAAAATGGGTTGGAGGTTTGCCATGAGGACAATGGGTCGGGACAATCATATAGGTTCTAGGGCTTGACATGACCTGCCGATTAACCGTCTAGCCTAAATGCCAAAGTTGAGTGTTGCAAGTCATGGACTGCTCCGCCACCAAGATTCCATTCTTACGCATCACCGGTTGCCACCCACAGCCAACAGTTCTTCCCATGAGGGGGGTTTTACCCCTCTGCAGAGTTACAGTCGGTGTAAATAACAACAAAGAAATAAAAACAAACCAAAGAGTATGGGTAAATAGTAGGGCAGACTGGGTTCTTTAGCAACTGTTGGGCAACTAGTCCAAGAGAAGACAAACTCTGAACTCAAACCAGCTTACAAAATTTGACTATGTCACATCCAGACTGTGGTATTGGGGAGGGATAGATAGATTCTTACAGTTCCTAAATGGTTACCAATCCAGAACTTAACTGGTTTCTCGTTGCTTAACTTTGATGATCTAGTAGTTGCTTTTGGCATGACTTGAATTCTAAGCGTAGCTTAATTTTGGGATAACAATTGTGGCACACCAGTAATATTCTCCTAGTCTATCCCGCGAATCATTATACTAGAGTAGACACAAGAACATCTCACGTGGTGTAATGGTTAGCAAGCTATATTAGCAGACGGAAGCGCGTGGTGTAATGGTTAAAGTCATGGGAAATGGACTCGTCGCCCCGAGTTCAAATCCTGGACGTGGTAATTGCATTTCACTTAGCGCTAATACCCTTGGGAAAGGTATGAATTCTACTCTCCCTCCAGCTATGGATAAATAGTAGGGCAGACTAGGCTCTTTAACCTTGGTTAGGCGACTTGTCTAGGAGAAGGAAAACTCTGAATTCAAACCAATTGAACTCCGCGTAAGAAATTGACCTTGTGTCACATCCTGCTCGTGCGGAGGGGTTGGAAATATATATATTAGCAGACTAATGTTAGTGAGTTCGGTTATCGCTGGGTGCCGCATACTTCTGGCCTTGTGCCACAACTAAGCTAAGCTTAGTTAATAGATAACCTTCTATATACGAAGTTAAGGTATCTGGAATGTTGATGTTTACGATCCGCTATTGGTTGTTAAAACTAAATTCACAGTATTTTATTATCGAATAAGAACATGGGATCATCTATATATCAATATTCGTGTTCCTTGTTTATTCGACCGTTATTAACACCCTCTGGTTAAAAAGGAGCCTCTCCAAACCATCCAAGATTAAATTAAAAAATGTAAATGCTTGATTATCTGGTGTCACTTATCCACCGACTTCTTATCTCTTATGAGTGTTGTCACCTCAGCTAAATAATGAACCATTCCATTTTCATTATAAAGAAAGAAAAGGAAGAACAAATACATGTTACACAGAAAAAATATAATAAGAAAGAAAAAAAGATAGACAATAGCGACAAGATAGAGCGAGAGAGAGAAGGGGGTGAGCGTGTGGAAGCGATAACACTAATCCGTTTCAATCGAACATAATGAAAAGATGAAAAGAAGTAAAGAAAGAAAGAAAGAGTGTAAGAGAGAGCTAAATCAAGATTATTATACTTTTTACATATTGAACTATATGGCAATAGTTCTTAAGTAAACATATCAAACGTTGTAATGATTAGATAATCATACTGTCGTATATCCACTGGTCCTGCTAGTATGTCTATTAATATGTTAATATTTTAGAAGCAAACAAAAATATTTTTTGACAAATCTCATCCATCGTTATTATGTTGCAAAACAAATGCGTGGATACCTGGAACATTGGAATCAAAGTGCGTGTCTTGTATTTCCATCATTCCGGGTGGAATTTATAGACTAGCTTTATGATCGGCTGTTCTTTAGAGGCAAAATAATATTATTTCGTCTGTTTCTCTGCGACACACCTCCGCGTTCATATTGAAATTGAATTATCCCGTTTTTATTTGTTTTCACAAGATGAGATGGTCGCTGCAAGAGTCGACTGAACGAAAACAACGCAATCTTAAAGTCGAGGGCAATCATTTCTCACCGATTTTTCGGTTTCAGACACCGTAAACATCGTTTTGAGAACCAACTTTTAGGTTAGTTGGTTGGCTGGTTGGTTGGTTGGTTGGTTGGATTTCGTTTTGGTTTGTTTTGTTTTGATTAAAGGCATATCAACCTCGGTGGGTCATCTAATGCCGACAATGTTGTGAAATAAATCAATTCTTAATGGATACTCATTTTTTTTATAAACACATTTTACTATTTGTTGTGATGTTAATCCAACAGTAAAAATGAAGTCAAGTCGAGGTAGGGTAAAATAAGACAAGTGTATTTACAATAATGGTACAGGAACGGCTAGCTTGCCGTTAAACGGTAACAGTACAACCTTTTCACTCGGTGTCTCACTATTTATAGTGAGAACTGGTGTATATTCTCCACTGTAGGAACGGCCGGTACAACACTATTTATGAACACATTTTATTATTTAACCTATACATGGGACCCTAACAGGTACTACCACTCCAGGTCAGAGTGGACGGGGGAGCAAAGGTGATAAAGGGGTGCTACACATTCCCCAGACCTCCAGAACTGCAACCTCACCATCAGATAGAGTATAACGTCATTCCCAGGACATGAAGACCCTCAGCCACCGCCTTCTAGCACATATATGATTAAAAGGGTTGGGGTTTGCCATAAGGGCAATAGTGTTGGGTTAATCTTATAGGGGCTGGGGCTTCACGTGATCAGCCGATTGATCTGAGGGGGCCTCTCCGACCAACCGTCTAGCCTAAGTAAGGGTCCAAGTGGAGATAGAATTCCCGAAGTATAGCAGCAAAATATTTTACTCATAGTTAATTCCAAATGACCTTTGATTGTAAGTACATGAATTCTTTTGAAAATTTCATTTTATTTATATACAATAGTTAAATGCATAGGCCATGTCCTTTTCATCTGTTTTATATAAGAGTATAGGTGTAACCTACACTTATATATATATATATATATGTATATATATATATATATATATATATTGTATTTTGACAGTAAGTTATCATTTAGGCAGGTATTGTTAAAGACTACATAATATTTCTTCTTTATGATCTTCAGTTGTAGACGTTCAAGCCTTCTAGTAGTTTCTTGTAGATCAGGATTCAGAATGTGGAGAAATTGTCCCATATTTTTTACCCAAGCACTTTCAACCATTTCGCTGGTCGTCCTCGGGGTATTGTCGGTTGTAGTGTTTGTAGTGTTTGTTTGGTTTTATTTATTTGGATTTATTCATTTATTTCTTATTCATTCACTTAGGAGAGTCTATTTTTTGGAGGGTTGCTAAGGTTAGTGTGTTAGTTATTAAAGATGTTTAGTTATTATTGCCGGTGTTAAATGCTATTTTATTTACGTTAGGTTTGTTGTTATTTATGCAAATAGCCTCGAGAATTTGTAGGCGTTTTTTTTTTTTTTTTGGTTATTGTTAAATATGATTTTGGTATTGTCGGAGATAATCTTCCGTATATCGGAGGATGTGAATTTGTCAGTGTTATTAGTAGGTTTTGTAATTAGATGTTGCTTTATGGCGCTTGTGTCTGAATGATGGTATGTAAGACGACAGGAGGATGTCGTTGTAGTGTGACCAATGTAGGTATTAATTTTTAATTTATTTTTCGAGAAAATATATATTGTGACAGCTTCACATTGTGAATAGTATGGCAGTCATGATTAAAGAATTTCAATAATTCTATAATTATCTATCTATCTATCTATCACAGTCTATTCATATCTATCTATCTATCTATATATATATATCTATCACAGTCTATTCATATCTATCTATCTATCATATATATATATATATATATATATATATATATATATATATATATATATATAAGGGTTTTGTAATTTGCTTGAAGCATTGTGTTTATATTGGTTTGTTGGTTGGTTTTGAAGGCTATCACAATACATGTGTAAAAAAAAAAGAAGGTAACTGTGGTGTTGTTTGTTAACCTGTGATTTATTCTTAATTTTTAATATTTCGAGATAAAAATCCCTTCTACAAAAGATTACTAGAACTGAAGTTGTTGCTAGTGGCTGTTCATTTGTTCTGTCTCATGTCTTCCAAATTCTGTGTGTGCGAAATATTAAGAATGAAGAATAAATCACAGGTTAACAAACAACACCACGGTTACCTTCTTTTTTCTTTACACTTGCATTGTGATAGCCTTCAAAACCAACCAACAAACCAATATATATATATATATGTGTGTGTGTGTGTGTGTTATTATTATTAAAATTCTCAGTGTGTGTGTGGGGGGGGAATTTAAGCGTAAACCAGCTAAAGCAGCCCATTATAGTGAGAGTTCTATTAGAGCAATGCATGTAAAATCTTCTTTGTGAATAAAGCAATTTCCAGTTTCATGGAATTCCAACTGTTGGGACTATTGTAACACTGAATATCATCTTTTAATTATCCATGTTTTCTTTATCCCAGAGCTACCTACGAAATGCTGATTGGAATTCTTCTCTCCTTCCTCAATAGCAACATCGATATCATCATGGACAGCTGTCAACTATGAAACGCTAATGAGAACCTTTTAATTCTTCCTCGATAGATGTGTTGCAAGATGGGTATATTCCTGACTTTTGTGAGCTAGGACTACTAATGGAAGGAGGAGGAAGAAATAATAAAGGTTTAAAACAGAATGAACGATGGTTTGACCGTAGCGTGACCCCGAACGGAGAATTGAGTGGCAAGCGGAAGTCAGGTGTTGACTGCAAGCGGAAGTCGGGTGTTGACCGGAACCGGATGTCACGTGGTGGCGTGGAGCGGCGAGGAAAGGGATCAGCCTCTTTTTTGCCTGCCGCGGTCGTAGGGTACGGACCTGACCTTGGGTCCCTCATGGGACCACAGTATTCTAGTAGTGTTCTCTCTCTCTTTCTCTCTGCCTTTCCTCCTCTCTGGTACGAGCCCACTATACGAGCACGATAATAAAGGCTGGCAGTTGTGACGACATGTTTCTCGTGTTATAATTTCTATCAACACCATTTTGGCACGGTGAATTTGGAGGCACGTGGACGAGGCCCGCTACATAGTATACACCGCCGCCGCCGCCTTACGGTTATAGTTTTAGTACCAAGAAGAAAAAAGGACTACGGTACAGATGCAACAATATCATCATGGACAACTGTTAAACATGCCAATGACAATTGGAATATTTCACTCCTTCTTAAACAAAAGCAACACTAGCATCATGGCATACTGGTTAGAGTTGTAGGAAAAGGACTCATCGACCCGAGTTCAAATCCAAGATAAGGCTGTTTGCATTTTACATAGAGCTAAAATCCTTGGGAAAGTTATGCATCCAATTACTCTCCTTCCAGCTATGGGTAAAATAATAGAACAGACTGAGCTCTTGGATAGGTAACCAGTAAATATCTACTACCGAGTAGTGAGTATGATCCTCACTGGGGACTCCATACAAAACATTTGACATAAAATAATCTAACAAGTGTTGACAGGTCATAAAATCCAACCAACAACCAACCTAGTATCTCAATACTTTTCATGAAACAAAATTAAATCTATACATATATAAAGGACAGTTGTATGTATGTATATGTATGTCCGGAGGAAACTTTGAAAATAAAACGGTTAATGACAAAGTAAATATATATATACACATCAAATATCACCGGAGCTTGGTTTAAATTATTTCACTCCTTAAATAAAATTAACGATATCATCATGGACAGCTTATAACTATGAAATGGTAATGAAGATATTTAATTCCCTCTTAATTAGAAGCATCATTATCATAACTGGCATTTATTAACTATGACATGTTAATTAGAATTCTTTTCTCCTTCCCAAATAGCAGTATTAATATCATCATGGACAGCCGTCATGAGAACCCAATGAGTTTATGAGCCGTCCGGTAGGAGCTTTGACTTCTTATCTTATTATATTGGATTTTCGGTCTCTCTCTGCCTGTTACCGAAACTATGTCACTACCTACGTTACAATACACACAAGAATTGCGTAAGTTTATCAAATAGTATTTAACGTATAGTCAAAATCATTATTACATAGAATAAATCTTATTTGACAACGACATCTCTATGAAAATCTGAGTTATATTTAGTTATATTACGTCACTACCTACGTCACAATACACCCAGGAATTGCGTAAGTTTTTTCAAATAGTATTTAACGTATAGTCAAAATCATCATTACATAGAATAAATCTTATTTAATAACGACATCTCTATGAAATTCTGAGTTATATTTGTCTAAAAGCAGCCCATGTTATTTGTACGTTTAAAATCCTGCTATGTGTGTCATATATCACTAAGAAATGACGATTTACATAAAGAATTGGTGTGGTTAGTTTACATACTGGTTTTAACAAAACCGGATTTAACAAATAATTACTTGTTGTTATTGATCTCAAAAATTATTGTTTCCAACGTAATAAAATCAATCTCCAACGTATTAAAATCAATCCAATGACTGATTTTATATAGAAAACCAATTAAAATATGATTAAAATAAATGTAATATTTTTATATGAGTTCTTACTTAATTTCGTTAGTCTTTCAAATTTGATATATTTCCTTACATTAAAACATAAATACTTACACCCGGAGGGTGCGTATTCTTGCTAGTACATTTAATTCAAAACCGACTCATCACTGAATTAACGTTCTATTTGGGAGACATGACGACTGTGGTGGTACCGCAAGGTACTGCTGGTTTTCCCCGGGTTAGCGTCAGTGAAGTTTCGACCCCCGAAACCATCCCTGAACCGAGGGTCGTCATACAATGACTGCTTTGGTGGCGACACAGATGACATTCTCGCAGCAGCAGCAGATGTGTGAAATTATAATTACTTTCAACGACCTACAAGCACTGACTTAACCATAGGAGACCCGTATTCACCGACATAACACTTTGCGACACATAACGACACACTTACTGGAACGATCATTGTGTCTTGAAATAATGATTTCTTTACAAACCAAGTATGAGCGTCTCCCCGATTGTGGCTCCCCCTGGAGTTCAGTAGAGAAAAGCTGATGACACGTTCCTCTTTAAAAGTTTAATGTATTTACCAGTGCTGGGCGCACTGAGGACGGGCATCATTATTTTTTGAGATTTTTTATTTGTTCTACGAGGCGTTAAAAGAGTTTCATAAACTGCAGCTACTTATGAATATCAGGCAAACGGTTCCAGCACCATATTCTACATAATGTTAGAAAAATCTTAGAAGTGTCTTTGATGTTTTTCCTTTCGGATCTTTATTGTTTGTTCTAATCTCGTTGATAAGATGAAGCGAGCATTTTTCAAAGCTGTAGCCGCTTCAGTGCTACTGTATGGATGCACTACTTGGAGTCTAACGCAACGATTAGAGACAAAAAAACTTGATGAGAACTAAACAAGAGCGCTGCGTGCTGTTTTGGAAAAATCTTGAAATGCAGCATCCCCACAAATGAGCAGCTGTGTGGCCAGTGGTCTCCTATTACACAAACCATCCAAATAAGACGAATAAGACATGATGGCCTTCTGTTGGCACCTACTCATGGACACACAAGTGTAGACCAACCAGGAAAAACCTACATCAATCATCTCTGTACGGATCCTGGATGCCGTGCGGAAGAACTACCAGTGTCGATGACTGATAGGGACGAGTAGCAGAGAAAGTCATGGGTATACATGCTGTCAGCGCTATATGATGATGATGATGATGATTGTTTTCATATACTCTTGAAAACTTAAGACTAAGTGGTCTCTTTCCGCAAGAGATTAAAATTTGACTATGCTGCCAAATGGTATTAGCATGATCAAATTTTAATCTCTTGCACAATTCCCAGTGGATCAACTTTCCTTCACAATGGTATATCCACAAACCAGAATTTGTCTTAGAAAATGAGTTGCACACAATTCTCTGGGACCTTGAGATACAAACGGATCACACAATCCCGGTCAGAAGATCAGGCCTAGTGTAATTACTAGAAGAAAAGAAGTTGTCAACTGGTAGATCCTGTTGTTCCAGCAGCGGAACACAGAGGTAAAATAAAAGAAATCGAAAAGATAAACAAGTGCTTGGATCGTGTCGGAAAGTTTTTTAAAAATAAGACCATAAAAGTAACCAAGATACTAAGTGCAGTTGGACATTTGGCACGATCTAAAAAGGCCGGGAAATGAAAAGTGGGAAAACTGGAAATCAAAGGAAGCGTTGAGTTGGCTGGTTGGTTGGTTGGTTGGTTGGTTCTTCGGGTTTTCCGGCATGTCAACCCATTGGGTCATTTTATACCGAAGACATTTTTTGAATTCTTTTTTATTCAACCAATAGATGGAATTCTAGCAGGTACTACCACTCCGGGTCAGAGGACCTGGGAGCAATGGTGACGGGGTGCTCTACATTACCTAGACCTCCAGAACGGGAGCCTCACCATCAGATAGAGTTTAACGTCATACTCAGGACGGAAGACCCACAGCCACCGCCTTCTAGCACATGATAAAAAGGGTTGGAGCTTGGCATAAAGGCAATAGGGTTGGGAAAATCTTATAAGTTCTAGGGTTTGATGTAACCAGTCGATTGATCGGAGCAGTACTCTCCGACCGACCGTCTAGCTCAAGTAAAGGCCAAAGTGAAGTGTTGCATGTCATGGACTCCCCTGCCACCAGGATTTCATCCTTAAGCAACACGGATCACCACCTAATACCAACAGGTAGCCCCATTTGGAGGGGATGCAGTAGGTGTATTTTAAAGCCCCACCGACAGGGCTAGGAAGAGTTGAGAATCAAAACCATATTACCATCAGGATCAACTAGGATATTTAGACAAACCCTTGAGACCTGAGGAGACGTGCTGTCACACAGACTGTAGTGAAAATACCTGGTAAAACTACAGTGCTCGCTGGAAGTAAAATATAACATTAATTGCAACAATTACCGTTTTTTCCCAACTGACTCTAGTTTGCTTCTTACTATACACAACATGAAACCCGCCCTGTCGGTGGGGCGTTAGAATTCACCGACTGCACCTCTGCAGAGGGGTAAGACTCCCCCAATGGGGCCACCTGTTGGCCGTGGGTGGCGACCTGTGATGCTTAAGGATAGTGCCCAGGTGGATGAGCAGTTCATGACATGCAATACTCCACTTTGGCCCTATCTTGGGCTAGACGGGCGGTCGGAGAGGCCCCCTCCGATCAATCAGCTGATCACGTCAAGTCCTAGCACCTATATGATTTTCCCAACCCTATTGCCCTTATGGCAAGCCCCAACCCCTTTTTATCATATGGATGCTAGAATGCGGTGGCTGCGGGTCTATATGTCCTGGGAATGACGTTAAACTCTATCTGATGGTGAGGTTTCAGTTTTAGAGGTTTGGGGAATGTGGAGCACCCCTTCATCACCATTGCTCCCTGGTCCACTCTGACCCGGAGTGGTAGTACCTGTTAGGGTCCCATCTATGGGTTAAATAGAAAAATGTATTTATAAAAAAATTGTATTATCCATTAAGAATTGATTTATTTCAAAACTTTATCGGCATTAAATGACCCACTGAGGTTGATATGCCGTAAAACAAAACAAAACAAACAAAAAACAAACAACATGAAACAAACAAAACACATTTAAAAAGACAATTCACCCATCGCAGCCTGCACATGTAAACACACATATGCGTTTATATATATATATATATATATATATATATATATATATATATATATGTGTGTGTGTGTGTGTGTGTGTGTGTGTGTGTGTGTGAGATCCGTTTTTTTTTCCTTTTTGTTTCTTTTTTTGTTATTTACACTAGACAAGCAAAATGCTTTTTAAAACTGTTCTCTTGAACTCATGTCACTTGTGATCTATCAAACAACCGTCACTTCCAGTTGAGATTTTACGCTAAATTTACGAACGTAGTTCATTCCCATAGAGTTTAGTCATCTTTTGACAGAGACAGTCTCCATTTGGCGCGTTTATTTTTGTCATACAGGGTTGTTTAAACTCATAAAAATTATTATTCATAGCATAAAAATATTTTTTTTTTAAAAGCAAAAAAATAAGATAAAACGACCGTTACCAATATTGTTGAAATTTATTGAAGATGGAGAATTGACTTCAAATTAAAAAAAAAACGAATGTTAGAAAAAATGTACACGTTTTATAGAGTTATAATCATAGACTAGCAGGGCCTGTGGATATAACGCAGTATGATAATTTAATTATTACAGCGTTTGATATGTTCACTTAAGAGCTATTTCTAAATGCTTCAATATGTAAATAGTATAATCATCTTGATTTAACTCTCTCTCACTCTTTTTTTTTTTTTCTTACCTTCTTTTCATCTTTTCATTATGTTCGATAGAAACAGATTAGCGTTATCGCATCCGCGCGCTCAGCTCTCTCTCTCTCTCTCTCTCTCTCTCTCTCTCTCTCTCTCTCTCTCTCTTACCCTACTCTCTTTACCCTACTCTCTTTCTTTCTTTCTTGTTATATTTTTATAGCATGTCCTTTTTTACCCTTTCTTTCTTTATAATAAAAACGGAATGGTCCATTATTTAGCTGAGGTCGCGTCACTCAGAAAAGATAATAATTCGGCCGATAAGCAACAACAGATAATAAGGATTTACATTTGTGCATTTCATCTTGAATGATTTGGACGGTCTCATTTTTAACTAGAAGGTGTTGCAAGATGATAACGGTCGGAAGATTAAGGAACACGAGCATTGATATATCGATAGCAAAAGAATAATCTTAAAATTCACCCTCATCATCTTATAACAGGAATTCATTGACAATGGTTGAGACGCCTTAAAATCCAACCAACCAATCAACTTTCGCAGTTTAATTTGAAATGTTAACATTTATAAAGTGCCTCTCTGTGGAGTTGAATTAGTAAGCTAATCCCACATAGCATAACCACCGTAGTATTTTCAAATTACCAGGGGTGCTGTTCACTTATACACGCTAACCGTAATAAGTTAATTTTAATGAGTATCAAAATGCCAATATTTTAAACACTTGACATTTTTAGCACTTTTATTAAAGGACTAGCGGGACCCGTGGATATACATGAGTATGATAATTCAATTATTACAACATTTGATACGTTTACTTAAGAGCTATAGCAAACATTTTTCAATATTTAAAAAGTATTGATTTAACTCTCTCTCTCTCTCTCTCTCTCACTCTCACTCTCTCTCACTCTCTCTCTCTCTCTCTCTCTATCTATCTATCTCTCTCTCTCTCACTCTCACTCTCACTCTCACTCTCACTCTCTCTCTCTCTCTCTCTCTCTCTCTCTCTCTCTCTCTCTCTCTCTCACGCCATCTGTCCCCATCGACCATCGTTCTGTATGGTCTCCAGTTCAAATCCCGTATGAGGCTGTTTGCATTTCATCTAGCGCTAATACTGTTGGGAAAGGTATGCATCCAATTATTCCCCCTTCCCCTATGGGTAAATAGTCGGGCAGACTAGGCTGTTTGACCTTGGTTACGCAGCCAGTCTGGAACGAAAACTCTGAATTCAAAACCTGTTAAACTCCGCTTTAAAGAATTGTGCGGAGGAGTTGGTAAATAAATATGTGACCATACAGGGCTGATAAATGTAAGATTTTGCTGTTCGACCAACACTAGTGTGTCCAGGTGTAGGAGTTCACAGGAGAATATAAACGACCGTGTAGATGCTGTTTTATGGAGTTTTCAGCATTTGTACGCAGCTTCCTTGTCTAGTTAACATCTAGTTTTTACTTTAAGCGTTTCCAATTGGAACAGCCATACTGTAGTAATGACACGGCTACAACGCACACATATGTCACTGTAACCCTACAAAAATGACACATTGTAGATTGCATTTTATTAGTACAACAGGAATAAATGTTTGAAACGAATAAAGCAATTTTCAGTCCAATTTGAAACTAAATTCGTGAACTCTGTGTCAAATAATAATACTGGGTAACAAAAAAAACATGTTTTGAAAATCGTCCAGGGTTTTCCAGCTTATTTAGACTAATTTTGATGCTCTGAGTCCGAAAATGACCTTGGTTTTGCTCAATCAGGTCAGGTTTTTTTGCTACAGAAATTTTTAATAAATCGATTTTTCGTAAAAAAACAAATTTCTGCGGATCATCAGCTGAGAAACCCCCTGACGATTTTTTCCGTTTACCTCAAGAAATAAAAGTCAACGTATCCAAATTCATTCAGTTTTTATTTAGTCCATCAAATTTGATAAGCATAATTATCATAATATTAGTATAAGAATGAGCGTTACGTGACACAAAAGTTCAGAGTTCACGGCATAAATCGGCGTTTCTTCGATTCCCGTGTGTGAGCAGCTGCTGGGTTGTCTCTCTTCAGCGACCAGCAGTAGTCCGCCATCATGACTGCGTCCCACCTCCCCTGGTACCTCTCCTCCATTTGGCGCATGTCCTGATGGAACCTTTCTCCCTGCTCGTCGCTCATCGCCCCAAGGTTTTCAGGAAACTTCTCCATGTATGAGAACAGGAAGTGCATCTTTATACTCATCAAACACCCGAGTTTTTGGAAGGCCTCTATCATACTGCTGATGAGTGTGGCGTGGTTTGCTGCCTTCGTGTTCCCCAGGAAGTTGTTCACCACCTGCACAAACGATTTCCACGCGGCGCACTCTAGCGTATTCATGGAGTTTTGGAACTCTGTGTCCTTTATGAGCTGCCGTATCTGTGGGCCATCGAAAATGCCGGCCTTCAGCTTCTCAATGGTCAGTCGAGGAAAGGCTCGGCACAGGTAGTTGAAGCACTTCCCATCCTTGTCCAGAGCGCGTGGGATTGTGTTTAGCGGTGGGATCAATATCTTCTCCCGGTTAACAAGAGGTTCGTTTATGATGTTTTTCGCCCCAGATACTAACTGCTCTCGCGCCGGCCACTCTTTCTTTACATAGTGCTGGGCTCTGTCTCGACTGTCCCACATACATATAAAGCATGGGTACTTCGTGAACCCGGACTGCTGACCAAGTAGAAAGTTCACCATCTTGAAGTCGACGCAGATGACCCATTGGTGCTGCTCATATTGGATTTTGTCGAGCACGTACTTCACTGCTTCATATTTCTCTTTGAGAGGTGTGGAGTGCGCAAGAGGGATTGAAGCAAACTTGTTCCCGTTGTGGAGGAGCACACACTTCAAAGAGCGCTTGCAGCTGTCAATGAAGAGTCGCCAATCTCTCGGATCGTATTGAGGAGCGCCGAGTTTAACAAGAAAACCGGCGACATATCGGTAGTACACGAGGTCTTCCTCTTGGCAGAAGTAGCCCATGTAGTTCTCATGCCTTCTACGAAAGAAAGTGATACGCGCGTCCTTGCCAAGTAGATTTTTCTCTTTGAGTCTGGAGGCCAACAGCTCGGAGGAAGTCTTCGACAAGCTGAGATCCCGAACCAGATCATTAAGCTCACATTGTGAAAAGGGCTGCGGACTATCTTGTGCTCCATACTCCTCTTCTGTATATCCTCGCTCATCTGTAGTGGTGGCCTCGTCGTCGCTGTCGGGAAGCTCTGTGAACGCTGGTACAGGAATTTCTTCGCAGTGAGCCAGTGGACGGCGGGCAGATGGAAGGTCGGGGTACTGGAGGCTGTGCCGATTCTTCCGGTTGATGCCAGTAGTATTGATGGCCCAGAAGTAACAATCCGATGCATGGTCAAACGGCTCCCTCCAAACCATCGGAATCCCAAACTTCAGGGAAGTTTTCGCGCCCTTCGTCCACCGCCGGAGGTATTCCACGCACGTCTTGCACACCGTGTGCGGTGCCCAGGACTTATCTTGGTCACCCCGCTTGGCTTTAAAGTAAGCCTCGTAGGCGCGCTTTACAAATCCTGTGATGTTCTTCCTGTCCCCTGACAGCGTGTATTCTCCGCAGATGTAGCAGAAAACGTCAGGATTATTCCTGCATGACCGTCGCGCCGAAGCCATCACAATAAACTGAAAGAAAAAAAATGAAAAAAATGAAAAAAGAAAGATGGAGTAATGGTGAGACAGGTATTGATTTGATTGGCTAATTGTGGAATTCCCTTTATTCGTGTCTGTGCATTGTAATTCGATATATTCTTCAAGAAAAATATGATTGAACTCAAAACCCCTGATATTAGCATATGTATAGCTCGTCAGGTAGGCCTATGGCTGTATCTCAAAAAGTTGACCTGATAGAGCAAAATCAATATGATATTCGGACTCAGAACACCAAAATTAGTCTAAATCAGCTGAGAAACCCCTGACGATTTTTGGCTGTTACCCAGTGTAATCATTCAAAGTATGGATATTACCATCCCATCTTTCGTCACTTTATTTATAGAATACAGTGTTTCCCCCTAAATAAGATCTACCTGCAAAATAAAACCTCGCTTGAATTTTCAGGATGATTTTGATATAAGGTCTCCCATTAAAATAAGCGACAGACAGACGGAAGAAATGTGCATTTTTCCCAATCACATCATTCGTCGCAAACACTGGACAACTCCCGAAAATAATCGTAGGTGTTATATTTTCGAGTGAATAAGTCTTGTCTGATTTTCGGCGAAACACGGTATGGACTATTTGAAAATCAGTGTGAAACACATACTGAAAAACCACTTTTTTTTCACAAAATCCTTTCTGCTGACGATGAGCTAATACCCAAACTAGTTGATAACAATATAAAAAAAATCCACAAAAAATAGTCTTATTCGTCTCGTCTCGTCTCGTCTCGTCTCTCTCTCTCTCTCTCTCTCTCTCTCTCTCTCTCTCGCTCTTTCTCTCTCTCTCTCACTCTCTCTCTCTCTCTCTCGCTCGCTCGCTCTGTCTCTCCCTCCAGCCCTTTCTCTCATATATATATATATATATATATATATATATATATATATATATAAAGTTAAAACTAATGAATCAGATATACCTACTAATAGTTTTGCTTAGTAGTTCATCAGGGCAAGAATTTACTTAGGTATTGAAAACTTTTTACATTTTAGCTTTAGAGAATCCTAGTGGTTTATATATGTATATTTTTTCATATATATAAATGTTCTTTTATAGTAATATAGTAGCATTAAGCAATATATTTCTTTTATATCATTTCTTTGTATATTTTATCTTCCCCCCTTTTTCCTACTTTATAAATTTCCGTATATATATATTTATATTATACTTTATATTATTTTATTTTCATATATATCTTTATTATAACTATTATATATTTACCTTTATTACTATCCTCTACATCCTAAGTATACTATATATATTATAATATACTATATATCCATAGACTATATATAGTAATATATATATATAATATATATATATTATAGTATATAATATATATATATATATATATATATATATATATATATATATATATATATATATATATATATATAGTTGTATATATATATATATATATATATATATATATATTATATATATATATATATATATATAATTGTATATCAGTTTTGTTCTTTTAAACGTTTTCAGTGATGTCAGGAAGACTCGGAAATATATAAAAAGGGAATAAAAAACAGAACAAAAAACAGAGTTCTAATATATAACCGTTGTTTTTTCCTTGGTTCACATTATTTTCCCAATATTTCGGGTGACATCCGCTATTTGTCAAGGTATTTTTAGACAACTGAATATAACTTAAAAGAAAAGAAAAAAAATATATATATAATATATATATATATATATATATTATATATATATTATATATATATATATATATATATTGAAAAAACAAAAGATGTTTACAAATGCATGGGATCATCAGGAGAGAATGTGCAACCGTTTCGGGGCCTTCCTCTCAACGGTTTTAAAAAGCAACATCGGCCCCCGTTGAGAGGAAGGCCCCGAAACGGTTGCACATTCTCTCCTGATGATCCATGCATTTGTAAACATCTTTTGTTTTTTCAATATATCAAATTCACACTGTCGGATTAAGTTCCTTTTATTTCTCATATATATATATATATATATATATATATATATATATATATATGTATGTGTGTGTGTGTGTGTGTGTGTGTGTGTGTTTATTCCCCCCTCTTTCTGTCTCTGTCTCTGTCTCTCACTGTTGTTGGGGTGAGGAGCGTGTGAGAATGCATGTAAATGTGTTTCAACTTAAATGATCTCCCAGTGCAACACATTAAGTTAATTAAGTTTTAATCTTAAGTATTAAATATTAACGAAGGATTATTCACAAAAAAATAAACCAAAGAGAAACGTCTTTATTAAATTATATCATAAAAAATGAACTAAAATATTCAAGCAGTTTAAGGGGACCATGATCTTACTTTAAAAGGTACTCTTACGCCCAACACACCTAAAAGCAAAAATCACACCAAAGCAATAAACTTTGATGTATGATATAGTGTTACTAAACTGTATTTAACATTTAAGACTAACGTGTTCATTTATTCTTTTTAGATTTCATCAGTAAAAACATACTTAGATAAATAAATGAAAAATTGAAGTATTAAGATGGGATCAGAACAAATCCTCCCAAATGAAACCACCCTAAACTATTTAGTTCGTCTACTAATAATTTAATTCAAGTAGTGCACAGAAATAATCATGTAAAGCACTTCCCAATCCAAAAATAATCTCATTTCTAAGTCTCCCCTTCTTGATGTCGAAAATCAAGATTCCTCTGGCTGCTTAACTTCATACATTTCTTTCTGTCAAGCAATTTGTTTTTTAAGCACCCCAAAATACTTCAAAATAAATTGCACGTTCGAAGTTAAAGTCATATTTTTCTCCAATCTTTTTCGGCAAAGTTTGTACAGCTCAGTCCGTAGAGCATCCGCCTGGGAATTGTAAGGTTCAGGGTTTGATACCGGTACCCGCCAACTCAGCGCATGAGTAGTGCATATTGGGTAGTCTGATCTGTGCGGTAAAGTGGGGAGCTGATGGTAGGTGTCGTGTTCCATCTCAGAAAAAAAAACAATCTCCCTGGTCTAGCGTTAGCGAAAAGGGCGTACAACTCCCTCTATGTGCAGCTCAGTCCGTAGAGCATCCGCCTGGGAATTGTAAGGTTCAGGGTTTGATACCGGTACCCGCCAACTCAGCGCATGAGTATTGCATATTGGGTAGTCTGATCTGTGCGGTAAAGTGGGGAGCTGATGGTAGGTGTCGTGTTCCATCTCAGAAAAAAAAACAATCTCCCTGGTCTAGCGTTAGCGAAAAGGGCGTACAACTCCCTCTATGTGCAGCTCAGTCCGTAGAGCATCCGCCTGGGAATTGTAAGGTTCAGGGTTTGATACCGGTACCCGCCAACTCAGCGCATGAGTATTGCATATTGGGTAGTCTGATCTGTGCGGTAAAGTGGGGAGCTGATGGTAGGTGTCGTGTTCCATCTCAGAAAAAAACAATCTCCCTGGTCTAGCGTTAGCGAAAAGGGCGTACAACTCCCTCTATGTGCAGCTCAGTCCGTAGAGCATCCGCCTGGGAATTGTAAGGTTCAGGTTTGATACCGGTACCCGCCAACTCAGCGCATGAGTATTGCATATTGGGTAGTCTGATCTGTGCGGTAAAGTGGGGAGCTGATGGTAGGTGTCGTGTTCCATCTCAGAAAAAAAAACAATCTCCCTGGTCTAGCGTTAGCGAAAAGGGCGTACAACCCCTCTATGTGCAGCTCAGTCCGTAGAGCATCCGCCTGGGAATTGTAAGGTTCAGGGTTTGATACCGGTACCCGCCAACTCAGCGCATGAGTATTGCATATTGGGTAGTCTGATCTGTGCGGTAAAGTGGGGAGCTGATGGTAGGTGTCGTGTTCCATCTCAGAAAAAAAAACAATCTCCCTGGTCTAGCGTTAGCGAAAAGGGCGTACAACTCCCTCTATGTGCAGCTCAGTCCGTAGAGCATCCGCCTGGGAATTGTAAGGTTCAGGGTTTGATACCGGTACCCCGCCAACTCAGCGCATGAGTATTGCATATTGGGTAGTCTGATCTGTGCGGTAAAGTGGGGAGCTGATGGTAGGTGTCGTGTTCCATCTCAGAAAATAAAACAATCTCCCTGGTCTAGCGTTAGCGAAAAGGGCGTACAACTCCCTCTATGAGCAGCTCAGTCCGTAGAGCATCCGCCTGGGAATTAAGGTTCAGGGTTTGATACCGGTACCCGCCAACTCAGCGCATGAGTATTGCATATTGGGTAGTCTGATCTGTGCGGTAAAGTGGGGAGCTGATGGTAGGTGTCGTGTTCCATCTCAGAAAAAAAAAACAATCTCCCTGGTCTAGCGTTAGCGAAAAGGGCGTACAACTCCCTCTATGTGCAGCTCAGTCCGTAGAGCATCCGCCTGGGAATTGTAAGGTTCAGGGTTTGATACCGGTACCGCCAACTCAGCGCATGAGTATTGCATATTGGGTAGTCTGATCTGTGCGGTAAAGTGGGGAGCTGATGGTAGGTGTCGTGTTCCATCTCAGAAAAAAAAAACAATCTCCCTGGTCTAGCGTTAGCGAAAAGGGCGTACAACTCCCTCTATGTGCAGCTCAGTCCGTAGAGCATCCGCCTGGGAATTGTAAGGTTCAGGGTTTGATACCGGTACCGCCAACTCAGCGCATGAGTATTGCATATTGGGTAGTCTGATCTGTGCGGTAAAGTGGGGAGCTGATGGTAGGTGTCGTGTTCCATCTCAGAAAAAAAAAACAATCTCCCTGGTCTAGCGTTAGCGAAAAGGGCGTACAACTCCCTCTATGTGCAGCTCAGTCCGTAGAGCATCCGCCTGGGAATTGTAAGGTTCAGGGTTTGATACCGGTACCCGCCAACTCAGCGCATGAGTATTGCATATTGGGTAGTCTGATCTGTGCGGTAAAGTGGGGAGCTGATGGTAGGTGTCGTGTTCCATCTCAGAAAAAAAAACAATCTCCCTGGTCTAGCGTTAGCGAAAAGGGCGTACAACTCCCTCTATGTGCAGCTCAGTCCGTAGAGCATCCGCCTGGGAATTGTAAGGTTCAGGGTTTGATACCGGTACCCGCCAACTCAGCGCATGAGTATTGCATATTGGGTAGTCTGATCTGTGCGGTAAAGTGGGGAGCTGATGGTAGGTGTCGTGTTCCATCTCAGAAAAAAAAAACAATCTCCCTGGTCTAGCGTTAGCGAAAAGGGCGTACAACTCCCTCTATGTGCAGCTCAGTCCGTAGAGCATCCGCCTGGGAATTGTAAGGTTCAGGGTTTGATACCGGTACCCGCCAACTCAGCGCATGAGTATTGCATATTGGGTAGTCTGATCTGTGCGGTAAAGTGGGGAGCTGATGGTAGGTGTCGTGTTCCATCTCAGAAAAAAAAAAAACAATCTCCCTGGTCTAGCGTTAGCGAAAAGGGCGTACAACTCCCTCTATGTGCAGCTCAGTCCGTAGAGCATCCGCCTGGGAATTGTAAGGTTCAGGGTTTGATACCGGTACCCGCCAACTCAGCGCATGAGTATTGCATATTGGGTAGTCTGATCTGTGCGGTAAAGTGGGGAGCTGATGGTAGGTGTCGTGTTCCATCTCAGAAAATAAAACAATCTCCCTGGTCTAGCGTTAGCGAAAAGGGCGTACAACTCCCTCTATGAGCAGCTCAGTCCGTAGAGCATCCGCCTGGGAATTGTAAGGTTCAGGGTTTGATACCGGTACCCGCCAACTCAGCGCATGAGTATTGCATATTGGGTAGTCTGATCTGTGCGGTAAAGTGGGGAGCTGATGGTAGGTGTCGTGTTCCATCTCAGAAAAAAAAACAATCTCCTGGTCTAGCGTTAGCGAAAAGGGCGTACAACTCCCTCTATGTGCAGCTCAGTCCGTAGAGCATCCGCCTGGGAATTGTAAGGTTCAGGGTTTGATACCGGTACCCGCCAACTCAGCGCATGAGTATTGCATATTGGGTAGTCTGATCTGTGCGGTAAAGTGGGGAGCTGATGGTAGGTGTCGTGTTCCATCTCAGAAAAAAAAAAACAATCTCCCTGGTCTAGCGTTAGCGAAAAGGGCGTACAACTCCCTCTATGTGCAGCTCAGTCCGTAGAGCATCCGCCTGGGAATTGTAAGGTTCAGGGTTTGATACCGGTACCCGCCAACTCAGCGCATGAGTATTGCATATTGGGTAGTCTGATCTGTGCGGTAAAGTGGGAGCTGATGGTAGGTGTCGTGTTCCATCTCAGAAAAAAAACAATCTCCCTGGTCTAGCGTTAGCGAAAAGGGCGTACAACTCCCTCTATGTGCAGCTCAGTCCGTAGAGCATCCGCCTGGGAATTGTAAGGTTCAGGGTTTGCCGGTACCCGCCAACTCAGCGCATGAGTATTGCATATTGGGTAGTCTGATCTGTGCGGTAAAGTGGGAGCTGATGGTAGGTGTCGTGTTCCATCTCAGAAAAAAAAACAATCTCCTGGTCTAGCGTTAGCGAAAAGGGCGTACAACTCCCTCTATGTGCAGCTCAGTCCGTAGAGCATCCGCCTGGGAATTGTAAGGTTCAGGGTTTGATACCGGTACCCGCCAACTCAGCGCATGAGTATTGCATATTGGGTAGTCTGATCTGTGCGGTAAAGTGGGGAGCTGATGGTAGGTGTCGTGTTCCATCTCAGAAAAAAAAAAACAATCTCCCTGGTCTAGCGTTAGCGAAAAGGGCGTACAACTCCCTCTATGTGCAGCTCAGTCCGTAGAGCATCCGCCTGGGAATTGTAAGGTTCAGGGTTTGATACCGGTACCCGCCAACTCAGCGCATGAGTATTGCATATTGGGTAGTCTGATCTGTGCGGTAAAGTGGGAGCTGATGGTAGGTGTGTGTTCCATCTCAGAAAAAAAAAAATCTCTCTGGTCTAGCGTTAGCGAAAAGGGCGTACAACTCCCTCTATGTGCAGCTCAGTCCGTAGAGCATCCGCCTGGGAATTGTAAGGTTCAGGGTTTGATACCGGTACCCGCCAACTCAGCGCATGAGTATTGCATATTGGGTAGTCTGATCTGTGCGGTAAAGTGGGGAGCTGATGGTAGGTGTCGTTTCCATCTCAGAAAAAAAAAAAATCTCCCTGGTCTAGCGTTAGCGAAAAGGGCGTACAACTCCCTCTATGTGCAGCTCAGTCCGTAGAGCATCCGCCTGGGAATTGTAAGGTTCAGGTTTGATACCGGTACCCGCCAACTCAGCGCATGAGTATTGCATATTGGGTAGTCTGATCTGTGCGGTAAAGTGGGGAGCTGATGGTAGGTGTCGTGTTCCATCTCAGAAAATAAAACAATCTCCCTGGTCTAGCGTTAGCGAAAAGGGCGTACAACTCCCTCTATGTGCAGCTCAGTCCGTAGAGCATCCGCCTGGGAATTGTAAGGTTCAGGGTTTGATACCGGTACCCGCCAACTCAGCGCATGAGTATTGCATATTGGGTAGTCTGATCTGTGCGGTAAAGTGGGAGCTGATGGTAGTGTCGTGTTCCATCTCAGAAAATAAAACAATCTCCCTGGTCTAGCGTTAGCGAAAAGGGCGTACAACTCCCTCTATGTGCAGCTCAGTCCGTAGAGCATCCGCCTGGGAATTGTAAGGTTCAGGGTTTGATACCGGTACCCGCCAACTCAGCGCATGAGTATTGCATATTGGGTAGTCTGATCTGTGCGGTAAAGTGGGGAGCTGATGGTAGGTGTCGTGTTCCATCTCAGAAAAAAAAAACAATCTCCCTGGTCTAGCGTTAGCGAAAAGGGCGTACAACTCCCTCTATGTGCAGCTCAGTCCGTAGAGCATCCGCCTGGGAATTGTAAGGTTCAGGGTTTGATACCGGTACCCGCCAACTCAGCGCATGAGTAGCACATATTGGGTAGTCTGATCTGTGCTGTAAAGTGGGTATCTGACGGTAGGTGTGGTGCTCCATCTCAGAAAAAAAACAATCTCCCTGGTCTAGCGTTAGCGAAAAGGGCGTAGACTCCCTCGATGTGCAGCTCAGTCCGTAGAGCATCCGCCTAGGAATTGTAAGGTTCAGGGTTTGATACCGGTACCCGCCAACTCAGCGCATGAGTAGCACATATTGGGTAGTCTGATCTGTGCTGTAAAGTGGGTATCTGACGGTAGGTGTGGTGCTCCATCTCAGAAAATAAAACAATCTCCCTGGTCTAGCGTTAGCGAAAAGGGCGTAGACTCCCTCGATGTGCAGCTCAGTCCGTAGAGCATCCGCCTAGGAATTGTAAGGTTCAGGGTTTGATACCGGTACCCGCCAACTCAGCGCATGAGTATTGCATATTGGGTAGTCTGATCTATGCGGTAAAGTGGGGATCTGACAGTAGGTGTGGTGCTCCATCTCAGAAAAAAACAATCTCCCTGGTCTAGCGTTAGCGAAAAGGGCGTAGACTCCCTCTATATGCAGCTCAGTCCGTAGAGCATCCGCCTAGGAATTGTAAGGTTCAGAATTTGATACCGGTACCCGGCAACTCAGCACATGAGTAGCACATATTGGGTAGTCTGATCTGTGCGGTAAAGTAGGGAGTTGACGGTAGGTGTAGTGCTCCATCTCAGAGGAAAAAAAACAATCTCCCTGGTCTAGCGTTAGCGAAAAGCGCTGATATTGACAATTGACCACTCCACATACTTTACTTACTATGTCAGGATGTGACACAATTTTTAAGCGGGTTACTGTTGGTTTGAATTTAGAGTTTTCATTCTCCTAGACTGGTTACATTATCAGACCTAAAGACCCCAATCTGCTCCAGTATTTACTTGGTGATAAAAGATGGATTCATGCCTTTTCCAAGGGAATTAGCGCGAAGTGAAACGCAAACAGCCTCGTCTAGGATTCGAACTCGGGTTGCCCATTCTATTTCCTAAGAAGATAACAGTTACGTTTATAGTGCTCATGAGGGTTTTTAGTAGTTGTATGTTTGTTCCAAAGCTTCAAAATGGCCTCTGTTCGAACCCAGGCAAAAATTGCACTTTGAAACAAATTTATTTAAAGTCATATTTTACTGGAATCCAGTTGTGTTAGTTGCTGTGAAAATCTCGGACAAGTTTCTTTTCTTGTTTTTGTTTTTTTTGTTTGGGGGTGGGGGATAATGATTCTTTTTTCATTTTACACTATTTCAGCACAATTTTCTTTTGGCTAATTTTGAAGAAAAAAATGCAAATTCCTGCATAAATTATACATTTCTCTCCAGTGGATGGAATTCGAACCCGGGTCAGAGATAGAATTTCAAAATGCTGAACTTCAAGTCGGACAAGTTCTCCCCGCAACACAAACAATTCTACCCAATCTGGTATGGTAACGTTCCAAGCTGAATAGTTGTCTCTTATCTACTTAAAGTCTGTCTAGTGGCGCCAGTTAACTTGACTTAAGCAGATTAATGCCAGTATTTTAACTGATGAATTTTAAGGCGGGTAAAAACTCTCCCTATTTTGAAGACTGGCGCAACCCAATCATCATCATCATAATCAAGACGTGCCAACAATATGAATTCCATTAACTATCCCGTATCATCGACTATTGCCCTTGGTAAATCTTCTAGACGGCATCCAATGTTCATACAGATTAAGTATTTGCTGGTCTGCGAAGACTGCTATATCTATGTGTCGCAATCCACTGAAGAACATATGCTCCACTAGCAGTATGCATCAAGTAAGAAAAACGAGCAGTGACCAAATTTTCTCTGGTCGGAAGGAGTATCAGGGGCTGAAATTCATCACAGGCTTTTAGCAGAATATGGTGACAATGCGTTACTGCGTAGAAGTGTGTTTGAGTTGATAGAAAAGTTTAAAAGTGGTCATACAAGTGTGACACATGAAGAGGGAGCCAAACACCTGTTAATATTTACCACTGATGAGAACATTCAGCTAGCTGGAGAGATGGTATGTCAATACGGCTAGTTACCATAGACGAGGCAGCTTGTTCTCTGCAGATTAGTCATGACTCGAGTTCCATAAAACAAGAGTGGATACATTTTGAATCTCCCACGTATCATCATCATGTCACGCTAGTAACACGGATATCCATGACAATCTCTCGCCAACCGTCTCTATAGTTCATTGATCTCGGGAGATCCCCTTTGCAGCATCCAGTATCCATGCAGAGCTGGACTATGTAGGTCTTTGCTAGACGACCCACACTGACGGGCCCATGTTCCGGTTTCCACAGGAGAACATCGCTCATGAATTCGTCCTTGCTTCACTAGCAGTGTCTAGCATGTCTTCTTCATCTCACTCGGATAGTTTGTATGATGGGGGAAAGTGGCTGTACAGCTGATTTCTTGTGGGGTGTTGTTTCGACGATCTGTTTGATATCGCGCGCGGAATTATTGTGCAGCTCCCATCTAGCTTATTCTCTTGGTGCTTGGAAGAATTATCTTTAAAAAGTCCAGTGAGATCGGGTTTCTATATGACTGAGAATCTGTGTATGCCTTTCTATACGTGCATTAACATTGTTTTCTATGGATAAGATATTACTACCTAGGTACGTGAATTTTTCCATCGAGTTTAGCGACTTACCGTCGTGTGTGGATATTTTTCAGCCCACGTATAGACTCCTATGTATGATGAAAGGAAATAGAAAAACAAACATTAAATAATATGCTGACAAATATCTGTTTAAACCTGTGGGGTTTATAAATTACAATTCAATAGAAATTATTTTAAAATTAAAATGAAGAAATTGTAAAAGATACTTTATAAAACTGGTCTTCGTCAGAGCATATATATTGTTGAATGAAAAGGAGGAGGAAGTTTAACTGTTTGGCACCAGAGGTTTTAATAACGATCACGTTCTGGGCCGGAATGTCTTTTAAAAATTGTATAAAAAAAGGCGTATTTTGGAATAAAAATAATGTAACTTTTATTTTTAAACCTGAAAGTCTTAAATATCAGTGGGAAAAACTCAACAAAGTTTGAAAATTAAAGTGATAGTGAAGAGGTACTTCCTACTTCCCAGATCTCCAGAAGATAAAAGGTGTGAAAAGTTGTTCAAAAATAATTCAGCCACGAAAACGAGTATATATGAGAATCCGCAGTACACTCAAGAAAGATAAGGAATCATCCGGGAAATAAACCCATGGTGTTGCGGCTTTTGTCATATCGAAAATGAACTTCCAGTGAGTAAAGGTAATCCAATGTATGTGTACACTTTCGTTGTAAAAAATGTCAAAATCTCTTGGCCTGACTTAAATTGAAACCTACATGTCTGTTGAAAAACAAAAATTCATCTGAGAATTTACGAGCAAATTAGAGATTTTCTTCGAGATTTCTCTGTCACATGACCGTCAAATGGAACAATTTAGAAACTCCGAAATCTCCAAGAACAAAACAATAAATAAGAGTGTTACCTAACTACCTGGGTGATTCTTAAACTGATGCACAGATGTTGAGAGAATCTTTTCGTTATTTTGGGTTTTTTTGTTTTGTTTATTGCTAGCAACAACCCTGAACGAGTCTGATATTGGTGGATCATATTTCAAATATCTAGGTTGAAAATTCTCACACGAATCTCGCCAAAAAGCAGCGAATTTCGTACGGAGGGTGACATTTAGTTTAAAGGCAATTTAGCGCCACCCAAAAAATGTGGGATTTTATTTTATTTTGAATTTTAATGCGTTCATCACAACATGGTGGAGAGAATATAAATTCCAACTGAAAAATATAAATCGCTACAGCGAGATCTTTTATATAAATGGTAAAAAAAGGAAAACTAAACACACACTCAGAGACACACACTCACATACACATAACATATAACAGACACACAGACACACACACACACACACACACACATATATATATATATATATATATATATATATATATATGTGTGTGTGTGTGTCTTGTGCGTAAGTCTGTCGTGCCGTAAGTCAACCAAAAAGTGCGATATATACATCAGTTTAAAATAAACGAGAAAAACTGGAAAAGCCAGCTAGTGTAACGGTTAGAGTCCTCGCCTGTCAGCCTGGCAGGTAGGGTTCGAATCACGCACAAAGCACTGTCCTGTCTATAACTCTGCTGATGAGGCCTAATAGGCTGAAATGTACATACAGAGATTGACTTTTTCTCGATTTGTTTACGCCTTACATTTAAACCGATATGCACGCCTACTTCATTTAATTATAACTAATTAATTCTCAAATTAGGTATGACTTTAGTTAAACACATAATCCCCCCCCAAAAATTGTCGACTATCGCCATCTCAAACAGATTGTTTGTTCACTTCATATATATATATGTGTGTGTGTGTGTGTGTGTGTGTGTGTGTGTGTTTATTTAAACATTTACGTACCCATATACAAACATAAAAAAACCGACAATCGGAATATAAAATAGATGAAATTAGAACATGCATATTCACAAGAAAAACAATAAATTTTAAAAATTACGAGGTCACAAACATGCCCAACTCGCTCAAATCATAGAATTTCTTGAAATCATAAGTGTATGCGTGCCAGTGAGCTGGCGTATTTAACAAACACAGAATGAGGAATTTGAAAAAATGTGAAAAAAACGTCAGTTAAACGAGAAGATCATACCAATAAGACCAATTATAAGGTCTTTGGATTAATAAAAATCTGACTGACGAAGCAAAGAAATGCCGAAATAAATTTATATCTGTATCAAGGTATCCATTTATTCATAATACTCCGTATATGTAAAAGAAAATATATATATATATGCGCAAATCTTTATATGTACGTTTGAGTTCTCAATTTTGGTTGAATTCTGTCAAAGAAACACTTGATATCATATACCTACACACACACACACACTCACATATATATATATATATATATATATATATATATATATATATATATATATATATAAGTAAAGAAATAACAAAAGACTGCATCTGATGAGTCGGAAAAGTTAGACACTTTGTCTAAGCTCCCTGAAATAGACTATAATGCTAAATCTCTAAGTCTTTTGTTATTTCTTTACTTATATATTTGCTCTGTGACTCTAACATTAAGAGCACACATTGAGCTCTCAAACTGCGGTTGGTTTTTTGAATAAAACTTTTGTGTCGTAAGGAAGATTTCTTCTCTGGACGTTTAGATTATACACACACACACACACACACACACACACACATATATATATATATATATATATATATATATATATATATATATATATATATATATATTCTTCAAATGCCGCTCTCGACTTTTTTCTGTAGTAACATTAGTAGTTAATTCAAAAAGGGCTCAAGATATTTAAAAAAAATATAGAGCAAAAAGGAGGAGGGAATTGAAGTAGGAATAGATGACAGAGAGAATTACAAATTAGTTTGGCCTGACTGAAGTGTTCATCCACAGACAACAACTTTTGACTTCAAAGAAAAAATGACTAGACTTAGAAACTAAAGTTTATACACAATAATTAAGAGACAGAAAGATAAAATGACCAAAAGACACTGACATCAGGGTAGAGAAAAAACATTTTATAAATTTATATATATATGTCTGTGTATATATATATATGTATATATGTATGTATACATATATATATGTATACATATATGTATGTATATATATATATATATTAATAAAAAAATAAATATACTTTTTTGTGTATATTTAATTGCATTTATTTGGTTTATTTTCTATGACTCCAACATAAAAAAGGGGAACCATCTATATATATATATATATATATATATATATATATATATATATATATATATATATATATACATTAATAAAAAATAAATATATGCTCTTGTGTATATTTAATTGGAGACTTATTTGGTTTATTTCCTATGACTCCAACATGAAAAAAGGGAACCACTGATTGAATGATAAATTATTTATTTATTTATTTATTGATCTACTAATAAAAAAAAGATGGGGTTAGGATTGGGTTAGAGTTAGGGTTAGGGTTTAGGGTAGTTTAATGGGAAAATAATGGGTAGATTAATTAATAGATAAAATTCATTCAGAGTTGTTCCCCTTTTATGTTGGAGTTATACGAAATAACCCTTATTTGCTACCATATTGGTTTCATGCACGTTTAAATATGCTCGTTTAAACAGAGCAATCTTCAGTCAGTAAAAGATTTTATGAATTTATAATATAATATATATATATATATATATATATATATATATATATATATATATATTAATAAAAAATAAATATATGTTTTTGTGAATATTTAATTGAATGGAGACTTATTTGCTACCACATCGGTTTCATGTTCGTTTAAATATTCTCGTTTAAATAGAGCAATCTTCAGGCAGTAAAACATTTTGAGAAAGTGAAAAAAATATGAATAAAACAATTGTACGTTAATCATGCAAACGCACGACATCACATACATACGCACAAACAAAAATACGCACACACACGCGTGGACACAATAATATCATCACAGGCTTCATGCATTTCCACGCGCAACGCATGACATCATACACATACGCACAAACAAAAATACGCACACGTACAAGCAAAAAAACATTCCACATCACGTAAACACCTAAACACGAGAATACAGTTAAAAAAACGCACACATTTGACCATTTACACCATTTCTGTTATTTTCAAAGGAACCGTTTCGTTTTACCTGATGAATGCTTTCAGCAAGAAACCGCCGGTTGTAATACCGTTCCGAAATAAATAAATAAAAGCAAAAACTTTTATTTGTTACTCCATTGAACTATATATATATATATATATATATATATATACAAAGAACGATCGTGTACCTACTCGAGTTTCATCGATAGCGAGCCTCTCTACTCTATAATCGTACTATTAATTTAAAAGTAACCCTGAAGAATCTATCGATGAAACTCGAGTAGGTTACTCATTCCATTCTTATATTAATATAGAATATATATATATATATATATATATATACGTGGTGTGTTGGTGTAAATAAGAACAATAAGAATCTACAACCAATATTAAGCCGAGAAAAATCCCTGGTACCATATCTGACGCCATGTTGAGAAAATTAACAAATATGTTGAACTTTTTTGAACTTTGGCGGGAATACTCATTAATAAAAAATAACTTGTTCTATCTATTTTGGTAAAGTCATATCTGAATAGAAAAATTCCGATTCAACACGCTGCCTATGGTTTGTATTTAAACTCTATAAAAGTGCAGTACAGCTGTATTTAGTCACAAAATGATATCATCATCATTATCATGTCGCGCTGACAGCACAGATTCTCATGACTCTCTCTTGCCATTCGTCCCTATCGGTGATCGGTCTTGGCAAGTCCTCCACACGGCATCTGTGATATAGCCCTTCTCATATATGCGTATATTGTAGGGTATCGTATCGTGTATACCTGCATTAGAGGGCCGGGTTAGCTCAGTCGGTAGAGCGTTCGGCTAGAAACCAGAAGGTTCCTAGTTCGATACCGGTCCTCGCCAACTCAGCGTATGAGTAGCACAGGGATCTGTGTGGTAAAGTAAGGAGCTGATAGTAGGTGTGGCACTCCACCTCAGATGCTAAAACAATCTCCTTGGTCTAGTGCTAGTGAAAAGGGGATAGACTCCCTCGCTGACTGGCTGATACCGACTTTAGGCCGCCCCTTCGACTTTACTTTTACTTATACTGCATACCGTAATTATATAGATATATACTTATAGAATGTGTGAAAGATGCCCGTGGTATAATGGTTGTCATCGAATGAAATGGTGACGGCGATACGAGTTCAAATCCTGGACCAGGCTTCTTGCATTTCGTAGAGCACTAATACCTTTGTGAAATGTATAAATCTAACTATTCTCCCTCCAGCTATGAGTAAATAATAGGGTGGACTAGGCCCTTCAACCTTAGTACGACAACTGGTCTAGGAGAAGGAAATATTTGAAACATGACTGAAGTTCGAACTCGCTTACTATGATGTCACAATCCAACATGTTAGCCACTACACCATGGGAACTCCTCGCTTGAGAAGAAATAATGTTTAGGAAGATGGTTTGGTTTTCTATGTTTAATGGCATATCAAACTTCATGTGTTATTTTATGCCAATTTCGACCTTGTAGAAAAACAATACTGGTATTATTTAACCCACATCTGGGAAAATATGGAGTTATACCTTCCGAACTGTATTAATCCGAAAGTGAATGTAATAATGTTACTGGAGTTCGAACTCGCCGAACACAATGTCGCAGTCTTGCACGTTAGCCACTACGCCACGAAGACTAACGTTGGCGGTTGGAGTTCATATTGTGAAATTGCAGGAACATTACAAGCGATTTAGTTAACTTGTTTGAAGGAGACATTGTCTTATTTCTTTAATTGTATCTCGTGCTGACGATATTGTCTACAGAGGGTTAAGAAACTGCCTTGTGTGCGAAACTAAACTGCATCTAATCACGAGGTTCCAGTTCTGGAGATCTAGCAAGTAGGAAGTACCTCTTTACCATCACTCACAGGTCCACCTTCACTCGGAGTAGTAGTACCTGTTAGACTCCATCAAACCAAACCATCAACTTTCGTCATAAAATAACCCTAAATGAATTGATATGCCGTTAATCAAATTATATTCGTTTCCACAATGTATTGTCATCCTTGTAATCAACTGACTGATTGCACAGGCATAAAAGAGATAAGCAAACCCCAAATACACTTCTAAGATGTCTCTAAGATTGTGCCATAATAGAGCTGATTGATTACAATCAAATATTTATAAATGACTCAAATTAAGACATTAAATAACCCTTAAAGACTTGATGTGCCCTTAAACAAAGAAACCAAACCAAACCAAACCAATCATAATCGTTTCAATAATTTCATAATTTTCATTTTCCACTCTTCAACTGACTGACTTCACTGGCATAAAAGCAAATGAACAAACCTCAAATACACTTCTAAGATGTTCTCTAAGATTGTTCCGCAGAGGGGCTGGAAGCTCTTGTACTCAGCACAAATTAAAGAATTATTCAATATTCCTTTCGAACATTGTCAGCATTAAACATAACATCATCTTCATCATCATCATCGTCTTCATCATTATCTAGTTCGGCGGTGATGGTTCCTACCGGGTGGCCCATTAAAATGTGACACTTTTATTCGTGCTATAAAACAAAAGGCAATCAGGCACGTTGAAATGTTTACCCGTTCAAACGAACACGAAAAAGCTCAAAGCTCCATAATGTGGATTACATAGAAAAACGTTCGAATCAGTCATTTGGCAGTTAACAGGGTCTGAATGAACCCTGGGGTGGGGAGCGATGCTATTTACTTATATACATAGTACAAATCACTGGCATTGGCACGTCCCTAATTGTTATTACTTCCCGCATTTTCCTCAGAATTGACTTCTTCCAATCCTTATTTATGTGCAATCCCCAAATATATATACGTATATACAGAAAAAAAAGTATATATATATATATATATATATATATATATATATATATATATATATATATATATATTTAATATGATATTGTTATGGAGTCCACGTAAGAGAGAAAGTATATGCCGGGAAAGGAACTAGGAAAGAATAAAAGTAAATATAAATGAGCAATATGTGAGCCATCTTTAGTACTAACATTGTTGATTTCTGTATGTATCATCTGCCCTGTCGGCTGGGGCGTTAGAATGCACCGACTGCACCTCTGCAGAGGGGTAAGACTCCCCCAATGGGGCCACCTGTTGGCCATGGGTGGCGACCCGTGATGCTTAAGGATAGAGCCCAGGTGGATGAGCAGTTCATGACATGCAATACTCCACTTTGGCCCTATCTTGGGCTAGACGGGCGGTCAATCGGCTGGTCACGTCAAGTTCTAGCACCTATATGATTTTCCCAACCCTATTGCCCTTATGGCAAGCCCCAACCCCTTTTTATCATATGGGTGCTGGAAGGCGGTGGATGCGGGTCTACATGTCCTGGGAATGACGTTAAACTCTATCTGATGGTGAGGTTCCAGTTTTGGAGGTTTGGGGAATGTGGAGCACCCCTTCATCACCATTGCACCCTGGTCGACTCCGGGTCAGAGTTGTATTTTAGGAGGTCCGTATGCTTCTCTCGGTATATATTTTTATGTTGTTTTTTTTTTAAGTTGGGCGTTATTACAAAGCATCTAAAAATAAATGAATGAACTCGATGTTATGGAGTATTGGATTCACTTATTTCTATTATAATTTTTTATCATAAATTTTCGGGTTCGATAGATACCCTTTATCAAATGACTGTTGTTCCTGTTCAACGGATCTTTTGTGTCTGTTGTTATTGAAATTATGAATACCTGACAAGAATGAATAAAACAAACATGTAAAATTCAAATAACCAACCAACCTAACAAATATGGCATAAAGGTTTATTTTTGTTAGAGTAATACACTAAATATACAGGAAGAAAATAGATTAATTTCCTGTTCAATTTGTAACTGAATAATAATGTTTTGGGGTCTGGTTGTTAGACGAGTTTGAAGTCATACTATATTTTTGGAATATGCAGATGATCAGTTTAAAGGTGAACATGGGTAAGACACAAATAATTGAAGTATATTGGTATAGTTATTTACTAAGTTTAACTTAGATGTGGTACAAGGCCAGATTATGGAGCATCCTCTGAGAATCGAAGTCACTCACAATGGTCTGCAAATCTAGCTTGCTAACCATTACACCACATGATATGCCCGGAGTAAATTGGTATACTTATTTACTAAACTTAGCTTAGATGTGGCACAAAGCCAAATTATGGGGCGCCCAGTAAGAATCGAACTCACTGACAATGGTTTGCGAATCTAGCTTGCTAACCATTACACCACATGATATGCCCGGAGTATATTAGTATAATTATTTACTAAGCTTAGTTTAGATGTGGCACAAGGCCGGTTTATGGGGCGCCCAGTGAGAATCGAACTCACTAACAATGGTTTGCGAATCTAGCTTGCTAACCATTACACCACATGAGATGCCCAGAGTATATTGGTATGTGTACTAATGAGCAAGACTTATATTTATAGAGTGTTCCAAAACGGCGGTGGTTGAATCGGCCAATCAAAAACGCCTAAACATGTATTTAATTTACTATGTAAAGGCGTTGATAAATTCTCCTAGAATTACATACTGGAATGACAGACCAACATAAGAGGATTATACATCTCTCTAATTCAAGACAGGATAAATTCTGATACAACTCCTACTTTAAGGACGGATCAGTGAACCAGGATATAAACCGATACTACATATTTCTACTTCAAGAAAGGCTCAAACTTTATGTCCCAAAGGATCTCCACTGTAAAGCTGCTTTCAACTAGAGCCCTAAAATGGCCATACGAATCGTAACAGTTTAACTGTATTGAAGAAGAAACTGTAGAAGATAAATAATACATCAACTTTGAATAGAGGAGCGTTGTGTAATGGTTATATTGTTGTTGTTTTTTCTCTTGCCACCGTCGTTATCATCGACCTCATCCTTGCATAATATTGATTTTACTCTCCTCCTATTAATATGAAATAGTAAATTGGTTTATGTTCCCTAACATATTTAATTACTTATTTTGATTTGACTAAAACAATTTTATTTAGAAAATCACTATAATGACTTTATTAACAAATCAATAAATTAACCACCAACAAATCATACATACGTATAATTTCTATTAAAAAATATATGTATAAATATATATATAAATATATATATAAATATATATATAAATTAAATGAATATATAAATATATATATAAATAAATAAATAAATACATATCTTATTATAATGGAGATTGTGTGTTTTTCCGTCTGTAACCGAAACTATATTACTACTAAAGTCACAATTCCCTTAGTTATTTATATCACATTCTCAATGATTTTATTTTTATTTAAACCTCAATTATTAATAAAATTTATTTTACATTATTAATACTGTTAACCATATATACATACTAATAGCATGCAATTATATTTATATATACAACAAAATAGTGGTTTACAGTGTGAACGGGAAGGCTAATTTGCATATTGACATTAAAAATTTGATTTTAATAAATATGTGCTTAGTATTATTGATTTCTAACTGTTTGGTTTTATTTTAATGAATATAAGAAAACATCTCTTCAATGAATCTTAAATGAAATCCGTTAACAAGAAAAAATAACTGTCATTTTATTCTTAAATTCCTCTTTTAACTAAATACTTAAATTAGAAAAAATAACAATGAAAGACGAGAGTGATGAAAGAGTAAGTTTCAGTTGTTCTGTTTTTCGATTATACCCCCTCTGTTTCAAATCTTTTTATCTGCATTCTTATTTAGTTTCATTAGCCTTTCTAATTTAATATAATATATCATTACATTAAAACTTAAATACTTGCACCCGGAGGGTGCATATATTTGCTAGTATAAATAAATAAATATATAAATATATAAATGAATATATAAATACATATATAAATAAATAAATAAATATATAAATAAATAAATAAAATCCCTCATGCTTTGATAATTCGGCGACAGGGGTTCATATTCTGAGCGATGTTGGTTGCGTTTCACATTTTAATCTACCATTGATTTATACCCGTATTTTTTATTTAGCTTTTCTTATATAAAATGAGGGATAAAACATGTCTAACCCTTCGTCTCTCGGACACAATCTTACTGAACTTTTGACTTTGCAATTTTCTTTGATAAAACAACGTTCGTTGCATAGACAAACAAACATACATACATAATCTTTCGTATATAAATACAGATATTGATTTATGGTTATACAGATATTAACTGCCCTGTTATTTATGCCCTGTTCTGTATATCGTGTTAACCATTCCAGATAAAGACTTTTTTTTCCCGAAAATAGAATTTTGAAAAAAAAAAAAAAAAAATCTGTGACACCTCATGCAAGTTCGTGCTGTTAACCATCAAGCTTAGTCCGCGTCAACAGTTAAACAATTTATGGCGGATCTAATAACAAGTTGCTCTGATGAATTCATTGGGTTGGAAGTTGCGCTTGTTATACAGCTCATTACACTTAATTGACAAATAAACAACGACTGAAGTCAGATGACAAAATGTACCTGAGTTTTACCAAGCACGTAAAGTTCGATACGTTTAACTGAAGGGGTCACTCAGTACCAAAGGTGAAAAAAACAAACAAAAAAAAACAACAAAAAAACACAAGGTAGAGACATGGACTTGAAACCGCGAGGTTCAATTTTTAAGGAATTATGGTTGACATTTTTTTTTTCAAAAATTTCTCCTCGAACTGGAAATTTACTATCAAGGAAGATTTCAAAAACTAATATTACTAACCAATTGGATCGGTTTTCGGAAAGTTTTAAATGTTTAGCCAATCATGTAAGGTTTGATATGTTTAAATTTAGGGGTCACTCAGTACCAAAGGTGAAAAAAAAAACAAGGTAGAGACATGGACTTAAAACCACGAGGTTTAATTTTTAAGGAATTATTGTAGAATTAGAATCGTTCACTAGGAGAAGTACAACTCTTAATACAAATCAACTCTAATCCACTCATAAAATTGACCTTGTTTCGTATCTTGCTTGTAGCAGAGGGGTTAAATACATAAATATACAAGGTGTGTCAAAAAAGTATCGGGATTGTCTGTACGTTTTGACACACCTTGTATTCTGAAAAAAAATAATGTTCCATTCATTCTTCATTTCTATCTTGGTAAATACAGCTTTAAACTTGGTACTTTTTGACACACCTTGTATCTAAGAAAGAATTAATGAATGGTACATTATTTTATTCAGAATACAAGGTGTATCAAAAAGTACAAAAAATCTCGATACTTTTTGACATACCTTGTATATGCACACTTGTTTATTTAATAAAATAGATATATTTCTTTAAATTCTTATACAGAAAGATTAATGTATAATTCTCATACACAAGGATGTTTGGGCACCTCACGTGGTATAACGGTTAGTAAGCTAGATTTGCAGGCCATCGTTAGTAAGTTCGATTGTCATAGGGCTCCCCATACTTATGGCTTTGTGCCACATTTAAGTTCAGCTTAGTATAATATATATATATATATATATATATATATATATATATATATATATGTGTGTGTGTGTGTGTGTGTGTGTGTGTGTGTGTTTGGTTTAACGCGACAAACAATTCCTGTCTGACGAGTTTCTTTTAGATCTTTTCCAATTATCTGGCCATGTTTTGTTATGTCTGGGGGGAATTAGTGAATGAATCCACCAAAGGCTCTTTCGCTAATATATATATATATATATATATGTATGCAGAGGTGTAGTTGACGTATTTTACATCCACCGCCAGCAGAGTTTGGGATAGTTGAGAAAATGTACAGTTCTGTGAAATACTATGAGGATTAGTCAAAAAGTAATGTCATTTTGTTTAGGACAGGTATAATTACCAACACAGGAACATGTATCATACATCAAAATGAAGCTGGTCCTCTCTGGATCACATCCCTCCTTCTCCACTTAGTCACCGTTTCTCTAAATAGCAATGTTCTAACTTCGCATGAGAGCATATATCTCTGTCCCGTAAAACTCTGTTGACTGTTCTTTGAGCCACTTCTTCACCACAGATTTCACTTCCTCGTCACTGGAATAATGTTTTCCTTTCACACCCTCTTTCATGGGACCAAATATAAGGCTCGAAATCTGGTAAGTAAGGAGGATGCGTAGTGTAAGGAAGAAGGGGCTCAAAGAACAGTCAACAGAATTTTATGGGGCAGGGATAATACTTTAATTCGAAGATGAAATATTGCTACTGAGAGAAACGGTGACTCTGTGGAAAAGTAGGTATGTGATCCACAGAGGACCCACTTCATTTTGATGTATGATACATGTTCCTGTGCTGGTAATTATACCTGTCATAAACAAAAAGGCATTATGTTTTGATTCACCCTCGTACCTATTAGAACAGGTGTGAAAAACTTGCAAGGAGGAAAAATATTCTTTAAGTAAGCATAAAGAACGAAGTTGAAGTTTACAAGAGGATTTGTTTTTAAATCTGTAAAAGTTTTCACAAGTTGCCGAGTTTCTAGTTTTCAATCCCAACACCCCCCTCAAAAAAAAAAAAAAAAAAAAATAGAAAAAAAAAAATAAAGAAAAAAAGAAAATAAAGAAAAAACAAATTTAAACTAAATGACAGGGTGACCGTGTGTCAGGATGAGAGGAGATGAGATTAGAGAAGAGCATCTATTCTTATCACAGGAATTGGCCTTTGTTTGACACTCGATAAGAAAGATGTTAACAGTGTCAGTTAGCAAAAAGCATTTGAAATGTTCCTCTCTTGATCGACTGATAGGAAATGGTTTAAAACAATTGACAGTAGTTAGATTTTCTTTTGTTTATAACAACTTTAGCACGTGCTCTTCAAACATGTACACTAGTTTTGTTATTAAATTTGCTAATAAACTAATTTAAACATAATAAAATGTCTAACTCCGTTCATTTATCATATTTAGAGGTGTAAAGTTGTCTTAAAACCCACTTCATTGAACATATATTTCCAGAGAAAAGTTGTGTTAAAAACAACAATGATTAAAATCTTATTATAATGGAGATTGTATGTTTGTCTGTCTGTAAACCGAAACTGTTACGTAGTGGTATGGAAATAAAATCAGCCCTGAAAAGATAGGGAAAAAAAGAAAGTGAAGAAGGAAAAAGAAGAACAGAAAAAGGAAGAAAAAGTAGAAAAATAAAGAGAATAAAAAAGAAAAACGAAAGAAAAAAAGAAAAAGAAAAAGAAAAAAGAAGGGAACAGAAAGAAAAAAGAAGAGGGAAAGAAAAATGAAGAAAAAAAGACAAAAAAAGACCGAGAAGTAAAACGAAAGAAAAAGAAGGAAAAAACAAGAAAAAAAGAAAAAGAAAAAAAGAAAGAAAAAGAAGGGAAAATACCAGTCGATTTCTTATTGGTCGCGAGCTGACAAGAGGCGAAATATGAAAGAGAGGTAGTGAAAGTAGAGAATAAGAGTAAGTTGGAAGTGTTGAAGAGAGCGGACGCAAGGTGCATGTCTGTTCCCTAAGGCATTATGACGTGGGGATAAAATAAATCAGCTCATGGAAAAAAACAAAAACAAGAACGTCTTGTGTTGTTATTAAAAACTATAAACGGCACAAGTCAAGATATCCTCAAGTAATTCCTAAGTTGTTCCAGACTCAAACAGTGAGAATGCCATCCAGCCCACCATTAGATTCCAAAGCCAGATCCCAGCTAAGAGAACAGAATAAGAAGATACGTACATTACGATAACCATTAACACGTCATCACTCCTTTTAAATAGATCAACAAAAACCTACTTAAAAATTGACCTTCTGCTTATAGAGGAAGAGTTAGATCATAGGTAGGTCGATTTTTCACTTTTAAAAAGTATCAAATTGTCTATCTATGCGAAAATTGTGTGTTAGTATAGTGAATAATGATACCAAAAATTAAATCTTTTACTTGCACCATTGTTTGACGAAATAGCATCAAATATCGTTTACAAAATGTACTAAAAATCCTTGTTTTCCCAAAATTTAGCCTTTAGAAAACGAGGATTTTTAGTGCATTTTAGTAGACGATCTTTGATGCTATTTCCTCAAGCAATGGTGCACGTAAAAGTGTTGCATAGCCCTTCTTCACAGGCACTAAATAATTATAATGTTGCATACCTCTTCTTCTTCACTTACTTGGACATCTATTCTTCTGCTGGCCGTCTTGGTATGCTTCTGATCGTCTTTGGTATTTCTATCATCTATCTTGACTTGGTCTGGAATCTTCTACGGTCTGGACTTTCTTGGGGACTTCGGGTCTGGTTTTCTGTTAGGGATTTCTCCTTATCAGAAGCCCTGTGTCATTGTTAGTTTTTAGATAATAAACACAAGACTTCGATTTACTTTTGATATTATTTTATTGTTAAATCCCCACCAGACATCTGCTAACTAACATAGCGCGCGTATGCAGGGTGAGTCACAGTTCGGCAGTACATGTTCACTGCCTGACGTCCAGCTGCAAACTGGGGACTCTGAAAAAGGTCCCACGTGACTTCAAGTATTTTGGCGGGCATCTGTAATTTTCCATGGAAGGACCTGGCTATGGTATGAAAAGGGTCATCCCCTCAGAATTACAGGGGACCGACAATAATCTTATGCAACCGCATAGATTATGTAACAAAAGATCAATTTTTTTGTATCAGTATTCACTATACTAACACACAACTGTCGCATAGATGGACAATTTAATCTTATTATAATGGAGATTGTGTGTTTTTCTGTCTGTAACCGAAACTATATTCCTACTCAAGTCACAATTCTCTTAGTTATTGACATCACATTCTCCATGATTTTATCTTTATTTAAACCTCAATTATTAATAAAATTGTCTTACATTATTAATACTGTTAACTATGTCTACATACTGACAACATGCAAATATATTTATATATACAACAAAATAGCGGTTTACAGTTTGAACAGGCTAATTTGCATATTAATATTAAAAAATTGAATTTAATAAATATGTGCTTAATATTATTGATTTCTAACTGTTTGATTTTATGTTAATGAATATAAGCAAAAATCTCTTCAATGAATCTTAAATGAAATCCATTAACAAGATAAAATAACTGTCATTTTATTCTTTACTTCCTCTTTTAATTAAATACTTAAATTAGAAAAAATAACAATCAAAGACGAGAGTGATGGAAGAGTAAGTTTCAGTTGTTCTATTTTTTATTATACTCCCTCTGTTTCAAATCTTTTATTATACTCCCTCTGTTTCAAATCTTTTTATCTGTATTCTTATTTAGTTTCATTAGCCTTTCTAATTTAATACAGTATTTTATTACATTAAAACTTAAATACTTGCACCCGGAGGGTGCATATATTTGCTAGTATTCTTAATATTTTTTTAAAGTGAAAAATCGACCTACCTTATTAGGTAAATACATACAAAAAAGGCCAACGAGAAACCCCACAAACCTGACTGATTAGCCATGAGGGCCAACATGTTCACATGTTAATATTAACAAACACCTCCAGAACAATTAGAAAATATTATAGACAAAAAACAAACAAAAAAAAAAACGGATTCTCAATTCAAAACAGGAATTTACAAAAAGGACCGGAGGCAATTCCTGAAAATATACATTGGTGAAACATCCATAAAATTAAAGAAAAGAAAGAGTTAACACCAAAGGGAATCGAAAATAAATAACATTCAACAAGGCGTTGATACACCACTGGAACACCTGAGACTTAACATTTTCACGAAATGCATCTCTAATAAAACTGTTAAAAAATGAAACAAACAATTTAGAACGGTGAAGATGCATACAATACGCTCTAAAACACAAAACTATCGAATTGAATGGAATGTTTGTCAAAACAACCTTCCTTTCGCACCACACACACACACACACACACACACACACACATATATATATATATATATATTAGGCGTGCATATCGGTTTAAATGTAAAGCGTAAACAAATCGAGAAAAAGTCATCTCTGTATGTACATTTCAGCCCATTAGGCCTCATCAGCAGAGCAAAAGACAGGGTAATGCTTTGTGCGTGATTCGAACCCTACTTGTCAGGCTGACTGATGAGGCCTAATAGGCTGAAATGTACATACAGAAATGACTTTTTCTCGATTTGTTTACGCTTTACATTTAAACCGATATTCATTTAGTTATAATTAATTAATTAACACACACACACCCACACACACATATATATATATATATATATATATATATATATATATATATATATATATATATACACAGGGTTTGCGGGAGAAATTTGACAGTTTCTTAAGGAAAAAGAAAAAGTGCTTGGTAACTACAAAATTTAATGGATTATAAAGAAATTAAATCGGCAGGGAAATTGCACTACTGTGAACAAGTTTCACTCAAAATAACAGTAATTAGTGTCGATCACAGCCTCAATCTTACTCCGGAACCTGGAGCAAGCTGATGTTGCAGTTTCCCTGGGAAGGCTCTCAAAAACTACCTTAATTCTGTCAATTAACTGGGCTTTTGTAGTACTGGCACGGCGATTGGTGTCTTTCCCAACAGCGGCACATACATAATAATCCATGGGGTTAAGATCTGGGGAGTTCGGATGCCAAACATTGAAACTGGTGTAGTCGTAAAAATTCGCCGACAACCATTTTTGACTTTTCCCTGAGGTATGTCAAAGGGCCGAATCCAGCTGCCATACATATGGCCCACCATTGGCTACCCTTGTTATCCATGGCTTGACTACAGTGTTTAGCAACTCCACGTAGGCATCTGAGGGTCCTGCAAAACTTTTTTCTGCAGATTTTCGAGGAATTCTGCTGTACGAACGTAATCAAACCGTCTGTTATGTTGCTTTCTTCTAGCTACAGGCTCGTAGTCTCCATTGCAATTCTCCAGTTCATGCCTGATTGTTTTTACAGTGTTCAGGGAGCAATGTTCAAGTGAATTGATGATGATGTTTATTTTTAATTAATGAGTTAGTTTTTGGTCATTAATGACTCTCATATAATATTTGGCACTTACGGACTCCCATATCCTATTTCAATATGATTTGTACACATATTTTTTTCTTTTTCATTAACAGAGCATCGAAACTAAAATTGTTCTTGATATGTTTTGACCCGCTCGCCTCGATTCTTGTTATTATCCACAAAGTCAACAGAGGCTGTAGAATACACGGACTGCACCTCTGCTGAGGGGTAAGATTCCCCTCCTGCACCCAATGACCTGTTGGCCGTGGGTGTTGACACGTAATGCCTGTGAACGGAACCATGGTCGCTGAGTGACCCATGAACCGGATATTAAGTTATCCCGTGATATGCAACACCCCACTTCAGCCTTCCAATGGACAGGGGGTGGGATAGCCCTAAACCGATAAATCAACTGCTCATGTCAAGCCCTAGCACCTACATTATAGTCCCGAGCGCATTCTTTAAATTGTTCTAATGGAAAATAACCAACTATTATCATAGAGTTACTAGAAGGTGGTGACTGAGGGTCAAACACTAATTTATTAATAAACATTAAGTTATTTCTATTATTCTATTTATAGACATAAAGTTAATGAAAAAATCTAGAACTTTCTACGAATATATCAATAGAAAATGAGTTGATTAATTATTTCTACTACTTTATTAATACTCTTGAAGTTAATGAAAATTGTTTCTAACAGTTTATAAAACCAAAAAAATATTTACCTACAAACTATTTGACAGAAATCTGTTTCGACCTTTTATTAAAGCGGTCTTCGTCAAGAGCGAATTATTTATGATGGAGAGTAAACAACTCGTATGAGTAGCATAAGTAAACCGTTACAAACAGGAGGGGTACAAACGAACGTTCATGTTCGGAGCCGGAATTTAAAAATTTTTAAAATGCATATTCTGTGTTAAAAAAAAAATTATTTTTAAAAATCAGAAGCATTATAATCCACAAGAAAAATCAAAAGAGTTTGTTGTAAAAATATATAAAAAATGTATTAAAAAAAGTATAAAAAATGTTCATGATTCCAACCACAAAAAAGCAAGTTAAAAGTCCTGTGCTGTGGACTTTTAACTTGCTTTTTTGTGGCTTCTTGATAAAGACCGCTTTAAAAAAAAGTCGAAACAGATTTCTGTCAGTGAACTATAACATCATTTAATTCATTTACTGTCGGATTCACTTCCATTTACTTTTCATATATATATATATATATATATATATATATATATATATATATATGTGGTGTGTGTGTGTGTGTGTGTGTGTGTGTGTGTGTGTACTAACCCTTCTGCACGAGCAGAATGTGACATATGGTCAATTAATTAAACTGAATTTAACTGGTTTGAATTCAGAGTTTTCCTTTTCCTGGACTGGTTGCATAAACAAGTTTAGAGCCCAGTACCATACTATTTCTTCATAGATGGAGGAAGAATAGTTGTATTCATATCTTTCCCAATGGGTATTAGTGCTATGTGAAATGCAAACAGCCTCGTCCAGGATTTGAACTTGAGTCGACGAGTCCATTTCCTACGACTCCAAACATTACAACATACGCCTCCACGCGCTTATAAACATATAGACAAAAAACAATATTTATCATTAAATAGTCCAAACGGTTGATATAACCTAAATAATAACATAACCCAATCTTGTCATTATTTTCATCCTTGGTCATCGTATTTTTATGGGTTTGATGTTTTGCATACATAAAATAAGGCACATACTCTAATAGGACCGGAAGCATTAAATTAACTATCAGTGATTAATCATGACGTCACGCTGACGTATACTTCAGGACAGGTGTCATTGAAAACACCGATTTCCGTCAAATCACCGAAGTTAAGCAGAAGGAAGCATGTTCAGATAGGTAACTACTGAGGCCTGTGTGCCAGACTTATGAAAACCTTCGTAAATAACAATTTCACTTTGAAGTGTTCATTACTATCAAAATGTTAATGATTCGACATAGAAGAAAAATATTCCTTGCAGAATTTTAAACTGGCGTTGGCCACTAAGAATTATGGGACTTAAAATGTCCGTTCTATACATTAAATTATATCTTTCTAAAATGATATTTTTTCTTGAATTTTACAAAATAAAATAATGTACATGAAGTTCACAGGAATTTAACTAACAACCTGATAATATTTATAGTTTCATATTTGGTTGAAATAGGGCCGGGTTAGCTCAGACGGTAGAGCGGTCGGCTAGCAACCACATGGGTCCTAGTTCGATTCCGGTCCTCGTCAACTCGTATGAGTAGCACAAGGATCTGTGCGGTAAAGTAAGGAGCTGATGATAGGTGTGGTGCACCATCTCAGATGCCAAAACAATCTCCTTGGTCTAGCGCTACTGAAAAGGGATAGACTCCCTCGCTAATTGGCTGATACCGACTTTAGGACTTTACTTACTTTATATCTGTTTAAAAATTATTTGTATTAAAAAGTGATTTTTTATGAATTTTTGAGACTAGGCTTGATAATTTGTTTTATTCGGACAATTTTCCTCATCTTTATTGTTATCTGTACAACGTTTCAGCCGATGTGCCCTCCGACCTTTTTCAGGTATTTCTTGTCGGACTCAGGAAAGTTCTCGAACTCAGGAACCTTCTCTTCCAACCCAGAAACATTCTCTTTGAACTGAAGAGCCTTCATGTCGTAATTGGGAGCCTTCACGAAACTCTGAACACAACCTTTTATTCAATCCTCGGTGGTATGCTGTTCTCATTCAGCTAACCATGACTGAGTATTGTATAAGTAGTGATATCCCCCTGTGTATTGTCTGAATGGACTGGTCTGCCCTGGGAAGAATGGGAATAAATAAAGAGTCGAGAGACGGCCATTGGCAATCGGTCGACCGACGTTCGAACAACTTACAAAGTCTTACGTACTTTATAAGTATAAGTGTTAAGCTGTGTTAATCCTTATTCTATGTTACTGTCACCCTTGATCAGGATTAACTCAACGCCTATATCCACTACGCTATCTGTCCAATTGGACAATTTAGAGTGAATTTTGGAAACTTAAAAGAGGTTTCCCGAGTCCGATACGAAATACATGAAGAAGGCCGGAGACTCATCGGCCGAAACGTTATACGGATAAAAATAAAGATGAGGACAATACACCGAATAATCGAAATAATACAAATGAGAGAGTGATGTTTGTAACATAAATTATTGGAGAAAAAAAAACGATAAAGCAACTATTAATACAACTGAAGATAATTGATGCATTTTATGTATTTATAAATATATTCTCTCCACTCCCGGCAGGTTTAGCACTGGGGAGTATTTATCTGTATAAATTATCTCTAACGCTGCTGGGTGGGCTGATGGCTCGGGACTGACATGAAAAATCGGACAGGTTTCAATCTTCAATCCTGGCTGGAGGTAGCCTGCTAAGTCTAGCCTTACTAAAGAGCCCTGATACATCGAAACAGGATCGTCTGCGGATTAATATATATATATATATATATTATATATATATATATATATGTGTGTGTGTGTGTGTGTGTGTGTGTGTGTGTGTGTGTGTGTCGAGCCGCACTGATGAGAAGTAAACTTCGAAACACGTGTCTGTGGATGGCTGATATATATATATATATATATATATATATATATATATATATTAGTGTTATTATTATTGTTGTCATTATTATTACTTTTGCTATTATAATAATTTTATAGTAATTATAGGCATTTTAGAATGTTGGTGCTATTATCAAATTTTATTTTGTTTAGTTTTAGATTTTTGTGTCTAATATGCAGTTTTTCTAAGATTTTCAGTCGTTATTTACATTATTGTGTTTCTATAATGGTAGTATTATCGTTAAGTATTTTCCGGAATTTGTTATTATTACTGTGATTTTAGATGTTAAACTGTAATCACGTGACCACAACAGTGCAAATTATAAACCTGCATGCACAGAACGCCGTGTGATAATAATAAAGATATATTTTGGCGAAAGTGTGGATAAGTTTTGACTCTCCATCGTAGATGATATGTTACTATGTTTTTTTAAATAAAAAGTTATTCATCAGGAATAAACTTGATTTATTTTTTGCTTTTTCTTTTCTTATCAAGTGTCCCGATTAGCCATTGGTCCAATTACCCGAAAGTACTAGGCACAATTTCCTAGTATCTAATGCATTCTAATAAAAAATAAATATATGCATAGATAAATCAATAAACAGATATTTTGTAATAAAAACTTTATAAAGAAATGTATTAACTTTTTTTTTCAAGTGTCCCGATTAACCAGCGACACAATCACCTGGTAGATTAGTTTTCTGAAATCTAATTTATTCTAATATAAAAAAATAAACGAACTCAAATTAGTATAATATATTTTAGATAAAAATATAAAACAAAAGAAAATATATAAAGAAAAAAACTTTTTTTCAACTGTCCTGATTAACCGCCGGCGTAATTATCCGAAAGTACTATAAGTACAGTTTCCTGGAAACTAATGCATTGTAATAAAAATGAATATATTCATGAATAAATTAATAAAACATAATATTTTAGAATAAAAACTTATGAAAAATTATGTATTAAAAATAAAATTAATTTTGTGATTTTACTATTTTTAAGTATCTTGATTAATCGGCGGTCCAATTACCCAGTAGCCTAGTGTCTTGAAATTTAATGTATTCTAATAAAAAAGATTAATTAATTTAAAACAATATAAAAATATCTTAGATAGAAACTTTTAAAAAGCAATATTTATAAAGAAATTAATATTTCTTTTTTTAAACATCCGAATTATACGGCGGACCAATTATCAGGTAACCTTGTTTCGTGGAATGTAATATATTCTAATAAAAAGACAAATGTACACAAAACAATACAAAATATGTTTAAATAAATATTTAAAAAATTTGAATTAAAATTTAAAAAATAGCAATATTAAAAAAATACACTTTTTATTTTTTCAAATGTCCCGATTAACCGGCAATCCAATTAGCTGGTAGCCTTGTTTCTTGAAATTTAATGTATTCTAAAAAAACAAAAATTAACTGAAAACAATATAAAAATATTTTTACATAAAAATGCAAAAACAATATTTATAAAGAAATAAACTTGATATATTTTTCAAGTGTCCCGATTAACCGGTGGCCCAATTATCCGGTAGCCTAAATTCCTGAAATCTAATGTATTCTAGTAAAAATATAAAAAAAACTCAAAATAATATAAATTCATTTTTTTAAATAAATAAAATAGAATAATATTTATAAATAAATAAATTTGATATATTTTTCAAGTGTCCCGATTAAATGGCGGCCCAATTATCCGGTAGCCGAAATTCCTGAAATCTAATGTATTCTAGTAAAAAAAACAAATGAACTCAAAATAATATAAATTCATTTTTTAAATAAATAAAATAGAATAATATTTATAAAGAACTAAACTTAGTACGTAGAACCATGTTTATTTACTAAGCTTAGCTTAGATGTGGCACAAGGCTAGAAGTCTAGAGCACCCAGTAATAATCGAACTCACCTACAATGGTCTGATAATCTAGCTTACTATCTATAACACGATGTGATGTGCAGTATGTAGAACCATGTTTATTTACTAAGCTTAACTTAGATGTGGCACAAGGCTAGAAGTCTGGAGCACCCAGTAATAATCGAACTCACCTACAATGGTCTGATAATCTAGCTTACTAACTATAACACGATGTGATGTGTAGTATATAGAACCATGTTTATTTACTAAGCTTAACTTAGATGTGGCACAAGGCTAGAAGTCTGGAGCGCCCAAATGCACCGATTAACCAGATTCCCAATTAGCCGATAACCTTGTTTCCTGGAATGTAATGTATTTTAATTAAAAAATAAACACACGCAAAACAGAAGTAAAAAAAAAAAAGAAAGAAGAAAGAGCATCAAATCAAATCTCTATACCGGTGAAAGGGTTGTTATTGTCCCCGCTGTCTATACAGAGATTAAAGTCGGTGTGAAATTTCGTGGGCCCTTGTAATTTTTGACATTACTGAAAAACAGTCGAAGACTCAACAACCGCACCCCGATATGTTGTCGGCTGCCGACCGTGCCCTTCTCCTTCCATTTGACCAAGTGTCGAATGTCATCGGATAAGGTTTCAAAAAGAAGGCTGTGGTTATGTCGTTGTTTCGTTTAATTAGTTGCTATGTCATCTGTCCGACTTTGTACTCGTTGGGTACGCTTTAAATTTAGTCTCATCTCCACGATTGACTGCCCGCATAAGTACCTTGGGTCGGAGAAGAGCGCATACCAATAACGTGTTGGCGGCAATCGCTAAGAATAAACGTACGTGTAATTTTGTCATTTAACTAATAATTCTTAGTCTAATATATAGTCTTGGTAATCATTAACCGAGTGAACATTAGCGTGTGCCGTTGTCATTGCCATACACACACACACACACACACACACATATATATATATATTTAATTATGTATATATATATATATATATATATATATGTGTGTAGTATATTAGGAAAAATGAAAAAACACAGGTTTAAATGGGTTAAGTGGCGAGTTTATTGGCCGACGCTGCAGTGTTTCGATCTATTAATTAGATCATCTTCAGGGCATTTGTTGGTATATGGAAGGTGATAATAAATTATTTATCACAGAATAACGAGAAAAGCGAGTGGTAGTTATGTGTTATACAGTTTAAAAATTTTAGAAGTTTGAAAGAAAAACGCTTTTGAAATGTGACGTCAAATGTTCTATTTAACGGTGTTGGTATAGGATGCTGTATGTGTGTGTATCGAAAGGAAACATTGTGCATTTTTTAGGTGTGTGGTTGTGAGTGTATATATATATATATATATATATATATATATATATATATATATATATATATATATATATATATATATATGGGAGAAATATGAGGAGGTTAATCCGACAATATGTGGAGAAGGGTAGACAAACACGGGATGTTATGGAAACTGGTTGTTTATTGTCGACAAGCAACGTTTCGGTCTATTAGACCTTCTTCAGGACTTGAAGAAGGTCTAATAGACCGAAACGTTGCATCGTCGACAATAAACATCCAGTTTCCATAACATCCCGTGTTTGTCAACCTTTCTCCACACACACACACACACACACACATATATATATATATATATATATATATATATAATATATATATATAATATACACCATAATTACAGACAAAAACCTCCAACAAATCAGCCTAAAAGAGCTACAAAAAACCCTCTTCCAGAGAGGCTACCCCACAACGCTTATTAACAAGGGATTAACAATTAGCAGAAAATACCATTGGAGTAACTACGACCCCCCCCAAAAAAAAAAGAACAAAACAAACAACGAACAACACTTAGCATATGTCTTACCACAAAATAAAAACAATCCAGAACTTTTCACAAATATACTACCCCTACTCGAAAACAATGAAAAAATCAAAAACTTATTAAATACAACAAAAATAATTAAGAGCAAAAGACAATCAAAAAATCTTTAATAAATATTAACCTCGTCCAAATTTGGGTAATACACTAAACAAGGTATCTCAAAATGCGGAAACAAAAGCAAATATAAAATAATTTTTTAAAAGACATAACCCATTGTGTGGATCTTCTTTTTCATAATATATATATATATATATATATATATATATATACTCAAAACCCAAAAAGTCACTCTTTGTTCTCTGAATTAGCTTCAGGGTGACATTTCAGGAGTGTACAGCTTGTTAGGGTTAGCATTTGGACGAATATGATTTTAAAAATAAAGTGATGACAATACGGCCAAAATGGCCAATGTTATTTCTTATAGTAAAATTACATTTTTAATATAACTAGCATGAATACGCACCCTCCGGGCATAAGTAATTTAGGTTTTAATGTAATGAAATAAATTAAGTCTGAAAGACTAAAAGAATAAAACAGTAATATTAAAATCAATAACAGCAAGTAATTATTTATTAAACCCGTTTTATTAAAACCAGTATGCAAATTAACAGCACCATATATAATGTAAACCTTTATTTCTTAGTGATATATAGACACATTGCAGGATTTTAAACGCACTAATAACATAGACTGTTTTGAGGCAAATCTAATTCAGATTTTCATAGAGATATAATTAATAAATAAGACATATCCTATGTATTATTAATGGTTTTAACTAAAGATTAAATACTAATTGATAAACACACACCATTCCTAAGAGCATTGTAACGTAAGCGTAGTTTCGGTTGCAAAGAGACAAACGCCGAATCTCTATTATAATAAGATATATGATATTGTTACTCATTAACCGAGCAAATATTAGCCTATCGTTGTCATTGCCTTTTTATATACTCAAAACTCAAAAAGTCATTCTGTTACATAAGCAGTCATAAATTATGAACGTACCTGTAGTTAGAATTTTAGATAAAGTCCGTTAGATTTAAAATCGGAGGTAGGTAATTTTCCATACCCGTTTGGGATTATGATTGACATAACGATGATCACAACTTCTCCTCCCGGTATACAAACGTGTGAGAATAAGTTTTAGTTTTGTTAGTCAGATGCAAGCCGGCACCCTATCAGCGAGGATGTCTCTTAGGGTTCGCAACTCACCCGCGGCGGAAATATGGGCTTGGGAAATAAAAGCTTGATCAGAAAACAAACAAGTCTAGTTTTGTTAATCAAATATTAATAACAATGACCAGACCTGCCCAAAGAAGAATCAACAAAGAAAAGTCAACCATTAAAAGAAGCCCAACAGATCAACAGAGAAAATGTCCGACGAGATAGAACCAGCAGTAAGCAGAGGTTACCAAATAAGACCACCAATAATCTCTATCATCTCTCTCTCTCTCTCTCTCTCTCTCTCTATATATATATATATATATATATATATATATATATATATAAAAGTGGGTTTTTTATAGATTAAAAAAAACGCGGATGCTTCTGCCTCTGATGATGAGAAATTTTCTCGAAAATATTTAGGTAAATAAACATCATTTAACACCTATTACATTGCATTGTAAATTGCCTTCAAATTTATATTTTACACACACACACACACACACACACATATATATATATATATATATGTTTATATATATATATATACCCGATGATTTATAAGGGATATATAACAATTCTGTCGTGCTCTGTATTAACTTCAGGGTGATGTTTTAGGAGTAAGTATTGAGACGAATGTGATCTTTAAATCAAAGTGATAACAATAACACTAAAAAGGTCTGCCCCTGGTTTGATTTCACAGTTTTCCTTCTCCTAGACTGGTTGTCATTCCAAGGTTAAAGAGTTCGGCCGGCCCTTCTATTTACCCCGCTCCTAGCTATTGATTTTATTGTTCATTGTTTATTAATATTATTGTTTTCAAGTACAAGTACTCATCTACAAGGATGTCTTCGGCATTAAATAACTAACGAAGGCTGATACGATATCAAACAAAGAACTGAAACCAAACAAAAAACATTTATTTATGGTAAAATTACATTTTTCATAGGATCTATGTTGCCATTTAATATATACTCCAAACTAAGAAGCCACTCTGGCGAAGTCTATACTAATTTCAAGTCGACCTGTGATGCTTAAGGGCGGAATCCTGGTAGCTGAGTAGTCCATGACTTGCAACACTCGGCTTTGGTCTTTACTTGGGCTAGACAGGCGGTCGGAGGCTCTCTCCGATCAATCGGCTAGTCACGTCAAGCCTTAGTACCTACATGATTGGCCCGATCGTATTGCTCTTATGGCAACCCATCAACTTTTCAAGTAAATGAGTTCGAATTCTACTTGTGCTATTATGTTCACTTTTGGACTAATACTCTTGGGAAAGGTGTGAACTCCTTCATGATGGAATGGTAACTTGTAGTAAGTGAGTTCAAACTCAGTTATGCTATTAAGATTTACTTTTGAACTAAACCCCTTGGCAAAGATATGAACCCAGTCATCATTTAGTTATGGGCTAAATAGTAAATATCCAATATACCTACTTATAAATACATACTTACATACGTATACAATGTGTGTCAAAGAATTATCGAGATTTTTTGTAATTTTTGACACACCATGTATTCTGAAGAAAAAAAACGATCCATTCATTAAATGTTTACCAAGATAGAAATGAAGAATGAAAGGGACGTTATTTTTTTCAGAATTCAAGGTGTTTCAAAAAGTTAAAAAAATCTCAATACTTTTTAACACATCATGTGTATATATATATATATATATATATATATATATATATATATATATATATATGGTGTTATTGGAAAAAGTGACTTACCGGTGAAAATGGTCACAGTGGTTAGATGATTCAAGTTTCACAATAAGACAGCATTATAACAAATATAAAGTGCTCAATACGTTAGTAGTGCAAATTTATTATCATAGAGGTATACGATAATAACCTACTCGAGTTTTTGATTAATTGCAGTCGATTTCACGTGTGTGTATATCGTGAAAAAACACACACGTGAAATCGACTGCAATTAATCAATATATTGATTAATCCAGTGGATTTAACCCTCAAGATCCTTATGGTGAAACTCGAGTAGGTTATTACCGTGTACCTCTATGATAATATATATATATATATATATATATATATATATATATATATATATATATATATATAAAGGAAGGAAGAACTCAACACCGTAATTCCATAATAAATTTATTTCGACCAAAATTGGGGCCCATATAAATATATAAATATAATGTTCGTTTCATCAGATGGGTCTCAATTCACTTATCTTTTTTTATTGGATTGCATCTTGATGGAGAAGTTTATATATATATATATAAGAATTTTAAGTTCATATATATATATATATATAAGAATTTTTTAAACTTTTTCCCAACCTCTTTTTTCCTTCTCACTTATTTGTTCATTTTTTGCCTTTGATAAATAAAAAAAGGCAGGTACTCTTCGTTCTCATAGTAAAAGACGTTTTGACATTCCACAAAATCTACCAACTAACCAACTTTGAAACCGAATTTTAAAACACAAGCATGGATATTCCCATTTTTCAATTATTGTGCTTGTAAATTTCAACTGAAATGCACCTTTGAATTCGTATGTAAAAATTCATTCTATCATACGAGAAACTCCTGAATTCTGAGAATTGCAAAGACCCCCCATCTCAATCCACCAAAGTGAAAGAAATACTGCCCGATAGTTAGTTGGTTATTTTGTAATATGATATGTATATGTGTGTGTATGACCATATATATATATATATATATATATATATATATATATATATATATATATATATATATATATATATAATGACTTGAATCAAAATGACTTGAGTAATTGATTATTTAATTTTTCAATTAATGGACCTAATTTTCTCTGCTTAATTATGAAGAGAAAAAAGAAGAAATAAGAATTTTTTTTTATTTGAATAAGTTTATTAATTAAATCTCGTGTTTCAATTTTTTATGTTAAAATCAAAACAAATCAGGAAATATATATACATTATATATATACATATACACCCATATATATATATATATATATATATATATATATATATATATATATATATATATATAAACCCAGTGAGTATTATATATATTTTTGAGCACTATATATATATATATATATATATATATATAAATCCAGTGAGTACTATATATTTTTTTTGTTAAGAACTATATATATATATATATATATATATATATATATATATATTTGTGAAATTTTGAATTGAATTCGACAGGGCGAAACAATTTGATTTGATTTTCCATGTTGTTTTTCTCATATATATATATATATATATATATATATATATATATATATAAATGTCTCTGTGTGTGTGTTTGTGTTTGTACATATACACTAAGACACGTTCCCACACCCACATGTACAAACACACATATATATTTCTTGTTTAAAATAATATAAAAGTAGTATATAAAGGAAAAATAAAGATCCATAGGTCCGTAGCCATAATCGTAGTATTTTGTTGAATTTGCATTTGTAATGTCAACTCTATTAATTTGTATTCATAGAATTAATAGAATAGAATAAAGTCCCTTGATAAAGAACAACATTGTCTTGAAAAACACGTATTTCTGTGCGAAATGATTTATTTCTTCATATTCATGCCGCGAACACACGCACACACACGCACGCACACACACACACACACACACACACACACATATATATATATATATATATATAGTATGAACAAAAAATAATAAGACAAGCAGGAATATTTCTTATATATTGTTTATTCTCAACTAGTTTCGACCTTAGGTCATCGTCAGGAGAAAATTTCTTATTTGAAGAAATTGTTTATAGATTTTTTGAAAGGGAGCATTATAGAAGAACTATAAAAATTGAAGTGTTTTTGAGGGTTTGACATGCTATTAAAATCCGGGTAGACGAGTGTGTTAGTAGTAGCATGTCCATTTGTTCCGTATATATATATATACACTTCTAATAAGAAAGAAAAACAAACATATATCTGATTATTTTAGATTTATTTCGACCGACAACTCAATAAATGAGCCCAGTCTCGTCAGATAGCTTTTACATAAAAAAAAGAAAATGAACCAGAATGGAGAAAAATCTTTTTCTCTCTCTCTCTCTCTCTCTCTCTCTCTCTCTCTCTCTCTCTCTCTCTCTCTCTCTCTCTCTCTCTCTCCATCCGGCCCTATCGGTCATGGTCCCTGGGACCAGCTCTGTGCGTATTCTTAATGCTGCGTGATTGACCTTTGAGCTACCTCTTCACTGCAGATTTCACTTTCTAGTCACTGGAATAATGTTTGCCTTTCAAACCCTTTTTCATTGGGCCGAAGAGATGATAGTCTGAAGTGCTAAATCTGGTGAGTATGGAGGATGCAGTAAAGTTGAGGCGATTTCCCCTCTTGTCCAGATGCTTGTTTGTGGTCGAGTATTATCATGCATAAGGAGGACATTGTCGATCAAGTTGGATCTTACTCATCGGATTCTTGTTCTGAGCCTCGTTATGGTTTCAATGTAGGGTCTCAATTTTAATAAAAACAACCTTCACATGAAATAAAGAAAATGGCCTTACTTTTTTTACCCATCCTCGTATATATATGCATATGCCTGTGTACACCTGTTACAATTTAGTTAGAATTTGAAATAAAGTTCGTTAGGATTAAAATCACGGGGACTAGGAAAATTACCCGACGCTTGTGACGGTTGATAATCTTTGACCACTTGAAAACGTGCCATTACAGAGGCGTGGGAATAGGTTTGAGTTAGCAGATTCGACCCGGCTTTCAAGGAGTGCAGGCGCAATTGTCAGCTCCCGGGGTCCATTTCACCCGCGGCGGAATCAAATGGGCTGGGAAAATAAAGCTTTATTTATTATAAGAAGCAAACAGCCCTGTAAGAAGAACTAACAAAGAAAAGCAGCACCCAGCCGAAAGCCCTGAATAGAAGTCAGAGAATATGGCGGCCGACGAACTAGACGAGTTAGAACCACAAGACGAAAAAACAGAAACAGCAGTTTCACAATTGCTTCCTGGTCCACTCTGACCCGGAGTGGTAATACCTGTTAGGGTCCAATCTATGGGTTAAATAGAAAAATGTATTTATAAAAAAATTGAGTATTCATTAAGGATGACTTTATTTCAAAACTTTATCAGCATTAAATGACCCACTGAGGTTGATATGCTGTAAAACAAACCAAACCAAACCAAACCGAAAATAAAAAAAAGGCCAAGCTAAATTTGGTATAGTTGGAAAGCTTATTTATTGTAGAAAAACATATCCAAAATCTTCTTTAACCTTCCCAGAGTGAAAAAAGATAAGGAGCAAAGAGTATGGGTAGGTAAAAAGGCAAAATTTCTATTTTCTAAACAAAAATGACCAAATTTACCAATATTTACTTTCTTTATTTCTCCATTTTTATTATTGCAGCTTCCATTTGACTACCGCCCTGTCGACTGGGGCGTTAGAATGCACCGACTGCACCTCTGCAGAGGGGTAAGACTCCCCCAATGGGGCCACCTGTTGGCCGTAGGTGGCGACCTGTGATGCTTAAGGATAGAGCCCAGGTGGATGAGCAGTTCATGACATGCAATACTCCACTTTGGCCCTATCTTGGGCTAGACGGGCGGTCGGAGAGGGCTGGTCGGAGAGGCTGGTCACGTCAAGCCCTAGCACCTATATGATTTTCCCAACCCTATTGCCTTTATGGCAATCCCTAATTCCTTTTTATCATATGGGTGCTAGAAGGTGGTGGCTGCGGGTCTACATCTCCTGGGAATGACGTTAAACTCTATCTGATGGTGAGGTTCCAGTTCTGGAGGTTTGGGGAATGTGGAGCACCCCTTCATCACCATTGCTCCCTGGTCCACTCTGACCGGGAGTGGTAGTACCTGTTAGGGTCCCATGTATGGGCTAAATAGAAAAATGTATTTATAAAAAAATTGTATTATCCATTAACAATTGATTTATTTCAAAACTTTATCGGTATTAAATTACTCACTGAGGTTGATATGCCGTAAAACAAAACAAACCAAAACCTATTTGACTAGAACTAGTTGTTATGTGTTATTTGGGGCGATTTGGAAATAATTTGCAGAAGAATTTCTCATGCATAGTCCTAAGAGGAGTGTTTTCATAAATGAACTGGAAAGAATGTAATGTCAAATCATCCAGGCCATGTCACCCACCCTTGCAATTTTTCTGAAATTTTGTCCAAGTGTAAAATAACAATAATCTCTATCAAATCTAATCTGTCTCTCCTTCATTTTATACCCGAGATGATTCTCTCCTCGTTTATATATTCAATGTCAGCTCTGAACACAAGATATGAGTATTGTCCCATAGCAAACTAAAAGGTAATGTATCGAATTATGCATAAAATTTGATAGTGACACAATTTCACATTCTGTAAAGATTTTATTAGAAACATTATATACTCTTCGTTTATTACTTGTATATTAGATACCTATATCTCCGATCATATTACACAAGTACAATGTTACTACCTACATTCTAATATAAACAGCGATAAAATCTCTCTTCAATAATCAAACTACATGCAGTCAAATCTATCATTCGGTCGATCGCCTTCTCAATTGATAAAATTTATCATTGCTGGATCTTAATTGTGGAGACAGGAAAATAAACACTTATTGTGAAACTGTATCTTAAATCGATAACCAAGAACGTCCCAATTAGCACGATATTGTGAAAATAATTATCGGGTTTTATCAAAAGTATCTTTCATATTACACTGACCTTATTTCAATGTATCTAGAACTCTATTATCTTATTATAATGGAGATTGGGTGTCTATCTCTATGTAACCGAAAATACGTCACTGTTTACGTCGCAATACCCCAGGAATTTAATTTATCAATGAGTATCTAATTCATAGACAAAATCATTAATAAATTGAATAAATGTTATTTATTAACGATGTTTCTATGAAAATCTGCGTTAGATTCACTCAAGACAGCCCATGTTATTAGTGCCTTTAAAATCCTGCAATGTGTCTTATATCTTATTATAATGGAGATTGTGTGTTTTTCCGTCTGTAACCGAAACTATATTATAACTCAAGTCACAATTCCCTTAGTTATTTATATAACATTCTCAATGATTTTATTTTTATTTGAACATCAATTATTAATAAAATTGTTTTACATTATTAATACTGTTAACCATATCTACATATTAACAACATGCAATTATATTTATATATACAACAAAATAGCGGTTTACAGTGGAAACAAAAAGGCTAATTTGCATATTGATATTAAAAATGTGATTTTAATAAATATGTGTTTAGTATTATTGATTTCTAACTGTTTGGTTTTATTTTAATGAATATAAGCAAACATTTCTTCAATGAATCTTAGATGAAATCCATTAACAAGAAAAAATAACTGTCATTTTATTCTTTACTTCCTCTTTTAACTAAATCCTTAAATTAGAAAAAATAACAATGAAAGATGAGAGTGACCGAAGAGTAAGTTTCAGTTGTTCTATTTTTCGATTATACCCCCTCTGTTTCAAATCTTTTTATCTGCATTCTTATTTAGTTTCATTAGCCTTTCTAATTTAATATAATATATTATTACATTAAAACTTAAATACTTGCACCCGGAGGGTGCATATATTTGCTAGTATTACTAAGAAATAGGATTACATGATATATGGTGTGGTTAATCTACATACTGGTTTTAATAAAACTGGCTTTAATAAATAATTACTTAGTGTTATTAATTCTCCAATGTATTGAAATTAATCCTATGAAACATTTTATTGAGAAACCAATTGAGATATAATTAAAATAACTTTTTATATGAGTTCTTATTCAATTTCGTTAGTCGTTCTAATTTGATATATATCATTATATTCAAACTTAAATACTTGCGTTCAGAGGGTGCATATTCTTCCTGTATTGTTAAAAATCGTTTTGTCAAATTCTAAGTGGTGCATCCATACAGTAGTACTGATACGACTGGAGATTATAAGAATGCCCACTTTATTTTATCGGAGAGATCAGACTTCCATATGATCGATAAACATGTCAATGTCAGTTCATGTCTTTTCTATACGTATATTGACATCGCATTTTGTAGATGAGATATTGCTAATTAGGTTTTTTAACTTGTCTACTAATTTCAGAGGTTTGCTATTTAATGCAGGGAGGATTCCATCTTGTCTAACAAAAAGTGTTGGCTGATTAACAAAGACTTACATACAACAGCTATGTGTGGATACTGGATGCTGAGTGGAGGACGTATCAGGAACGATGGCCGATAGAAACAGATTGTGTGTGTGAGTGTGTGTGTGAGAAAGAGAGAGAAAAAGAGAGAGAGAGAATCAATAAAATCCGTGCCGTGTATATATATATATATATAGAGAGAGAGAGAGACAGACAGACAGACAGACAGAGAGAGAGGGGGGGAGAGAGAGAGTCATCTACAGACACCAAGTTTCACGTCTCTTTAGTGTGGCTATACCCAGCAACTACTTCTATCCGGCAACGAAACCCGATTGACTTTTCATCAGTCCGGTTTCTTAACCCCTCAACCGTCGGGAGCTGCCAATAAGGAACGGAGTTTTAACTGATAACCGTAATATATATATATATATATATATATATATATATATATATATATATATATATATATATATGGGAGAAATATGAGCAGATTATCCGACAGTATGTGGAGAAAGGTAGACAAACACGGGATGTTGTAGAAAATGGATGTTTATTGTAGGTATTGATGTCGACGATGCAACGTTTCGGCCTGTTAGACCTTCTTCAGGACTTTAGGAATAGAGTTCTTGCTTCAGTGATGAACATTTTCTTTCTAATGAATTAAGGACGTGGTGAACGGGGAGGAGGGGACAGTTGATGGTGTCAGAAGAGGTTGGAGGTGGATTTTCCTTTTCTCTAATAGGGAGTGTATCATTTTGGATTCTGATAGTGCCACAGGTGTTAGGTGTTTGGGTTAGGATTGGTTTTGAGTGTATGTGTGTATGTTTTTTGTTTTTTTAATTTTTTTTAGGGGAAGATGGATTTACAATTAACATTCTGTTTGTTGGAATATTTGTGTAAGTTTTGATTGTAGGTGTTAGAGCGGATGGGGTGATAGTAAGATTTGTTATAATTGTATGTGTGTGTGTGTGTGTGTTTATTATTATTATTATTATTGTGTATCATGTACATTGTAATATATACTGTTATTATCATATGATATGCCATGTGATGACCATGCATATGCAGGCATAGACAGACATATTCACTCACACACAGACATATAGGTATACACAGACATACGCAAACACACAACCACACACATAAGTGCATACATGCATGCGCATACATACAAAGGCATACCCGTATATATATATATATATATATATATATATATATATATATATATATATATATATATATATGATAATAATATAATCATACAATAATAATAATAATAATAATAATAATAATAATAATAATAAACATACACACACATACATACAATTATAACTAATCTTAATGTCACCCCATCCTCTCTAGCACCTACAACCAAAATTTACACAAATATTCCAACAAACAGAATGTTAATTGTAAATCCATCTTCCCCTAAAAAAAAAACAAAGAAAACATACACACATACACTCATAACCAATCCTTATTGCATCCACAAAACATACATATGACCCAGACACCTAACACATGTGGCACTATCAGAATCCACCATATTACACTCCCTATTAGAGAAAAGGAAAATCCACCTTCAACCTCTTCTGCCACCATCAACCGCCCCGCCCCATTGTTTACCACCTCCTTAATTCATTAGAAAGAAAATGTTCACCACTGAAGCAAGAACCCTATTCCTAAAGTCCTGAAGAAGGTCTAACAGACCGAAACGTTGCATCGTCGACATCACTACCTACAATAAACATCCAATTTCTACACCATCCCGTATTTGTCTACCTTTGTCCATATATATATATATATATATATATATATATATATATATAATATATATATATATATATCACGGCTCATCAGTGCTGCTAGACAGCCAGGCTGCTTCAGGCCGAGATCGAAACTCCAGGGATTTGTCGAAAGTCAACCCACGTTTTTTACAAAATGAATTTACTGATATAAACATATAACTAGAGAAAGAGAGAGAGAGAGAGAGAGAGAGAGAGAGAGAGAGAGAGAGAGAGAGAGTTAAATCAATACTTTTTAAATATTGAAAAATGTTTGCTATAGCTCTTAAGTAAACGTATCAAATGTTGTAATAATTGAATTATCATACTCATGTATATCCACATGTCCGGCTAGTACTTTAATAAAAGTGCTAAAAATGTCAAGTGTTTAAAATATTGGCATTTTGATACTCATTAAAATTAACTTATTACGGTTAGCGTGTACAAGTGAACAGCACCCCTGATAATTTGATAATACTACGGTGGTTATGATATGTGGGATTAGCTTACTAATTCCAACTCCACTGAGAGGCACTTTATAAATGTTAACATTTCAAATTAAACTGAGAAAGTTGACTGCTTGGTTGGATTTTACGGCGTGTCAACCATTGTTGGGTTATTTTATACCAAAGACATTTTGTTCTATTCATTCTTGATGGGTACTTATTTTAAATTCAATTTTTAACAATATTTTAACTCGTATCACCGTCTTCGTCACCCAAAGTCCTGAACATGAGCATTAAACCAAAATTCTTTAGCTCTAAGATAGCCTTGAGGCTAATTAGCTGCACAAATTATCGCCAGTCAACTTACACGATGCCCACTTGGAGGTGCATGGTGCAATGGTTGTAGGAAATTAAATCGTCGATCTGAGTTCAAATCCTGGACAATGCAGTTTGCATTTCCCATAGCGCTAATATCCTTGAGACAGGTATGAATCAATATATTCTCCTTCCAACTATCTGGTTAATAATAGAGCAGACTGGGCACTTTAACCTTGGTTAGGTTACCATTCTAGGAGAAGGGAAACGGCCTGAAGTAGCCTGCCTGTTAAACTCCGCTTTAGAAATTGACCTTGAGTCACATCCTGCTCATGTGAAGGGGTTGGTAAATATATACACGACACCCACTTATAGGGCCACAAGGGGTAGGATTTTACACAAGGTCACAATTGTGGGGTATTCCGCGAGGATCGAACTCGCTATTCCGTAATAATTGAACTGCAGGACTTGCTTGCTAAACATTACACCACTTCTTTACCCAAATGTTTCACTACAAGTAGGATGTGACGAAAGTATGGTGCTCCAGCGGGGATCGAACTCGCTATTCAGTTGAAATGGGTCTACGAGACTGGATTGTTAACCATTGCACTGTTACATAATTATTAGATTCCTAATATTTGTGTACAGTAGTGTAGAAACCAAAATGGCTGTTATAAGTTGCAGCCCACGGCTTTGAAAGATGAGTGACAAGGCTTGACCTCAGTCCTGATCTTACTTCCGGTAGATACCGTGAGAATCGGTGGAGAAGGCTCTCTTCCGGTTTAGATTAGAAATAGATCTTTAGTTAGAGATCGGCCAAAGACCACGACGGTGGTAAGTCGTGTTATTCACGCTCCGACTCAATCTGCGCAGGTAGTCTGGTGGGGATTTCGAAATAAAATATGATCTAAGTAAATCGAAGTCTTGTGTTATTATCTAAAAACTACCAATGACACGGGGCTTCTGATAAAGAGAAATCCCCAATGGAAGACCAGACACGAAGTCCCCAAGACGAAGTCCAGACGCTAGAAGAGACGCTAGAAGAATAGAAGTAAGAAAGTAAGGAAAGAGGTATACAACAGCACCACGATGAGGCGTCCTTATTTACCCAACCCGTTCCCCAGGAGTAGGATGTAACACAAAGTCGCAAGTATGGGGCATACAGCGAGGATCGAACTCGCTTTTTAGTAGTAATGTATCTTCAAGACTAACTTGTTAACAATTACACCACGATGGGACGTCCTAATTAATCCAACTCATTCACCAATGTGACACAAAATCGCAAGTACCCGGCATCCAGCTCGGATCGAACTCGCCATTCAGTAGCAAGAGATCTGCGAGACTAACTTGCTAACCATTACACCACGATGGGACGTTCTAATTAATCCAACTCATTCACCAATGTGACACAAATCGCAAGTATGGGGCATCCAGTCGGATCGAACTCGCCATTCAGTAGCAAGAGATCTGCGAGACTAACTTGCTAACAATTACACCACGATGGGACGTTCTAATTAATCCAACTCATTCACCAATGTGACACAAAATCGCAAGTACCCGGCATCCAGCTCGGATCGAACTCGCTATTCAGTTGCAAGAGATCTGCGAGACTAACTTGCTAACCATTACACCACGATGCGACGCTCTAGTAGAAAGTACGCATTTACCCAACCCACTCGTCACGGGTAGGATGTGACATAATGTCGAAAGTATGGGGAGTCCAGCGACGATAAAATTCGCTATACAGAAGTAATGTATCTGAGAGACTCGCCTGCTAACCATTACACGACGATGGGACACCTAGTTAACGATGTGACTTAGTAGGTATTTTCCCAATCATTTCATTACGGATTGGATGTGATACAAGGTCGTAAGTATGGGGCATCCAGCGAGGATCAATTTCACTATTCAGTAGTAATGGATCTGCGAGACTTGCTTGCCATTACACCACAGTGGGACGCCCTACTATAAACTTGGTATGTTAGCATTACTCATGATTAAGATAAAAGGTGATTTCACACAAAAGCAGTCTGTGCGTGTTCGAGGGTTATTCAGGGTTTATTCTTAATTTTGAGCCACTTATTTAACAATTGTAAACAATTGTCGGTTTGGTTTGGTTTCTTTGTTTAAAGTCATATCAACCTTCAAGTGTTATTTAATGCCAAAGATAATCTTATAGAAGAATTCTAGTTGTACTATTTAACCCATAGCTGGGGGGAGGAGGAGGTTTATACCTTTCCGAAAGTGAACGTAATATCGCAGTCCATCATATTTACGACTCCGCCACGGGACTCAACCGTCACAGTAGTGGTACTATTTAACCCATAGCTAGGGGGATGAGGAAGTTCATACCCTTTTGAAGGATATTAGACCGAAAATGAACGTAATATCACTTCCTGGGCTCGAACTCAGTTACTACGATGTCACAGTTCAGCACATTAGCCACGACATCACGGGGGACTCCTCCTTGTAGAAGAACAGTAGTGGTACTATTTAACCCATAGCTGGGTGGATATGGAAGGTCATACCTTTTCGAAAGGATATTATTCCGTAAGTGAACGTAATAGCACGAATGGAGTTCGAACTCACTTACTACGATGTTGCAGTTCAGAATTTTAGCCACTACACCACGGCGGACTCTCCTTGTAAAATAGGAACGGCGATAAAAATGCAACATAAATAAGAACGAAAGAAATACAATTCGAAAACTGACAGCCGAACACTATTACATCTAATACTACAATTGTAAAATATATTTTAGATATCTAACATTGTGAAGAGAGAAGGTATCTGATATCATTTATTTTATGTGCATCTTTATTTACTTTGATTCAATAGTAAATCCTGAAAAAAATTCAAAAGAGAATGAATCATATCAAATCTCGATTTCAGTGGGATCTTCGGTAGACAAAGAAGCAGCTCATATGTTAGAGTGTTGTGATATCTTGAGTAGACCAAGTATAGAAATAAACACAATATGTCAGGGTGACATACGATGGTGGAATTTAGGTCCGTTAAGTTCGATTTAACCGGAGTTCACCCTTTTCTGTATCTCTTTTTAAAAATCCCCCAGCAGTTATATTTAACACTATAAAACTTGCAGAAAATTTAATATTTTCTTGAAATTTTTTTTCCATTCGAAAGAAATAACATAAAATAAACTCCTGACGATTTAAAAAAAAATAATTTCAGCATACGGAAATAATGAAAATTATGATTGAAAAACAATGTTTTCATTTTTGTACTGTTAAATCAACTGAAATTTAACGTAGCTAAAAACAAGTTACGATAAGAGGATGTTTTAAAAATTCTATGAAAAATCAATTAATAATCTGATTTTCACGAAAATTTCCCTAAATTTTTACCATTGGATGTAAATACATCTGAAATAGTTTCTTTCTAAAATATATTAGGGGAAATATTTTTTACGAGGTCTATTCTCCCCCCCCCCTATTTTATTTTATGAGATAAAAAAAATGACGCGTCAGAAAATTTATTTTTCTTTTTTTCTATAAAGATAAGAGTCTGAATAACTATATCAATGAAATTGTGTGAATGTACGAGGTGTAGTTTTTTGAGGAAAAATTAATGAAATCGGAAATAAAAAGTGCAAAAAAATGTCATAATATTAATATTTGAAAACTTTTTTTTGATTTCAGTAGGATCTTCGGTAGACAAAGAAGCAGCTCATATGTTAGGCTCTTGTGATATCTTGAGTAAACCAAGTATAGAACTAAACACAATATGTCGGGGTGACATACGATGGTGGAATTTAAGTCCGTTAAGTTCGATTTAACCGGATTTCAACCTTTTTCTGCATTTCTTTTTAGAAATCCTCCAGCAGTTAAGTTTATCTGTATATGCCTAGTTATTTGTTTACGAGAAATCAAATTTCAACTAAAGCATACTTACATTTAAGAATTGCTATTTGTGTTATGACTATCGCAAGAAAGTTGCTACAAGCTGCAATAACAGATAACGAAAATTAAAACTGTGTAGAAATTAAAATTGCATAAGAATATACGAATGATAGTAGAAAACACGCTTTACGAGGCGGTTTGAATTAATGTGATACAATAAAGTCCTCTGCCTCTAGCTGCACAAATGCACCAGATGAAAATAGAAAATAATGTCGGAAAAACCCAATGAAAGTAGATAATAATGTTGGAGTTAGTCTTGTATACGACAGCTCGGTCCCTAAAGGCGAACCTCCCAACAGAATATATAAGGCACGATCATAGGAAACGCACATATACAAATTACCATATTTATTGCATTCAAGTATAATAAGTTTTTCAACTGGATTCCGTTCATTTAACAACAGTAATCCCGATCGTTCAGCAAACTGCTCTCACAGTAACTGCATTCCTCTGACGTTCGTTGTTCTTTACCCAAAACACAGTAGTCCGCCGAATTCCACCTCTCTCGCAGTCACTTCCTTCGTTCCTGTCGTGCGTCACTGCCCTCGTCAGCAAGACTCGAACGCGACTGTGCCGTGTCTTAAGACATTCATTAAATAATGAAAAGACTAAATCAAATTGTTTTTAAAGTAAATTACTTTAAATATAAAAATATAAAAAAGACTGATGTCATTGAAGTTTATACCTCGAGTTGTACAGGAAACGCAAATAAACATTTTTTTCTAAATGATCGTGATTCCTCTCGTGACACGTGTCGGAATGATAGCACTAACTCTGGAAAGAATTATAGAATTATAATATATAGAGGATGATAACCCTGTTAATTTATTTAGCAGTAAATAAACTAATAACAGATAAGACACAATTTTTATTGAATAGCTGAACAGTCTAGCTTCATAAAATATCACTTAAACAAACTAGATTAAATTATTTAAAGAAACTAGTAAAAATATGCGCCCTCCGGACACAAGTATTCAACTTTTAATATGATTAAATACTATATTGAATAAGAAAGACAAACGGAATTAAATACGAACATAAAAAAGATTACACTTTTTAAAAACTTTTTAATTGATTTCAATATAAAATTATACATAGGATTACTTTTTACATGTTTGAGAATAAAACAAAATATAAGAAACCAATAATACCAAGTATTTATTTATTAAACACGGTTTAGTTAAAACTGGTATGCAAATTATTCACAACACTTACTATGTAAAAGTTTATTACTTAGTAATATATAACACACATTGCTCTATTTTAAACACATTAATAGCATAGGCTGTTTTGAGGTAAATAGATCTCAGCTAGACCTTAACAGAGACACTAAATAAACTAGTACAAAATAAAAAACACCATCCGGGCGATGTAAAAATAGATTTTTGAAACATATTGCCTGAGGGGTGGGAGTAAAAAATTCAATATCAACGAGTTTGTACGCTAAGTAAGTAAAATCATCAAATTCATTAAAGGATTAAAAATAAAACAATTTGAAATGTAAACTTTAAATATGTATTAAAATAAAACAAACTATATATAGATATATAATAACAGTCATGTATTTATTAAAACTTGTTTTAAAAAACAATGAGGACTGTCTAATGTTGCATGTTCAAATTTTGAGTGTATTTATTCTATGTTATGGGCCGGGTTAGCTCAGTCGGTAGAGCGTTCGGCTAGAAACCACAAGGTTCCTAGTTCGATACCGGTCCTCGCCAACTCAGCGTATGAGTAGCACAGGGATCTGTGCGGTAAAGTAAGGAGCTGATGGTAGGTGTGGCGCTCCACCTCAGATGCTAAAACAATCTCCTTGGTCTAGCGCTATTGAAAAGGGGATAGACTCCCTCGCTGACTGGCTGATACCGACTTTAGGCCGCCCCGTCGACTTTTTTTATGACGATTTTGGGTAATGTGATGTAAGCAGTGACATATTTTTTGTTACAGACAAAAACCGGAAGCGAATCTCCATTATTAATAGATAAGATTCTAATCAAGAATAAATAATGATTATTTAATAACCATTGAGAATATAACGTAAATAATTAAGGGAATTGTGACATTGGTGGTGACGTAGTGTCTTTTACAGACAGACAGAAACATAATCTCCATTACAATAAGATGACAAAGAAAACCATGTAGTGGAAAATATCATGCCGAGTAAAATATTACAGAGTAACCCAATATTTTATCTGCCGTGCCTGAACAAAAACGATCATCAGTTCAAGCCCCTGCAATATCTAAAGATTATGATCGATTAAACACATAAAATACACAAATAAACAAAAATATCAGTCACGGTTAATTTGAAACACAGGCTTAACATATATCACCCAGTTTGATCTCATTTGCCATGTGACCTGACAACAGATATATAAAGTTAAGTTGATGACACTTCGATACCAGTGGATTTTTGCCGCTTCTCCTATAGCATAACAACATTGGAGACGCGTGGTCTAATGGTTAGAATCTTGAGAAATGGACTCGTCGACCCGAGTTCAATTCCTGGACGAAGCTGTTGGCTTTTCACATGGCGCTAATACCCTTGGGAAAGGTATGAATCCAATTCTCCCTCCAGCTATGGGTAAATAGCAGGGTAGACTGGGATCTTGAACCATGGTTAGGTAACCAGTCTAGGAGAAGGAAAACTCTGAATTCAAACCTGTTAAAAAATTGACCTTGTGTCGCATCCTGCTCGTGCGGAGGGGTTGGTAAATATATATAGCATAACAACTTTTTAAAAAACTTTTTTAAAGACTTCAAAATCTAAATTATACAAAATTAAAAAAATTGGTTTGAATTAAGCAATGCGTGATAATTAAAATAAGAGTTAGATGCAGAAAATCGAGCCTGGCTCCTTAACATTAAGCAAGGCACGAAGAGTAGTGAGGTGGAGAGAAGAGTAGCCTCGACAGCAAAGAGAGCCAGAAAGAGGGAGAAAAACAGCAGCCCCAGAGAGCATCACAGTTTGTATGCAGTGTGTGCACCAAAGACAGGATATGCCTGCAGAGCCGCAGATGCAGATAATTTATTTATTTATTGGACACTACGCCATTGTCCTTAGTAGACGGAAATGTGCCAAAAACAATAATAATTAAAATAAAGTAGTTAAAATCCAAATTAGTGTCAATCGGATTTCCACTATAACTTCACAAATTCAACTCTGACTTGAAAGTTGGTAATGTAAATGCCGATGACCAATAGAAAGATAAGGTTGGCATTTAAAACATTAAATTTCAGCTGAGTTGTTAAATATATTGCGCTTAGGAAATTAGTTCCTTGATGAAACATACCAGGCATTTTTCTTGTGTAAAGGCACAACAACAATCGGAGTCTTGTATCGTGTGTTACGTTGTACGCATGCGCAACGATCCGTGAAGACATTTTTTTTAAAAGATTAACGCTCACGACAAGTGAATGAAGGAAGGGGAAAAAGGTATATTCAATACAACAGTCATGTAGTCATATCTGACATGTTATATATATATATATATATATATATATAATGAGTCAGACGAACCTACTAAAAGTTTCGCTTAATGCTCTTCAGGGCTAAGATCTGACTCTAAGAGTCAGATCTTAGCCCTGAACTCTAAGAGTCAGATCTTAGCCCTGAAGAGCATTAAGCGAAACTTTTAGTAGGTTCGTCTGACTCATTAGATTTATCTTTATTATTTGCTCTACTTATGTATTGAACACTTTTTACTTATTAGCTTTAGTTTCCTGGCGGTTTTGTATGAGTATATATATATATATATATATATATATATATATATATGCATATAAATAGTTTTTTATTTTGGCCAAAATATTGTACCAATAGATTATTTTTGGTTGGTACGATTATCTTGGTCTTTTCTTTTTTCTAAATTTTTTTTCTCCCCGGTTGATGCTTGGTAGTATATTTTTACAATCAAACTATTTACTGTTTTTTTCTCACCGCGAGGATTTCCCAATAATTTTGTATATTAAATTATATATATATATATATATATATATATATTGAAGAACAGGTATATATAATATATATATATATATATATATATATATAATATATATATATATATATATATAGTTAGGGTAGCATGGACAGCACATGGACTCAAGGGCACTTGGTTACTGAGAGTTTCTGGTCTATGTGATTTTCAAACCAAACTTGATTTTGAAAATCCTATAGGCGCCAAATGCCCATGACCTATTTTCTACGTATATATATATATATATATATATATATATGCATATATATATATATATATATATGTATGTGTGTGTGTGTGTGTGTGTGTGTGTGTGTGTGTGTTTGTGATACACATCCTGCCCGTGTTGAAGGAGTTTGGGTAAATGCATGATTGAGATTTTTTTCATTTAGAAGACGGTCTTATACTATCAGATTAACTAATATATATATATATATAGTCATCCACTGACACAGAGTTTCGACGTATCACGTCTCCTCAGTGTGGCTAGACATAGTAGGCAACCTCCAGCCGGGATCAAGTCCCGACCGATTTATCATCAGTCAGAGTTCCTAACCACTGGGCCATCAGCATACCTACAAACTAGAGCGAGAATTTAACTGACAAATGCATATATAGTTAGTTAGTTAGTTAGATAGATAGATAGATAGATAGATAGATAGATAGATAGATAGAAATATTTTCTAGTTACTCACGTTCAACACTAGGCCAATCCTATGCAAAAACTTACCATTAAATAATCAAACTTGCAAAATCAAGAGATATTCTTTAATATGATATGTGACAGGCACAACATCTTTATTCACTTTTGATTCTGCAATGGTGTCTGGTCCAAGGGTAAGCCTAACGTTTGGCCCTGGCATCAGTTGCCTTTTACGAATAACCGTGGGAAATTTTCAACTATCTTATCTGCGTTATATTGTTGATATAATATAATATATATATATATATATATATATATATATATATATGTGTGTGTGTGTGTGTGTGTGTGTGTGTGTGTGTCTGTGTGTGTGTTTGTGATACACTCAGCTCTCCCGCTGAAAATCTATAAAATATGATTTGCTTCATTGGTTGGTGAATAATAAGTATGTTAGTGAGTATGTGCATTGAAGGAATGAACTTCCGGTATAGAAAGGAAATAACATAAGAAAGAAAGAAAGAAAGAAAGAAAGGACGAAATGGAGACAGAAAGAAATAATGAAACCTAAAAAAATAAAAGACATTTGTATCAACAAGTGGAAAACATAAGGCAACAATAGAAGAACAAAGAATTGAAACATTTTCGATTAATAAAATAAAAAAATAAAACACAGAAATACACAGAAACACATGCATATATATTTGCGCTTATGTATATGCATGTATGATTAGTAATACACTTAGAAGAATTTATATATTTATATATATATATATATATATATCTATATATATATATATATATACTAGCAAATATATGCACCCTCCGGGTGCAAGTATTTAAGTTTTAATGTAATAAAATATTGTATTAAATTAGAAAGGCTAATGAAACTAAATAAGAATACAGATAAAAAGATTTGAAACAGAGGGAGTATAATAAAAGATTTGAAACAGAGGGAGTATAATAAAAAATGGAACAACTGAAACTTACTCTTCCATCACTCTCGTCTTTCATTGTTATTTTTTCTAATTTAAGTATTTAGTTATAAGAGGAAGTAAAAAAAAAATGACAGTATTTTATCTTGTTAGTGGATTTCATTTTAAGATTCATTGAAGAGATGTTTGCTTATATTCATTAAAATAAAACGAAACAGTTAGAAATCAATAACACTAAGCACATATTTATTAAATTCGATTTTTTAATATTAATATGCAAATTAGCCTTCCCGTTCACACTGTAAACCGCTATTTTGTTGTATATATAAATATAATTGCATGTTGTCAGTATGTAGACATAGTTAACAGTATTAATAATGTAAGACAATTTTATTAATAATTGAGGTTTAGATAAAAATAAAATCAAGGAGAATGTGATGTCTATAACTAAGAGAATTGTGACTTGAGTAGGAATATAGTTTCGGTTACAGACAGAAAAACACACAATCTCCATTATAATAAGATATATATGGTGTCATTTGGGAGTATATGTGTGGGGGGATTTTTAAGGGGAAACGTTGTTATATATTATTATTATTAAAAATATATTATTATTGTTGAATAAGTTGGTTTAATAGGTAAAGTGCGATAATTTATTGTGTGTTGAGAGATCAAAAAAAGTGAATGGTGTCACTTTTTCTTTTAATCTCTCAACACACAATGAATTATCGCACTTTACCTATTAAACCCACCTATTCAACTATGATAATATATTTTTAATAATAATAATATATAACAATGTTTCTCCTCAAAAATCCCCCACACATATACTCCCAAATGACACCATTCACTTTTTTTTATCTCTCAACATATTTTAAAGCTGTATTTATCAAGATAGAAATGAAGAATGAATGGAACGTTATTTTTTTTTCAGAATACAAGGTGTGTCAAAAAGTACAAAAAATATCGATACTTTTTAGAATCACCTTGTATACATATATACATATTGACAATATAGTTTGCTATAATTATTTATAAATAAGTAGTGCTCAATATCTGTGACAGAGCATATAAGATGGGATGGTAAACACTTTATTTGTTTAAAATAGTAACTAAAAAATATGTATCTGTCTATATCAATATGCTCTCTCTCACTATCTCTCTCTCTCACTCACTCTCTCTCTCTCTCTGTGTGTGTGTGTGTGTGTGTCTTTATATCTTTATCTCTCTCTCACTCTCTCTCTCTCTCTCTCTCTCTCTCTATATATATATATATTATATATATATATATATATATATATATATTCTCTTTTCTCTAACATTACATGCATAGATATTTACATTTTGTATATTCTCATCACTCTATTTATTTATTTATTTGTGTTTGTATATGCAAGCACATAATCACGCACACACACACACACACACACACACACACACACACAACACATATATATATATATATATATATATATATATATATATATATATATGTCTGTTCTTATCAATCCCCATAGAATTGACGGATCATTAAATAAGTTAATTCTGCTTGCAGTGAATCGTTCAAACTTCCTCCCATTCCCAAATTATTTGCCTTTTCATTTTTATTTTCTTGCAATTTTTTTAAAGAGACTTTTCAAAAAATCAACTTTCTTTGAAGCATCCTCGTCTCTCTCTCTCTCTCTTCTCTCTCTCTCTCTCTCTCTCTCTCTCTCTCTCTCTTAAACTCCAGAAATCCTATGTTGAATGACAAACACATTTGCTAACATTAGCAAAGTGTATTAGCAAGAAAAGATAAAAATAAAAATAAATAAAATAAACAAATAAAATAAATAAAAGCCTGTGAACTAACAAAAAACAATGCTTTCTTTATGTGGTATTTTCCCTCGTAAAATTAAAATGATCTCGACCATAACTGCAGTCATCAGGAAACGCACTCAACGCATAGATATGCATATAATTTTATTACCCAAATACAGTGGGCTATGATAAGTCTAGCCACCTTTGATTACAGCAATTTTGTCTTGTGAAATAAGGCCTGGAAGGAACTTGTCATCCGTCATATTACATAGTTTATTCTTTTTAAATACTTAGAAGCACGCGGTCGAAAATAGTCCAAGTACCTACAAACATACAGTGGACTATGATAATTATTTAACAAGGAAAATATTCTATCAACGAAATTAACGAAATCTATTTTGAATAATTCAAACTAGACCGACCGAACGAACGAGAATTTTCTTGCTAAAAATTGTTGACCAAAGCATTACAATTATTTTCTACTGCGACGAGTATACAGACCGAAAGATAGCCAAAAGAATGAAATAACAATGCCAAAATGTCAGTAAAAAGGAAGCCATGGATAGCAGCATGGTGGATGTGAGAAACGGCAGATGATCCCATACTGGGACAATGGCGGGGCTCATACGATGCTGGGCGGAGGAACCCTAAACTGGTCAACGGCCAGGATCAAACAGTTCAGTTAGGAAACTACTGCTCCTCATCTCTAAGACTAGCGCCTATTGATGAGTCAACAGCCACCGATAGATATCCATGACATATCATGGATATGCGCGCTGAAATCGCGACCTGATGATGATGATGATGATGATGATGATGATGATAATTATTTAACCATGCTTGATTATATCAATTCTGGCTTGTGTATTAACGGGATTCTTGTTGGCGAGCGGTTGAATTGTCCAAAACACTGTCAAATATTAGAGAAAGGACAACTCCCAGTATTTGAAATCAATCAGATTGACAAGAATGTCTACCTTTTTCAAGAAGATGCAGCGCCATGTCATATGATTAAAGTAGCAAAGGCCAGAAGGAATCGCAAGGAATCAAGTCACTGCCATGGGTAGACCAAAGTTCTGACATGGATCAAATAGAGTATGTTTGGAAGCACCTTGACCAAATACTTTGAGAGCATGTGACCAAAATCACGTCAGTAGCAAACCTTCAAGAAACATTGCTAAAAGGCGTAACAATATATGGATCAGATGATTGTTGATAACTTGATCAAATCCATGAAAAATCGAATACAAGTATTGAAACTAGGAAAAATGGAGAACCTACTCCATACTAGTTACAAATATTGTTTATTTATGTTGAGTTGGTATATACTTTTATATTAAAGTTCATTTTTGAGAAAAATTCTTGATTTTAATCCTGTCATAATTAGTTAAGAAAGATATGATTTTAAAAACGTTTTGGTTTCTTTATTAAGAGCCTAGTAATTTTTCTGGTCATAAAGCCAAATATTAAACTACTAAGGCATTACTTATCCTGTTTAAGTATAAAATTATTTGAATTGTGTCATCAAATATTCAGGAAGTCGCCTGTAACAATACAAACCATTTTACTCAGAAAATGTTTCAACAAGATGAATATGATCTACAGTAGGCTATGATAAGTTGTTAGCCACCTTTAATTACAGCAAAGGCCTGGAAGGAATCGCAAGGAATCAAGTCACTGCCATGAGGAGCTGAAAGTCCTTACATGGATCCATTAGAGCAGTGGTTCCTAACCTATGGCCACATGGCCAAAATGGGCCACAGCAAATTTCAGATGGACCAAGGAAATATTATAATTCTATATGATTTCAGAGCATACTATACATATACTATTATATACAAAATCCAATCATATATGTGGGAAATTTTTATTTTCTAGAAAGTAAGATATCAACTAATCCACAGTCGGGGAGAGTGGGGAGAGATTTACGCCCCTGATACGACCCTATATGCCAATTGCCAATTATGGAGGCGCATGGTCTAATGGTTAGAGTCATAGGAAATGGACTCGTCGACCCGAGTTCAATTCCTGGACTAAGCTGTTTGAATTACATATAGCGCTAATACCCTTGGGAAAGGTATGAATCCAATTCTCCCTCCAGCTATGGATAAATAGCAGGGCAGACTGGGCTCTTTAACCGTGGCTAGGTAACCAGTCTAGGAGAAGGAAAACTCTGAATTCAAACGTGTTAAACTCCGCTTAAGAAATTGACCTTGTGTCACATCCTGCTCGTGCGGAGAGGTTGGTAAATATATATATGCCAATTGGATAAGGAAGTGCGTGGTGTAATGGTTAAAGTCATATGAAATGGACTCGTCGCCCCGAGTTCGATTCCTGGATGTGGTAATTGCATTTCACTTAGCGCTAATATCCTTGGGAAAGGTATGAATTCTACTCTCCCTCCAGCTATGGATAAATAGTAGGGCAGACAGGGCTCTTTAACCTTGGTTAGGCAACCGGTCTAGGAGAAGGAAAACTCTGAATTCAAATCTGTTAAACTCCGCTTAAGAAATTGACCTAGTGTCACATCCTGCTCGTGCGGAGGGGTTGGTAAATATATATATGCCAATTGAACAAGATAATAAACTTAGAGCAGTTAAAATCCCAAATCGTCGTCAAAATTAAAACGGAAAAATTTGGCTTGGCTTGGGCATACATTTTAATGAATTTAATTATTACTAAGGATACGATTTATATTATTTTTTACTTAGATTTTTTCTATTATAATAATTTCATGGTCCACAAAAAAATTATGGTTTCAAAGTGGGCCATGAGCTGAAAAAGGTTGGGACCCAATGCAATAGAGCACGCTTGGGAGCAACCTAAACTGCAAACTTTGACAGCGTGCGACCAAAATCACGTCGATGACAACCCTTAAAGAAACATTGCTAAAAGACTGGCAAAATATGGATCAGACGATTGTTGATAACTTGAAAATCGAATACAAACACTGAAACTAGCAAATGGAGGATCTACTCCAATTTAGTTCTAAATAATGTTAATTTTTGTTGAGTTTGTTTTACGTAATTAAACTTTGAAATTGGATGTAGTTTATTTTTCCTGACTAAAAACTTTTCGTAGGCCACTGTATATGGTTCAACCATAGAAATGCATTGAAAAGACAAATCACACTCTCTGAGGGCATAGAATAAACTAAATGTATTCCCTGCAGAGATAAGACCCTCCCTAAACATGGGATGACTTGGGTATGACACTAAACCGTATCTAATAATGAAGCTCAAGTTTTGAATATCGTACCCACCCATTGCCATTACCCCTAGGTTCACTCATTCCCTGAGTGGTATTACCTATTAGGGTCCCATCTATCGGACAAATAGATATGTTTGAAAATTATTGGTTGGTTGGATTTTACGGCATGTTAACCCTTGTGGGGTTATTTCATGCCGAAGACATTTTGTTTTATTCATTTTTGATGGGTGTTAAAAAAAACTTTTTCTAACAATTTTTTTAAATACATTTTTTAAACTCATTTTTTTTCTATTTAACCCATAGATGGGACGCTAACAGTTTTCCTATCACACGGGTCAGAGGGGACCTGGGAGTAATGGTTATGAAGGGATACTCCACACTCCCCAAAGCTCGAGAATTGGAACTTCACCAGTAGATCCATTTAACCGTCATACCCAGGACACACAATTATTTGTATTCAATTGGACCGTGTATTAAAAACAAAAAATCTTTTAAGAAACATCTACACAAAAACAAAAATATGAACACACAACGAACATTCTTCCTGTTGTTTAATATGCCCTGGGAACCAATTTCAAGTTGTTTAATGGCATATCAACCTTGTAGGTTATTTAACGCCAAAACTGTTAGAGTGTGAGATAAAAGTTGGTACTCAAGTTACATTTACATGTGTATTTTTGTAGATAGTTTCGTGGATGTATTTTTTATATCTGATTCATAATTTTCAGAATATTTTTTATTTCTCCCAAGAAGGATAAAATGTCATTCGTTAGTATTCTAAAACAGAACCCTCATATTATTTGCGATTAAATATTTCTTTCTGATTGGAGTGAAAGCTTTAACATCCATGAGGAAATGTTTGACAGTGCAGAGTGTTCGACATGTCCCAAACTGTGGTTGATCATCCTGTTTGAGCATAGAATTGCGTAAGTCTTGTATGGCCAATGCGCAGCCGAGCCAGTATTATTCCTTACTCTCAAGATGTTCTATATCCGGGCTTCAATTCTCCCACTGTTGGCTTAATTGATAATAATTTGTTCGCTGTACTACTGTTCCAACGTTTTTGCCATTTTTGCTTAATAATTTTTTTTTTATTTTTTTAGATCTGTACATATATTTACCCTACCCCTTCTCAAGTACTGGCTGTGACACAAGTTCAATTTCGTAAGTGGAATTTACCAGATTTTAATTCAGAATTTTCATTCTCCTAGACTGGTTACCTTGCTATGGTTAAAGAGCCTAGTTTGTCCTACTATTTACCCATAGCTGGATGGAAGTAGTTGGATACATACCTTTCCCAATGGTATTAGCGCTATGTGAAATGTAAACAGCCTAGTCTAGGATATGAACTTGGGTCAACAAGTCCATTTCCTACGAATCTAACCACTACATCACGCCCCTCCACATGTATTTACCAACTCCTCCACATGAGCAGGGTGTGACACAAGGTCAATATTCAAGCGGAGTCTACCAGGTTTGAATTTAGAATTTCACTTCTAGACCATCTGTCGTACTAGTGTTGAATAGCCAAGTCCGCCCTAATATTTACCCACAGTTGGAGGGATAATAGCTGGATTCATACCTTTCCCAAGGGTATTAATGGGACCTTGAAGTTTTCATCTTTTTTTTTTATTCATAACATATTTTGCAGCTGGATCGGCTTTGTCATTTCCCGTTATTCCAACATGACTTGAGATTCAACACATCACTACTTTTAACTCAGAAAGGGAATTGAGTTTACATTGTAAAAAAATAAAGTAAAGTCGACGGGGCGGCCTAAAGTCGGTATCAGCCAGTCAGCGAGGGAGTCTATCCCCCTTTTCAATAGCGCTAGACCAAGGAGATTGTTTTGGCGTCTGAGGTGGAGCGCCACACCTACCATCTGCTCCTTACTTTACCGCACAGATCCCTGTGCTACTCATACGCTGAGTTGGCGGGGACCGGTATCGAACTAGGAACCTTGTGGTTTCTAGCCGAACGCTCTACCGACTGAGCTAACCCGGCCCCTTACATTGTAACTTGACTATTCAACGTTGATAGTAAATTGAGTACAAATCCAATGATGAAATTTCAAAATATTTATGTGTATTTATGAGATCAGGCTTAATATGAATGATTATGATATTTCTAAAGGGCCGGTCTAGCTAAGTCGGTAGAGCGTCAGACAAGGGACCACGAGGTCTTTGGTTCGATACCAGCCCTCGCCAACTCAGCATATGAGTAGCGCAGGGATCTGTGCGGTAAGGTAAGGAGCTGATGGTATGTGTGGTGCTCCGTCTCAGACCCCAAAACAATCTCCTTGGTCTAGCGCTATTGAAAAGGGGATAGACTCCCTCGCTGTCCCAGTCCACTATATTAACCTATACTACTTGGAACCCCCTTGACTGAGCAGTAACGATTAAGCTCTGAAGCTCTCATTCAAATTCATGGGTAAAAAAAAGATGATTTATTTTAAGATAATCAAAATAATAAATAATAAAAAAAACACCCAAAACAGAGCCCGAGGTTACAGTGGCCTGAACATTGTGTTTATACACAATAGTGATGAGGACAATAGTCCGAAATATCATAATTATTGATAAGATTTCACCTCAGCCATCCGCAAGAATAATACAGCAGTCTTTCACGACGCGCACAATACCGAGTTCAAAAAACACCTGGTTGCTCTGTCGCTCGTGCTTTCTTTTATTGTGTGGCTGATATCGGGGAAATTTGCATACGCCAAAAATCTAGTCTTGACACTTCTCTTGGCTCGAAGATGATGCCTTATGCATTACAAACATGTTCTTCTTTTTGAGGTTTATACCCCGCTTATAATACTCCTGCTGCACATACGAACGCGTTTCGTCCCCGGAGTTTCACCATCTTCTCCTTTACAATTCTCTAATCTCAGGTATAAAATAACACTACTCGGGTTGATATGCTGTTAAAACCAATAAATCATTGACTTCATGAAAATAACCTTTATTATTTTTATATTTTGGATGTTGGGAAGATGCTTACAATCGACTTTGTTAACATTCTGGTCCCCATTTTAAGCATCTAGTTCTTCTGTTGATATTTGGTTTAGATCCAATTGGTCAATCCTTGTTCAGTTCCTTGAAATTGTAGGTAAAAAGACTGTAGTATAAGTAATTCTCCTTGTAATTCTCCTCTTAAACAATCCGAAACATGTGCCGCTTCTACTAAAATAAATAGAAAAAATTCAAACTTTGCGGACCTTAATACACACATCCATATAGTTATATATATACATATAACTTGTAATTGTATATATATATATATATATATATATATATAGAGAGAGAGAGAGAGAGAGAGAGAGAGAAGAGAGAGAGAGAGAGAAAGAAAGAGAGAGAGAGAGAGAGATAGACGATATGGGTGCTATATTTATGAGTAACAGTGCTCATTATCATTGATAAATATCATTTATATTTAAGTTGAGGTAACGTGGATATGGATTCAACAGCGCCTGGTTACAGATAGTCTCTTGCCTATGCGATCGTTAGACCAAATATCGCATAAGTAAGAAACTGTTAGTAAACAGGCACGATCGACTGCATATTCACACTACCTCAACTTAAATATAAATTATATTTATCAATAATAATGAGCACTGTTTACTCATAAATATAGCACCCATATCGTCTATCTATCTATCTATCTATCTATCTATCTATCTGTCTCTGTCTCTGTCTCTGTCTGTCTGTCTGTCTGTCTCTGTCTCTGTCTCTGTCTACCTATATATATATATATATATATAATATATATATATATATATATAGCTCTGCTGATGAGACCTAATAGGCCGAAATGTACATACAGATATTGATTTTTCTCGATTTGTTTAGCCTTACATTTGAATAGGTATGTCCGCCTAATTAATTAATTATTTATTTATTAACTTTCAAAATTAGGTACGACTTCAATTAAGCACATATTCTCCCAAAAATTGTCGGCTAAAAAAGTCATAGCAAAACACATTGTTTGTGTATTTACTTCTCATATATATATATATATATATATATATATATATATATATATATGCGTATTTATATACATATCTGTCTATAATATATATTGTTTGGGATTTAGTATGAAGCATTGGGTGTAAAATATAAGAAACTCAGTTTTTTAATGTTACGTTTCATTTTATTTCGTTAAAATGTTAATTGACTTGTCTCCTTCGAAATAGTCTCTCTCACCGTTACTGTCATTATTTTTTCTGGAGTTTTGAACAATAGTGTGCAGATCTTGTAGTTCTATCTCTCTCCGCTCTGTCGGCTGGGGCGTTAGAATGCACTGACTGCACATCTGGGTAAGACTCCCCCAATGGGGCCACCGTGGGTGGCGACCCATGATGCTTAAGGATAGAGCCCAGGTGGATGAGCAGTTCATGACATGCAATACTCCACTTTGGCCCTATCTTGGGCTAGACGGGCGGTCGGAGAGGGCCCCTCCGATCAATCGGCTGGTCACGTCAAGCCCTAGCACCTATATGATTTTCCCAACCCTATTGCTCTTATGGCAAACCCCAACCCTTTTATCATATGCGTGCTAGAAGCGGGTCTACATGTCCTGGGAATGACGTTAAACTTTATCTGATGGTGAGGTTCCAGTTTTGGAGGTTTGGGGAATGTGGAGCACCCCTTCATCACTATTGCTCCCTGGTCCACTCTGACCCGGAGTGGTAGTACCTGTTAGGGTCCCATCTATGGGTTAAATAGAAAAATGTATTTATAAATAGATTGTATTATCCATTAAGAATTGATTTATTTCAAAACTTTATCGGCATTAAATGACCCACTGAGGTTGATATGCCGTAAAAAAAAAAAAAACCAAACCAAACCAATCTATTCTATATGAAATTGAAGACTTTGCTAGATTGACTCCGGCTTTGGGAACAAAACCATCTACAATGACCAAATCCGTAAAGCGGAGTGATCAACCAGCTCCTCGTTTATCGTAACACGGTTCTATTTTTGTTTGTGTCAGTGGACGTATACAACACGATACATTATCAGCTTTTTTCCCCTGTTAAGATTATGTGACATGAAATTTCCCCACCTCTCTGGAGATTTCACGGACAGACTGGCGCCGATTTCCATGGATCAATGCACACAGCTTCTCAATATCATTTTTGTCCACTGACGAGCAATGTTGACAAAATCTCAAGTCACGCAGAAATCAACGTTCCTCGCTAGGTCACCGAAGTTTAGCAGCGATGAGCCTGTTCAATATTTTATTTGGTGACCTGGGTCCAGTAGTTCCGGCCATTGGATCGGTAAGGTAGTTAATAATTAGCGTGATTCCAGGGGCGGGGCTATCCTGTGGGCAACACTTGCTCCCCCGATTTAAAGGAGCAGGGGCTGGGTTTATGACTCAGTGCCTGAGGCGCTTCAAACGAGGAATGCCGATGGGATTCACGCAATTTTTAAACACTAGCTACGCATGAGCTTAGGTTAGTGCGTGGCTCTCCACTATAATGATCCTTGCGTTCCACTGACATTGTGAGATGTCAGTAAATGCTTAATTTTGTAACCAATTAAGCAACATCAGGTACTATAAGCAACCTGAGTCCTTTGTTTAGGAAAATGACTTCATTCGGCATTTAATATACTGAAAGGGGTTTATATGACGTAAAACAACCAACAAAAATGTTCTGAAATTTGAAGTTTATTTCAAACAGGCTCTATGATTTTCAATTGTATAAATTAAGGGACGAAAAAGAAACAAATGCACTATATATATTTGACCACACTAAAGGAAATAAAGAACTGACTTTGAAAACTGATAGGGAACTTGGTTTTTCGGACTGGGAATGACGTTAAACTTTTGTCCTCATATTTATTGTGGTATGTATAAACACAATATTTCGGCCGCTGTATGCTCCGGTCTTCCTCATGTGTTTCCTGTGTATCCGAGCATAGCAGTGATCCAACCTGGGAAATCATTTTTAATAGTTTGACAGTTGAAGATCTCATTCAAACAATGACATCATGGTTTTTGAACGCCTATCATTCCTACACGTGTCACGAGAAGAATCACGGTCATTTAGAAACAAAACATACATACTAGACGAAGACAACAGTCCGAAAAATAAAAATTATTTACATCAAGCCTCATCTAAAAAATACAGCCAAATAAGATTTATACAATTTTTATAAAAGGAAAAAATATATAAGATTCTTTTCGTGTACAAACAATGCTTTTTGTGTAATAAGATAAATCAAAAATAGATAAAAACGACAATAATAATAATAATAATAATAATAATAATAATAATAATAATAATAAGAAGAAGAAGAAGAAGAAGAAGAAGAATGGTATGTCAGAAAACTTTGATATGAGATCTTGCCACAGGGCCAGACGATCAACCAGCATGTCTACAAAAGAGATACTGTGACGTTTGCTTCGTTCAGTGCGCGAGAAGAGGCGAGGGAAGAGGCGAGAGAAGTAGCAGGACAACTCGTGGGTGCTTCACCAGGACAACACACTTGCCCACACTGCCCTGAGTATCCGAGAGTTCCTGGCCCAGAAAAATATCACTGTGATAGAGCAACCTCCCTACTCGTCTGACTTGGCTCCATGTAATTTTTTCCTCTTCCATAAGCTCAAGGGGGTAATCAAGAGAACCCGTTTTGAGGATGTGCACGACATCAAAAAGGCCGTGAAAACAGAGCTACGAAGAATCCCGGATGAATCCTAACAGGAGTGCATGCAAGCGTGGCAAAGAAGGATGGGAACGTGCATTAGACTCCAGAGGGATTACTTTGAAGGGGATAACTTTTAGTTTGTAGTTTGGATTTGAAATAATTTTGTTTTTTTGTGACACAAGTCCTGGAACTTTTCTGACATACCTCGTACGCAGCTAACTCAATGTTAGAGTAAATTAACCTACATAAACTTTATACAACGAACTCCTGATGCAATGTGAAACTACCCCCAATAGATAAGTTAAGATACTGCATTTTCTAATTTTCGGTAGCTATCTGAGTCTCATTTCCACTAAAAAACGACGGGTTGGAAAAAAAAACGAACGTAGTATGAAATTCAACTATATTCACGGGGAGCTATCTAAACCACATTCGTGTATTTTACAACGAACAGAAAATACAGACCTGAAAAGGGCGAATAGTATACATTTCCGCTACAAATTATATCCTGGGTATGATGTTAAACTGAATCTAATGGTGAGGCTCCAGTTCTGGAGCGCTGGGAAATGTATAGTATCCATTGTGTTTTCCAAAGGACAAAAAATACAGGCCAGCAAAGGGAGCATAGTACAAATTTCCACTATAGATGCACATGGCTTGGCTCTAGGAATTTGTTTACAGCAGGTATCCTAGGTATTAGGTTTAACTACATCTATTGGTGAAGCTCAAGTTCGGGAGCGCTGCGGAGTGTTCATTTATTGCAGCTATCGATTTATCGCAGTTACTCCCAGGTCCACTCTGACCTAAATTGGTAGTACCTACTAGAGTCCCATTTATTATTTAAAATTATTTAAAAAAAACTTCAATACCTATCAAACATGAATAAAACAATAAAATCGCTTCGAGAATTTGTAGGCGTTTTTTTCTTGTTATTGTTAAATATGATTTTGGTATTGTCGGAGAGAATCTTCCGTATATCAGAGGATGTGAATTTGTCAGTGTTATTAGTAGGTTTTGTAATTAGATGTTGCTTTATGGCGCTTGTGTCTGAATGATGGAGGATGTCGTTGTAGTGTGACCAATGTAGGTATTAATTTTTAATTTATTTTTCGAGAAAAATATATATTGTGACAGCTTCACATTGTGAATAGTATGGCAATCATGATTAAAGAATTTCAATAATTCTATAATTATCTATTTATCTATCTATCTATCTATCACAGTCTATTCATATCTGTCTATCACAGTCTATTCATATCTATCTATCTATCTATCTATATATATATATATATATATATATATTATATATATATATATATATAGGGGTTTTGTAATTTGCTTGAAGCATTGTGTTTATATTGGTTTGTTGGTTGGTTTTGAAGGATATCACAATGCAAGTGTAAAGAAAAAAGAAGGTAACTGTGGTGTTGTTTGTTAACCTGTGATTTATTCTCAATTCTTAATATTTCGAGATAAAAATCCCATATACAGAAGATTACTAGAATTGAAGTTGTTGCTAGTGGCTGTTCATTTACTCTGAATAATACAATGTTATCTACATGAAATAACTCATCAAGGGTTGGTTAACATGCCGTAAATTCCAACCAACCAACCAGCCAATCACTATAAATGCACACAGCTAGGAATTTTTCTGTAGGCACACACAGCAGGTAGAGGGTGAACCAACCCCAGTAAATCTCTCTGCACATGACTCAGCTCCGATATTCACGCAATACTGCATCTTTTGATCTTCCATATATCGCTTGACGTGTCAATCTCCCGAACACGCCTCCGTGACAAATCGCTCACTTCCTGTTGGCATTCTGTTCAATGGTGTGTAACCTGCGCAAGCAGCAAAAACAAAATGGCGCATTTAAAGGTTTGCAAAAGAAAAACCCATCGTCCAAAAATAAATGCTAGTTGCTCTAACTGGAATGCATGATCATGTTACACTAGCCCTCCCCTCATCTTGCTCCTAGAGGGATATCTTCAAAGACCCCCAGCGGATGCCTAAAATAGCGGATACTATCCTATACATGTATATATTCTAACAACTTCTGAAAACAACTTCCTCGCATATAGAGGGTGCCCCTCCCCTAAAAAAAAACAGATCCCATACTCCAATTTTGTAATAAACCTGTTAATTTGGTGCTTAAAATATTGTAAAAATAATTTCCCCTAATATTTCATGGTCAAGCAAGGAACAAACATTTTGCGTGGTGGCCTGTTTCACCAAAAAATCATACACTGTTGTGCAAGCCAATTTTTTGAGAAAGTTTTGATTTTTTTTGTTTTGTTTTACGGCATATCAACCTCAGTGGGTCATTTAATGCCGATAAAGTTTTGAAATAAATCAATTCTTAATGGATAATACAACTTTTTTATAAATACATTTTTCTATTTAACCCATAGATGGGACCTTAACAGGTACTACCACTCCGGGTCAGAGTGGACCAGGGAGCAATGGTGATGAAGGGGTGTTCCACATTCCCCAAACCTCCAAAACTGGAACCTCACCATCATATAGAGTTTAACGTCATTCCCAGGACATGTAGACCCGCAGCCACCGCCTTCAAGCACCCATATGATAAAAAGGGGGCTGGGGCCTGCCATAAGGGCAATAGGGTTGGGAAGATCATATAGGTGCTAGGGCTTGACGTGACCAGCCGATTGATCGGAGGGGGCCTCTCGGACCGCCCGTCTAGCCAAAGTGGAGTATTGCATGTCATGAACTGCTCATCCACCTGGGCTCTAAGCATCACGGGTCGCCACCAACGGCCAACAGGTGGCCCCATTGGGGGAGTCTTACCCTTCTGCAGAGGTGCTGTCGGTGCATTCTAACCTATATATGTATATATTCTGAAAATTTCTAAAAACAACTTCCTCGCATATAGAGGGTGCCCCTCCTCTAAAAAAAAAACAGATCCCATACTCCAATTGTGTAATAAATCTGTTAATTTGGTGCTTAAAATATTGTAAAAATAATTTCCCCCAATATTTCATGGTCAACCAAGGAAAAAACATTTTGGATGGAGGCCTATTTCACCAAAAAGCCATACACTGTAGTGCAAGCCAATTTTCGGAGAAAGTTTCGTTGTCTCCATGCTCCATTAAAAAGCAGGATTTATGACTGGGTCCAGAAATTCAGAGAGTTTGGAACTGTGCAAAATCTTAATTCTAAAGGTCTAATGGTCGGAGGGTGAGTGCAATTTTGCGCGACGAGTGCAAGATTGCCTCCAACACCGCAGTACCCATTTGGTGCATATTTTAGACAGTGAAGCAACTAAGATAAATGAAACTTTCAGGAATGATTGTACAAAGACTGAAGTTTAAGTTCAACAAGTTTCTTGAAATCTTATAGACGTTGATAAGATTAAATACAATTTATTTGGATTCATTTTCTGCGGGGTCACCCTGTATATAGAACATTTCAAACGAATTTCACTAAAAGAAGTTTTTCACTGAACACATAGACCCGCCACTTCTAATACATATCTCTGCCTGGATTATAGTGGCTTGTCAAACATTTAAAAAATATTTTAAAACTTTCTAAAAACAATTTCTTTCACAAGAAACTTTCTCCTGGCGATGATCTAAGGTCGAAACTAGTTGAGAAAAATAAATAACAGAAAAGTAATGATCCTGTTTGTCTCATCACTTTTTGTTCATCTTTATATATATATATATATATATATATACTAACAGGACCTGTGGATATACAACAGTATGATGATTTAATTATTACAATGTTTGATATGTTTACTTAAAAGCTACTGCGAAATAGTTCAATATGTAAATGTATAATAATCTTGATTTAACCCTCTGTCAATTTTTTTCTTTCTTTCCTTCTTTTCATGTTTCATTATGTTTGATTGAAACAGATTAGTGTTATCGCTTCTGAGCGCTGAACCTCTCTCTCTATCTCCCCCCTACTCTCTTTTTTCTTTCTTTTTTTGAGCAGTCCATCACATGGAGCACTCAACTTAGGCCCCCTCCGACCAATCTGCTGGCCATATCAAGCCCTAGCACCTACATGATTGTCCCGACCCTATTGGCTGCAAGACAAGCCCCAACCCTTTTTACCATATGGGTGCTAGAAGACGGTGAATGAGGCTCTTCGTGTCCTGGGTATGACGTTAGTCTAACTGATGGTGATGCTCCAATTTTGTAGATCTGAGAAATGTGGAGCACCCCTTCATCCCAATTGCTCCCATCTATGTGTTAAATAGAAAATTTGTTTACAAAAAATTTTTAGTTTAAAAATGTTCTTCCAAACTATCGCCACGAATCATTTAAAAGTTTGCCGGCATTAAATGACCCACCGTGGTTGATATGCCGTAAAGCAAAACAAACAAACAAAAAACAACAAAAAACATAATTACTTGATAATGACCACTGATTATATCAAATGTGCTGCGATTATAGATAAACAAAGAAGTGTTCAGTATGTTTTTTTTATGCAGCCTAGATCCACCTTAGCAGAAAGTTAATAATCAACATGACTATGAGGAAAAACAAAATTAAATAAACACCATTCTTTCCTGGTGTGTGTTTCATTGAATATAACATTCAATGAAACACACTCTTACACACTAACACACACATTTACGCACATACACATTTTTCTAGTAAAAAAAACTACTTGAGTACAGATGAATACACACTACACAAACACACACACACACACATATATATATATATATATATATAAGTAAAGTAAAGTCGAAGGGGCGGCCTAAAGTCGGTATCAGCCAGTCAGCGAGGGAGTCTATCCCCTTTTCAGTAGCGCTATACCAAGGAGATTGTTTTAGCATCTGAGGTGGAGCGCCACATCTACCATCAGCTCCTTATTTTACCGCACAGATCCCTGTGCTACTCATACGCTGTGGGCGAGGACCGGTATCCAACTAGGAACCTTGTGGTTTCTAGCCGAACTCTCTACCGACTGCACCCATACACATATGTATTTCTAGAAAGTCACACATGTGTATACCTGTATACTCTCTCTCTCTCTCTCTCTCTCTCTCTCTCACACACACACACACACACACACACACATACACACATATATATATATGTGTATATGTGTGTGTTACTTGGTTAAACTGAGATAAATATGTATATATGTACGAGTGGATGAACGTGCTTTTACTGATACATACACATATATGTATACGCAAGCACACGCGCACAAATATATTACAGTCAGCTTAACCAGATTTTATATATATAAATATATATATATATATATATATATATATATATATATATACTTGCGTCTGTGTTTGAGCGTGTTTTTATGGATATGTAGACACCCTCCCCCCCACACACATATATATATATATATATATATATATATATACTTGAGTGTGTGTTTGAGCGTGTTTTTTATGGATATGTAGACACACACACACACTTATATATATATATATATATATATATATATATATATATATATATATATATAAAATACTGTAGACCCTCGCATAGCATTTTAAGTGAGTGTTTATAATTGAACATATGTTCTTGATTGTCCGTACAGATGTTGTAGAACAGAGATTGGGCCACTTAATAAGTACCTACAATACTTACACACATCCGAATAAAGAGACTCTCGAGCTCCGAGCGTCACCGAATGGTACTTGATCTTGTTTAGAGATAAAATATTTACGTTGACCCAAACTACACGATGCAGCGTTGTAGCTTTCCTAGCTCCATGCAGCAAAAGAGAGAGAGAGAGAGAGAGAGAGAGAGAGAGAGAGAGAAAGAGAGAGAGAGAGAGAGAGGGGGAGAGAACAGAAGGAGGAGAAGCGTTTAATGCTTACTCCGCCTTTCACTGCGAATCACCCAACCACGCCATGTTCGTTACACTCTCTGGCAGCTCTGTCCGTATCGTGAAACGTTAAACTCGCTGGGCGCAATCCCACACAGGCGAATGGGTGAGATCAAATTACGTATAGGTGTGCGCCGCTCGTGACTCAAGTGTTCCCTAAATAGAAACGAATATTCCAGGAATTAGCAGGGTTTTTTTTTTACGTTTTTTAAAGAGTGGACGAAAGTAATTACTCAAAATGTAATTTTCATATTAGGACATTTCGCTACAGGTTTGAATTTAGAGTGTTTCTTCTACACAGGTTACCTAGCTAAAATTAAAGAGTCCAGCCTGCCCGACCCATAGCTAGAGGGGGAGTAGTTGGAAGCATACGTTCCCCAAGGGTATTAGCCCTATGCGAAATGCAAATAGCCTTGTCCAGGATTTAAAATCGTCCCGTCGAGTCCATTTCCTATAATTCTTGTGTTTCAATGTCATATTTGAAGTCTATTCTGTTAAGTTGGCTCAGGTAATAATATGCCTTTGTTATTACTTCGTCAAGAATTTTTCTCACGTTTATTCAGTAAAAGGAAATTATATATATATATATATATATATATGAAATAAATATTTTAGAAAAAACAAACACATGATGTTATAATTCGCTGACAGAAATCTGTTTCGACCTTTTATTAAAATGGTCTTCATTATATATCATTATTTTTTTTCTAAAAATATTTATTTCATAATGTCGTATTCATTTCCATTCACTTTTTCATATATATATATATATATATATATATATATATATATATATATATATATATATATATGTGTGTGTGTGTGTGTGTGTGTGTGTGTGTGTGTGTTGAAAGAAGAAATGAATAAAGGAAAGAAAATGTTGAATGGATAAAATGGATTTAATTTGAGTCACCAATACTTGTTTCGGCCAGATGTTTGTTCATGTACACATGTATTCTATTTATTATTATTTGTTATTATTTATTTCTATTTATTATTATTTGTTATTATTTATTATCATATGTGTACATGAACAAACTCCATGCCGAAACACGTGTTGGTGAATCAAATTAAATCAATTCTATCCATTCAATATTTTCTTTCCTTTATTTATTTATCCATTCAACATATCGTCGGATTCATTTCCATTTTCAACTTACATACACACACACACATACACACAGACACACATACACATACACAGACACACACACACACACACACACACATATATATATATATATATATATATATATATATATATATATCCATCCGTACGAGCTGTACAGGACACAAGGTCAGTCTCTTAAGCGGAGTTTAACAGGTTTGAATTTAGGGTGTTCTTTCTACACAGGTTACCTAGCTAAAATTAAAGAGTCCAGTCTACCCGATCCATAGCTTGAGGGAGAGTAGTTGGAAGCATACCTTTCCCAAGGGTATTAGCCTTATGCGAAAAGCAAATAGCCTTGTCCAGGATTTAAAATTGGGTCGACGAGTCCATTTCCTATAACTCTAACCATTTCACCACACGTCCCCAACGCAGAAACGGTATATACATATATACAACAAATTATCGTTCTTCTACAAGTGCATAGGTGACCAAGACACTCTCATGAAAAATGACCAAAAGCAGTTTTTTTTTTATTTCTCCACATAGTCTCCTTTGCGATCCACAAACCTCTTCTATCGATATTACAGTGCTTGGATCTCAATGGTAAAAACAGTTTTATATGGCAAATATGACGGCAATGTGGTTCTGGTTTCTATGTGAGGCTTTTTGAATGATCCGTGTATATATACATTTTGACCGATGCATTTTGCTAAGACTGACGAATGTACGCCTTTGTATTATCTGAAAGAAATAGTGATACATTTTTTTCGGGGGAAAATCTGGTAATACAAACCCCACCCTTTTCTATCATTATAGAACAATTATTAATACAAAAAAAAAGAAAGAATGGAAAGACAAATGGAAAACGATTTGCGCGCCAAATTTAGTGGCGCCTAAAAACAGATTGTGTAGTAACTACCGAATATTCCTGGAGATGCTGCTCACAGACAACAACCCCTTATACCCAAGGGACTATTTCAGTAGATGCAATTTGACAGGGATCCGTTTAGAGAGAAAAAATAAATACACGAAAAGATAGAGACAAAAGAATCGGAATGAAAGTTTAATATAATTTTATACAACGATAATAAAAAAGGAAGAAGAAAAAAACAAAGGTTGGTCTGAGAGAGAAAAATATTTACTCAATTTTACTTACCTTGTCCGCTATTATTCGCTTTCACTGACGGAAATTTAACAGATATTACACAATTATTTTAGAATACTTATATATACTCTGTACCAGATCTCCAGTCCTCTCACTATAGATGCTGTAACCATTTTACACAGTCAGCATTTGAAATCCGAACAATAAAATGTATTTTAGAATAGAATTAGAGTGAGGCAAGAGCGCCACCAGATAGTATTAGGGAGGGTGAGAGCGCCACCAGATAGTATTAGAGAGAGGCAAGAGCGCCACCAGATAGTATTAGGGAGGGTGAGAGCGCCACCAGAGAGTATTAGAGAGAGGCAAGAGTGCCACCAGATAGTATTAGGGAGGGGTGAGAGCGCCACCAGATAGTATTAGAGAGAGGAAAGAGCGCGACCAGATAGTATTAGGGAGGGTGAGAACGCCATCGATAGTATTAGAGAGAGGCAAGAGCGCCACCAGATAGTATTAGGAGGGGTGAGAGCGCCACCAGATAGTATTAGAGAGAGGAAAGAGCGCGACCAGATAGTATTAAAGAGAGGCACCAGATAGTATTAGGGAGGGGTGAGAGCGATAGTATTAGAGAGAGGCAAGAGCGCCACCAGATAGTATTAGGGAGGGTGAGAGCGCCACCAGATAGTATTAGAGAGAGGCAAGAGCGCCACCAGATAGTATTTAGAGTAGAGGCAAGAGCGCCACCAGATAGTATTAGGGAGGGGTGAGAGCGCCACCAGATAGTATTAGAGAGAGGAAAGAGCGCGACCAGATAGTATTAAAGAGAGGCAAGAGCGCCACCAGATAGTATTAGGGAGGGGTGAGAGCGCCACCATATAGTATTAGAGAGAGGCAAGAGCGCCACCAGATAGTATTAGGGAGGGGTGAGAGCGCCACCAGATGGTATTAGAGAGAGGCAAGAGCGCCAGATAGTATTAGGGAGGGGTGAGAGCGCCACCAGATAGTATTAGAGAGGGGAAGAGCGCGACTAGATAGCATTAGGGAGGGTGAGAGCGCCACCAGATAGTATTAGAGAGAGGCAAGAGCGCCACCAGATAGTATTAGGGAGGGTTGAGCGCGCCATCAGATAGTATTAGAGAGAGGCAAGAGCGCCACCAGATTGTATTAGAGAGGGGTGAGAACGCCACCAGATAGTATTAGAGAGAGGAAAGAGCGCGACCAGATAGTATTAAAGAGAGGCAAGAGCCCCACCATATAGTATTAGGGAGGGGTGAGAGCGCCACCATATAGTATTAGAGAGAGGCAAGAGCGCCACCAGATAGTATTAGGGAGGGGTGAGAGCGCCACCAGATAGTATTAGAGAGAGAGGCAAGAGCGCCACCAGATAGTATTAGAGAGAGGCAAGAGCGCGACCAAATAGTATTAGGGAGGGGTGAGAGCGCCACCAGATAGTAGAGAGAGGCAAGAGCGCCATCAGATAGTATTAGAGAGAGGCAAGAGCGCCACCAGATAGTATTAGAGAGAGGCAAGAGCGCCACCAGATAGTATTAGAGAGAGGCAAGAGCGCAACCAGATAGTATTAGAGAGAGGCAAGAGCGCAACCAGGTAGTATTAGGGAGGGCGAGAGCACCACCAGATAGTATTAGAAAGAGGCAAGAGTGCCACCAGATAGTATTAGTGAGGGTACATTTAAGAATATATTTGGTATATTTCATTGTACCTAGAATACCTTTTTCTTTTTTTTTTCTTTTTTTTTCTTTATTTTTCTTCTATTTTATTTTATTTTTTTGCAAAGCATGAAATAAACTTATTTGTTGGCTGTTTGTTTGTTTATTTGTTTGTTTATTTGTTTGGTTTTGTGTCATGTCAATTCTTGACGTGTTAATTCATGCCGAGGTAAATTTAACAATTATGGACTCCGATTATATTCGGCACAAACATTTATTTTCACAATCATTTAAACCGATACACATTTCATACTTTCTTGCAATATACATATTTTAAGAGCCAATAGATTAATATTGTTATAAATAATTTTAAACATTATATCAAATAGATGTATTTAACACAGAGATGATGTTGTATACCCCTTTACTTACTTCTTATTTCTTCTATTCTTCTTCTTGGTCTTTGACATCTTAGGTCTTCTTCTAGGTCTCTTCTAGCATCTCTTCTTCGTCTGGACTTCTCTTGGGGACTTCGTGTCTGGTCTTCCATTGGGGATTTCTCTTTATCAGAAGCCCTGTGTCATTGGTAGTTTTTATATAATAACACAAGACTTCGATTTACTTAGATCACATTTTATTTCGAAATCCCCACCAGACTACCTGCGCAGATCGAGTCGGAGCATGTATAACACGACTCACCACCATCGTGGTTTCTTGCCGACTGACTAAAATCTCTTTCTAATCTAAACCGGAAGAGGGTCTCCTCCACCGATTCTCACGGTATCCACCGGAAAGGATCAGGATGAGGTCAAGGCTTGTCACTCATCATTCAAGGCCGTGGGCAGCAACTTATAACAGCCATTTTGATTTCTACACTACTGTAAATAATTATTAGAAATCTAATAAGTATATAACAATGAGACCTTAACGGGTGCTACTACTCTGAATCAAAGTGAACCATGGAATAATGCCAATAAAGGGGGTGTCCACTCTACCCCCAGAGATCTAGAACTAGAGCCTAATTCCCAAATGGAGTTTAGAGATATACATTTTTTCAGAAGGTATCTTATCCCTCTACATGGGAGGTAATCGTTGTATTTCAGGCCCAGTCGATTAAGAGAATGCTTATTTGAGTCACCCTTATATAGTAACCTAGGACTATCGAGAATTCCAAACCTTCTTTCTAACGTATATCATAATAGACAAAACTCTGAATTCGAACCTGTTGAACTCCGCTTAAGAAATTTACCTTGTGTCGTATCTTGCTCGTGCGGAGGAGTTGGTAAATATATATATATCATAATAGACAAAAGCGATTGAATTCATCATGAATGAAGTAAAACCTTTTAAACAGAAACTAATTAAAATATAACAGATAACAGGAATGAGAAATTTTCATTTGTGAGTTGATATCTGAAAACAATTAAGTTTTCAGATATCAACTCACAGATGAAAATTTCTCATTCCTGTTATCGGCTATATTTTAATTATTAAGTATATTTTCGTAAACAATGCATCATTTTAGGCTTCTGTTTATTGGTGCATTTAGCTTTAGTATAAAATCGCATTATTATACGCACACAAATACGTGTACATATATATATATATATATATATATATATATTGTGTGTGTGTGTGTGTGTGTATTTGGGCAGCATTCTTTCATTTATACATGTAGAATTAAACAAAAGGCACATCTCCTGTTTAACAATTTTATTTTTGATCTTTTCCAATTTTCTGGCCAACTTTTTAATGTCTGGGTGGAATTGATGGATAAGTCCACCAAAGTTCAGTTCCGGAGTACTTTCGGCACTTCGAAGCGCCATCCTCAGGGGTGATGTATTCCAGTTTTTTTTGTTGTTGTTGTTGTTGTTTTTTATATTAATGTGGAGGCTGGAAGGAGAAGAATTGGTGAGAAAGGTGTTATAGGCATTTTAGAATGTGTGTACTGCATTGGAAATTAATTTTGTTCAAGGATGGTTTGTATTGTTTCATGTATAAAGCTTCTAGTATTTGGAGTTTTTGTTTATTTTTTTCTTTGTGCAAAATGTGTGTATTTTCGGTTAGAACATTTCGGTAATTAGAGCGGGGGCATGAATGTAATTTTAGGTGTTGTGAAATAGAGCTATTGTCTGTTAAATGGAGGGTTAGACACCTTGATAATGTGGTTGAGGTGAGTCCAATGTATGTATTATCATTTTCTGGGAGACTACAATCTCCTAGGGGACACTTAAATCTATATACTACATTGGTCTCATTAAGCCGACCTGTGGGGGAGAAAAATTGTTACGAATGACGAGGTTGGTAGTTTTGTATTTTTTATGATAAATAATATATTTTACCTTATTATCAGGAGTGGTTGCAGTAACGTTATTACGAATTATTTGTTTTAGTGCTATTTCATCGAGTTTGTAATTATGATGGCGCTTCGAAGTGCCGAAAGTACTCGGGAACTGAACTTTGGTGGACTTATCCATCAATTCCACCCAGACATTAAAAAGTTAGCCAGAAAATTGGAAAAGATCAAAAATAAAATTGTTAAACAGGAGATGTGCCTTTTGTTTAATTCTACACACACACACACACACATATATATATATATATATATATATACACTGGTAGATAGTGTCTGAAATTATATATATATATATATATATATATATATATATATATATATATATATATATATATATATGTATGTATGTATGTGTGTGTGTGTGTGTGTGTGTGTATGTGTGTATGTATTTCAGTGGACTGAAGAATCATCTTCGTGCTCACGACCTGTCGGGTTCTTGTAAATAAAAGAAAAGAAAGAACAGGAAATGGACTTTATTTATCAGGTTGGAACGAAGAAAATATCCGATTTTCTTAAAGAATATTTTAGACGACACGTATTAAAGTATTGAAAAAGTTATCTTTTTATAGGAATCATACAATGAACCATTTTTATCTTTTTCTTTCAGAATATAGGAATATTGTTCGTAATATCTTCAGTATTTACTCTTCTGCTCGTTCCAATTAAAGAACACATTAAACATTTGTCAGTCTTAGAGTTTCATAACGCTGTCAATGCAATTATAGCAGTAAAATCCATTTAGAGCATTTATCGGAATGATTCTTTGGATGAAAGAAATTGCCCGAGGTGGTTTTCCAGTTTTTGAAGTGGGGATTTCAGTCTTAAGGACGAGCTTCATTAGTCAATAGAAAGGGAATGATCGTTCATCAGGTTAATGCCCGTCCTCACAGTCCAAGAAAGAAATGATCTCTTAGAGAAGCTTCATTGGGGAAAGTTGTTTCACCCTCCATATGTTACATACTCATACACATATACCCATGTTGGATACATACACAAGTGTTCTTTTACTGGAGAGAGGGGAGAGATAGACATAGGTAGATATAGAGATGCATATGCATTTTGCATTACTTACTTCTTTGGCCATTTGGTGATCTCTAGTCGTTTCTATTCTTTCTCTCCATGTTGAATTCTATTTCTAGATTCTTGTTTGTTGTTCTTTGATTCATTCCTTCTTCTTGGTCAGTCTTTTTGCCAAGACATTCATCAAACAAGAACACCATCTTATTTCTTTAAACTTTTATTTACTTAACTAAAATTCTTCTAACACAACGCGCGTGTGCATAAAGAGCCCATGCTTCTCGTCGGACGTCCAAGCAAGTACTCCCGGGTTAACTCGGTCCCACGTGACGTCACGTATTTCGCGGGATTTCTGTAATATTCCATGGAAAGTCCCGCCGTGATATGAAAAGGGGTCATCCCTTCAGAAATACAGGGGGTTGACAATAATCTTATGCAACCGCATAGATTATGCAACACATATTTTCCTGACGCTGCCATTTTTGATTATAACTTGTTTAAGGGATTACATGATGATCTTAGGTTGGCATCAATGGAGGAAATTGATGTACGAGTTGGTCTCATAGTTTGCATCAAAACTTAAAGAATTATACAAGCGTTGTATATCTAAGATTGTTGACAGAATGAGGTTCTGGGAAGCAATGGAGGTTATGCTATTGATTAAATCTTTCTACGGTCATAAGGTATTTAATTTATAATATACTAACAGCTACTCGACGTTGCCTGGGATTTAAAACGTAAAAAAATAAGTCTCTTACCTATACTAGTAAAAATAAAAAACGGGCGGGTGTAAAAAATTCAATGGCAGCGAGTTTGTACCCTAAGTAAGTAAAATCATCAAATTCATTAAAGGATTAAAAAATAAAACAATTTGAAATGTAAACTTTAAATATGTATTAAAATAAAACAAACTATATATAGATATATAATACCAGTCATGTATTTATTAAAACTTGTTTTAAAAAACAATGAGGACTGTCTAATGTTGCATGTTCAAATTTTGAGTGTATTTATTGTGTTATGACGATTTGGGGTAATGTGACGTAGCAGTGACGTAATTTTTGTTACAGACAAAAATCGGAAGCGAATCTCCATTATTAATAGATTTATATATAGACTAATAAAAATAATTTTTCTATATATATTTGTTTTATTATCTTTTATTCTTTATATATTCTTGTTTTTAAGTTGTTTTTTTTATTTCTATTCTTTTTTATATTTTTTTCTTTTATCCTTCTCTGATTTCTTGTTATTATATTTTATCCTTAATTAATTTGTTTTTATTTTTTAATCATTTTCAATCATTTTTTTAGGATATTATTGATCTATACCCTTATATTTTATATAGCTTTTTTCTCTTGGACAAAAATAGCGCGTGGATTTTATGGCACTTTGGTCTCCACTAATTTTCCTTTATGAAAGAACATATACTTGGTCATTTTAAAACAAACATAAAAGCATATTTACAGACATACAGACATAATCTTTCTTTTATATATAGATACTCTTAAATTAGAAATTACTTACATTTCAACCTGATATTTTCCATCATTTTAAAATTTATGTCTCAAAGTGGGAAAAGGAAAAATTACAAAATGTGAAAATATCTCGTGAACTGCTAGTATAATTTAATACGTTTTAGCTTAAAGTCAAGGGTCAGCTTATACACGAATGCCTTTTAGTCTCAAGTCAGAATTCGACCTATACACGAGGCATAGCATAAGACTAATGCTTTTAGCCTAAAGTAAGATTTAAATACACCAGACATACAATAAAATATGTCACTCACAAAGGATTCAAGTTGACACATCAAATCAAATTTAACTCACGTGTTGCCATGACTACCTCCTATTGATTAGCCAAACAGAAATAGAAGAAAGTGACATTATATTGGAAGTGGGAGAAGAATTTATACAAATATCCAACACGTATCCAAGCAATACCTGAATAGAGTCGGTGGGGCTTGGAAAACGACGACTGTATCTACTGCAAATGGGGGAAGCACCCCGATACAAAAGGGTATCCTGGGTATGACACTAAACTTCACCCAGCTGATTGGTTGGTTGGTTGGTTGGTTGGTTGGATTTTACTTGTTGGGATATTCTATGCCGAAGACGTTTTGTTTGATTAATTTTTGATGGGTACTCAAATTTTAAATTCGATTCTTAAACACATTTTATACTCATTTTTTCTATTTAACCCATAGATGGGACCCTAAGAGCGTTCGGCTAGGAAACCACAAGGTTCCTAGTTCGATACCGGTCCTCGCCGACTCAGCGTATGAGTAGCACAGGGATCTGTGCGGTAAAGGAGCTGATGGTAGGTGTGGCGCTCCACCTCAGACGCTAAGATAATCTCCTTGGTCTAGCGCTATTGAAAAGGGGATAGACTCCCTCTCTGATTGGCTGATACCGACTTTAGGCCGCCCCGACGACTTTACTTACTTTACTCCGGGTAACAACGAACCCGGTAGTAATGGTGATGAGGGAGTAATCCACATGCCTCAGAGTTCCAGAATTGGAAGTTCACCATCAGGCAGAGTCTAACGTCATACCCAGGACATGAGGGCTCTCAACCACCGCCTTCTAGCACCTATAGGATAAAAGGGTTGAGGCTTGCCATAAGGGCAATTGGGTTGGGATAATCATAAGGCTTAACGTGACCAGCCGGTTGATCAGAAGAGGTCCCTGACCGTCCTTCTAGCCTAAGGAAGGCCAAAGTAGAGTGTTGCATGTCATGGACTGCTCAGCCACCAGGGTACCATCACGGGCCACCACTCACAGCCAACAGGTGACCCCCTTAGGGGAATCTTGCCCCTATGCAGAGATGTAATCGGTCTATTCCAAAGCCCCAGGTACCAGGGCTAAACTGCAGCCGGTGGTGAGCCTCCGGTTCTTGAGCTCTGGGTAGTGTGAAGTACCCCTTTATTACCATTAGTCAACCTCAGCCCATAGAGGTAGCATCAGTCAGGGTCTATGAGTCAAATAGATATGTTTGCATTAGATAGCAATAATTGATACCATATCATGTGCAAATTATTCGTATAAACAATAGTTATTTAAAGGTATAATTGTTTACTAAGGATTAGTATTATTAGATAACTGAAAGCATATATTCGTTTGCAATTGATTGGTGTTAAATAGGATTAGTTGAAACTATACAACTGTGTGCAAGCATCCTCATGTCTCGCTGACAGCACGTATTCCCTTGACACTCTGTCAGCATCAGTCCCCATTGTTCGTTGCTCCTGGCGACTACTCATGTTACATACTCATACACATATACCCATGTTGGGTACATACACAAATGTTCTTTTACTGGAGAGAGGGAGAGAGATAGACACAGGTAGATAGAGAGATGCATAACTTACTTCTTTGGCCATTCGTGATCTCCAGCCGTTTCTATTCTCTCTCTATGAATTCTATTTCTCTGTTCTTGCTAGTTGGTCGTCATTGATTCATTTCTTCTTCTAGGTCAGTCTTGTTGCCAAGACATTCATGAACCACAAAACCATATTATTTATTTAAACTTTTATTTACTTAACTAAACATTTTCCTCTAACTAAACACAGTGCGCGTGTGCAAGTGAGCCCCATTTAAGGCAGATAGGCCTTCTCTGCCTGACGTCCAAGCTGCAACTGCGACCCAACCAGGTCCCACGTGACTACACGTATTTCGCGGGCTTTCTGTAATATTCCATGGAAAGTACCGCCCGTGACATGAAAAGGGCCATCCCTTCAGAAATACAGGGGATTGACAATAATCTTATGCAACCGCATAGATTATGCAACACTCAACATAACATCCAGTATTCGCATAGAACTGATCAATGTAAGTCTTTGCTGGTCAGCCCACTCTGGTGTGTCCATTTTTAAGTGTCAGAAAAACGTCACTTATGAATTCGTTCATGTTTTTCCAGCAGTGTCCAGCATGTTTTGTTCGTCTTACTCGGATACTTTGTATGATAGGAGATAAGTGGCCGTACAGCTGCCTCGGACCATGTAACCATTAAGCACCCCAGATGAGAGCTGTTTTGAAAGGAACGCCTTTTGCTATGCACCACAAACTCCCGGTTGTTTGTTTACAAACAACAGGCGATTTGTTTTTGCATTAGAATTTCACTGTAAGATTTTTTAAGTTTATTCATGTATATTTACAACCCAAAGGCACGTTTTTATACTAAAATAGTTTTCAATTTTAATAAAAACAATAGTTATTTCATATTGTTGTTGTTAATTCAATAGGAATTGTTTTAAGTTAAAAACTTTAAACGAAAGACACGTTTTTATATGAAAGATGCATTTTTATATCAAAATAGTTTTTATTTAATCAGAAGAGAAATGCAGATATGTTTATTTAAATGAAAGGATGTTAAGACCAAGTAACCAATAAATAACTATTTTTTTAATTAAAATTAAAAACTATTTTAGTATAAAAACATGCCTTTTGGGTTGTAAATATACATGAACAAACTTTTAAAAAATCTTACTGAGAAATTCTAACGCAGAGAAATCACCTGTTGTTTGCAAACAAACAACCTGGAGTTTACAGTGAAAAGCAAAATGTGCTCCTTTCAAAACAGCTCTCACCTGGGGTGCTTAATGGTTACATGATCCGCTGCTTCTTTTGTGATGCTGCTACCAGGATATGTACAAAACACACGTATCTACCTTTTCCATCTTTTTCATAAGATTCCATGTGGTGTAGCAATACAGCTTGGAAGAATTCTCGTTTCTTTTATCAAAGATATCAGATTTTCATATCATCGATAATCTATCTATATCAGTATATGCCTTTTTAAGCGTATATTGACATCGCTTTCAGTAGGTGAAACATTACCATTTTGGTATGTGCACTGGTCAATTAATTTGAATAAAAAAGTATATATACACTTGATAGTCTCTCAACGGTCATAAGTTTGCGTCATTATAAATTGGATTAAATGTAACTGATGCCTGAAAAAAGAAATTATTCGGATAATCGATTTCCCAACTGCAAAAGAATGCCGACAAAATCTTTCCGCTTGCAAAAATATTTCAATCACGGTCCAAAGCTTCGCGCCTGCGAAGAACCAGAATTGTCTCCCCACCACCACCACCACCACCACCACCGAAATTTCTTTGCCAACTTTTGCTGCGTAGTGCGGTAATAAAGCAAGCAGTCGCATTCCATTCGGGTGCCTCAATTCGCAGCTTCCAAAATCCTGACCCTTCACCAAACCAACTACCGTTCACAGAAAAGCTTAACACCGAACATGTATTTAGGATATCTCGCAAATAGCAGTCAGACACGCCCAGCAACGCTGACACTTCGAATCGTCATAGTAACTTAGAAACAATCTTCGTATTTGTTCATCCGACACAGTTTGGAGTTACATTTATTCAAAAAATGAATTCTTTAAAAAATGGTCGCCGCTAACTTCCCCCACCAAAAAGCGGTTATTGACATTACTAACAATATGTATTTACCCAACCTCTTCATCATGAGCAGGATGTGGCACAAGGTCATTTTTAAACGGAGTTTAAAAGGTTTGAACTCAGAGATTTCCTTTTCCTAGCCAAGTTACTAGACCAAGATTAAAGTAGCCAGTCTTCCCTACTATTTACTCCTAGTTGAAAGGAGAATATTTCAATGCTTACCTTTCTCACATATGCACTATGAGAAATGTAACCAGCCTCATCCAGCATATGGACCCGTGACACTTTATCATATTTCCTACGACGGTAACCATTACACGACGTGTGCCTCTTCATTAATAACAGTCGAAGAATTGTTTGTCCTCTGTAGTCTATTTGGGCTTTTTAAATGTTACGTCCTTGATTGATGCTAAAAAGATTTAAATTTGATTGCTAATTGCCGACATTTGTAAACTCAGTTTTAATCGTATGTACCCCAACACAGCCGTTATGCATAAATTATGCTAATTTTGTCGTCTGATACAGAAGACTCAAATAAGGTCAGTTGCTAATAGAAACATCAAAATCACTTGGGGTGGGGAATTCGGTGAAGGAATGATTAAGTCGTCGAAACATAACAGTGTCTGGTTTAACTCAGTCGGTAAAGTGTTCGGATAGGAATCCCAAGGTTCTTGGTTCGATACCGCCCCCGCCAACTCAGCGTATGAGTAGCACAGGGATCTGTGCGGTAAAGTGAGGAGCTGATGGTAGGTGCGGCGCTCCACCTCAGATGCTAAAATAATCTCCTTGGTCTGGCGCTTGTGAAAAGGGGATAGACTCCCTCGCTGTCTGGCTGATACCGACATTAGGCCTCCCCGACGACTTTACTTACTTACATAAAATAAAAGTAACGTTATAGGGACTGCGTTGAAAACTTGCCGAAGGGGACTGGCGGTGACAGAGAGTCAAGGGAATACATGCTGTCAGCGAGACATGAGGATGCTTGGTTGGTTGGTTGGTTGGGTTTTACAGCATGTCAACCCATTGGGTCATTTCATGCCGAAAACATTTTTTTACTTATTCATTATTGATGAGTATTCAATTTTTTTTAACTCAATATTTTTTCTAAACACATTTTTTTAAACTCGTGTTTTTCTATTTAACCAATAGATGGGACCCTAACAGGTACTAACGCTCCGAATCAGAGTGAACCTGGGAGTAATGGTGATGAAGTGGCACTCTACATTTCCCAATCTCCAGATTTGGAACTTCACAATCAGCCACCGCCTTCACAAGGGTTGGGACAATCATAAAGGTGCTAGGGTTTGACGTGACCGGAGGATGTTCTTCCGATCGCCCGTCCAGCACGAGTAAGATCCAAGTGGCATGGACTGCTCAGTCACTAGGGTTCCACCCTTAAGCATCAAGAGTCGCCACCCACGGCTAACAGGTGGTCCAATTGGGGAGGGGGTCTTATCTCTCTGCAGAGGTGCAGTCGACTGCCAAGCTGACTGGCCGAGATTCTAACCACTACACCAGCTGGCCAATCCCAGATTCTTCGTCTGTTTTGAACTTAGGTTTCGAGTCACACACGGAGCAGTCTCCCATGTCTATAACCTTGCTGATGAGACCTAATAGGTCGAAATGTACATTCAGGGATTGACATTTTCTCGATTTGTTTAGCCTTACATTTTAACATATATGCCCGCCTTAATTCATGAATTATTAACTAATTAATTTTCAAAAATTAGGTATGACTTCAATTAAGCACATATCCTCCAAAATTTGTCTGCTAAAAGCCATATCAAATAAACACAGTGTTTATTTACGTACTCTTATATATATATATATATATATATATAGTGCATTTCTTTGTGTAAATAATAATTCAGAAATAAATTATAATGTTTTGAAAATAGGGATTTACTTTATTATCACCCTGTTTATGTAGAGGAAATGTATAAAAAAAACTAGTTTCTTTCCGAATCAGAGTAATCAGCTACCTGATTAGTGATTTCTAGGGCCATAAAAGCCTGCGAATCCTTTGTAACGTTCTTTGTTTGTACTCTCAACACAACTAGTACAATAGTCACATTTAGTACACCAAAAACAAATCTGTTCTTCCCAAGGTAATCCGCTTTTTATTGACTAGCAGGGATGTGGGCAAAATTTGCATACGCCACAAGTTCATCTCGCGGGGTTTACTTCGAACACGAGACTTTTTCTTTTAATCATTGGTCCTGTCTTATGCTTCCGGACATATTCTATGCAAGTCACGTGGGCGCGCCCGCTTCGTCCCATGAGGTAAGTCGGTTCTCCCGTCGCTACAGGAAATTTAACAGGTTGAATTTCTTGAGTGAAAGTGTCTGGTGAAAACAAAAGATACAAAGTCTCTTTTCTTGATGAAGAAAAGTTAAATTTGTCAATGCGTTAAGATGTCTCAATATTACTATTAACAAAAATAGTTTGTTAAAAATGAATTACTACGACCAGAAAATTAGGCAAACACCGTGTACAATATGCGGAACACTGGACAGCTGTTTGGACCTTATTTCGTCTCCTCAGCTGTATATACCACGATCTCCTTCAATTGAGAAACAGCTGTCCAGTGTTCAGAATGTTGTACACGGTGTTTACCGAATTTATCTGGTCGTGGTAATTCAATTTAATCAATTATACTTAATTCCTCCATCAACACATTGGATACTATTTGTCTAAGTTTTGAGTTTGAGTTTGAGTTTGAGTTTTGTTTAACGGCATATCAACCTCTGTGGGTCATTTAATACCAAAAAGGTTATTTTGGATTTCAGTCTTTAAAGTAGTGGTTCTATGAAGATAATCGGTTATGTTCTGTTATATCTTGTTGAAAAGGTTGCTTTTTTTTTATAAAATGTAAAATGTTTTCAGGGTTTGTATTCTTAAAGATGTCTCTCAGGTTTCTTGCTTGATAGTAATTGGCGCGGATATGTTTAAGTCTGTTACAATATAGAAGGATATGCTTGGTTGTAAGTTGTACTTGCATGTTGATCACACTGGGGCATCCTCCCCTTTTAACAGGTACGAATGGGTAATGTGGGTTTGCCCAATACGCAATCTGGCGAGTATTACTTTTTCTCTTCTAATACTTCTGTGGCTTGTCGACCACTCTCCAATAACTTCTTGTATTTCGTGGAGTTTGTTTTGAGTCAAATTGTTCCATGATTTCTGCCATTTGTCTAATATAAATTTGTTTATGGTTGGTTTCAGATCTGTATATGGGATTTTAAATTTGCTCATATCTGTTTGAAATACATTTTTGCGGCTTTGTCTGCTTTTTCATTTCCTTGGATACCAATGTGACTTGGTATCCAGATGAATATAATGTTATTATTTTTAGAGAGGGTGTTTAGTTTGTTTAGGAGCTTCGTGATCAGAGATGATGTGTATTTGTTATGTAGTGCTAACACGACTGATTTAGAGTCTGTGAATATAATAAATTTGGAAGCTTTGTGATTTGCTATGATATTCATAGCTAGATCAATGGATGTGATTTCTGCACTGTAGATTGAGGCTTCATTTGGTAGGCGTTTTAAGGATTCTTTTTTTTTTTTTTTTTTGAAAAATAGCAGCACAACCAATTTTTTTCCCTTGTTTGGATCCATCTTTATAGATGTGGTAATGATCTGGGAACTTATTTTGTATTTTAATGAATTTCTCTTGGTAAGTGATAGGATGTGTTTTTGTTTTAGGTAATTTAGTCAGTTCTAAGTTTATAGTTGCTTGCTTTATGGTCAATGATGCCGTTTTGGAGAGTATGGTATGGTGTACTATATTGGTATTGATTTTGATTTCGTTGAGGAGATCACTTATTCTTAAGTTAAAGGGTATTGTTCTCATCTTTATTTTTATATATTCAACGTTTCGGCCGATTTGCCCTCATGTGTTTCTTGTCGAACTCGGTAACCTTCTCGAACTTGGAAAGCTTCTCTTTGAACTCTGGAACCTTCTTCTCGAACTCGGAATCCTTCACAGAACTTCGAACCGGACTCTTTATTCAATCCACCGGTTAAAACTGTTCTCGTACCGTTAACCATGACTGGCTACAAGTGTTAAGCGAAACGTTGTGTATATAACAATAAAGATGAGGACAATAGTCCGAAAAATCCAAATAATACAATTAAACAAAGAATAGTTCATGAATTTAAAATATCGCTGTTTTGTTTTGCTTCCAACTAAACAATATATATTTTGTTTGTGTAAAAGACCTTCCAATGTCGCTTTGTATGTATTTACCCAACCCCTCCACTACGAACAGAATGTGGTACAAGGTCAATCTTAACGTCATATCCAGAACACTTAGACCCTCATCCACCGCATTTTAGCATATATATATATATATATATATATATATATATATATATATATATATATATGCAATAAGGGATATAGGGCTGGGACAAGACAAAAAAACTATTTTGTTATTAACAAGGAAATAGTTAGCATTTGAAATACATAAGTTTTGGTTCAAACTAGACCAATAGTTCTCAACCTTTTTTTTACCTATTGACCCCTTTTAATCCTACTTTACTCTGGTGGATCCACCATAGTCATTCGATGTTTAAAAATCCCATTGTATTTTTATAATTAAATACATTTTGCTTGTCTGGGTCCCCCAAAATTTTATATGGTCACAGAGGGTCCATATGTACCCCGGTTGAGAACCTGTGACTTGACAATGTATTGTGTGAGAGTAATTTCCTCAAACTAAAAGAGTGGAGAGAAGCTGGGTATATCACGAGCTACCAATTGAGGTCGGGTCCTGTTGTCAGGATTCTTGTCGCCATTTTAGGCGTTATAGTTCCGCTATTGGTATTGTGTGTAGTTTCAATGGATATTCCTTGTGGCACAATGTTTGATGTATTCCTTGAAATAGTAATAAGAGGGAAAATGTAGTGTCTGTCATTAGATAATCCTTGTCGGTTAATCTGTAGTATTCCTAGGTAGAAAGATTGTAGTATCAGTTACTCCTTTTCTGTTAATTTGTAATATTCCTTGGTAAAAAGATTGTATTAGATTGTTACAAAAATAATGGCCGATTGAAGTGCTCGGTTTTGAAATGTCATTTAACATAGAATTTGTTGTTTATTTCAGATGGATTTTTGCATATATAATAATTAATGTGTGCTGAAAAATAAAATTTAATTTATTTTCAGATAGAAAGTATTTTTGAAAAATAGAAGCCTTCAAAGATGAACATGCCTAAACATGACCTTCGCCTTCTAATGTTGCATGAGTTCAAGCTTGGGCAAAATACCTCCAAAACTGCTACCAATATCAACAAAGCATGGGGGGGATGAATCCACAAGTGATCGGACAGTACGAAGATAGTTCCAAAAATTCTGCAGTGGAGATGAGAGTCTTGAAGATGAAGAAGGTAGAGGACGGACATGCAGTCTGGACAATGAACAATTGCAGGCAGTTGTTGAGCAAAATCCACGACAGAGAGATGTCTCAGACACTTGGTGTCAGCATTGCAACAGTTTCACCCCATTTACAGAGTATCGGAAAGGTGAAAAAGCTCGATAAATGGGTTCCCCATGAGCTCAAAGTGCACCAAAATCTTAGGCGATTTGAAGTGTGCTTGATGCTCTGTTTGTGTAACACCAATGACCCCTTTCTTGACCGAATAGTCACTTGTGACGAAAAGTGGATTCTCTGCGTCAATTGTAAACGATCAGGTCAATGGCTTGATCGTGATGAATTTATACTGTTAATGTTTCAACAATAAATGTATGTATTTGAAATCGGCCACTATTTTTGTAACAACCTAATAGTATCTGCTTACTCATTGTCTTAATCTGTAATATGCCTTGTTTGAAAGATTGCAGTAGGACGATTGTAATATCAGTTTACTCCTTATCAGTGAAAATGTAGTATTCCTTGGTAGAAAGATTGTAGTATCAGTTTACTCCTTGTCTTAATCTGTAGTATTCCTTGTTTGAAAGATTGTAGTATCAGTATACTCCTTGTCTGTTAATCTGTAGTATTCTTTCTGTGAGGGAATTCATTCGGCAACTGATTTTAGGACAATTTATCAACGATCTTAAGTACATTTTTGTCGTTTTTTTTTTTGTCTTTTTTCATTAGTCAATCTAACTTTTGCTACTTGGAATTGTCTATAAATATAATTGGTGACTTTTCGTACTGCTTATACTACTGCTTATTGGGCATTCACGTGGTGTAATGGTTAGCAAGCTAGTATTTGCAGACTATTGTTAGTGAGTTCGATTCTCATTGGGTGCCCCATACTTCTGGCCTTGTGCCACATCTAAGCTCAGCTTAGTAAATAACTATACTACTGCTTATGGTTTTTTATGGCGTTCAACTTGTTCCTTCCAATGCAAACCAGGTCGATCCCTTGATTGAGCCTTAAAACAATTAAAGATTGCAGCTCAAGAGGCTTCGAATTAGATCTGGTCGATAGCTGGGAGCCATTACAAATGCGGTTTAATTTCCCAGAAATAATCTTTTGAATAATTTGTGCGTGATTATCAGGAGGGGTTTGCGTTTGTAATGTAATGACACTTTGCGGACGCCTTTCGGTGAAAGTGGCTGAATGAGAACGTGACGATTGCAATAGGAAGGGACTTAAAGGTTCACGGAAATAAAACGCTAGTTAATTAAACGCTAAATCATTAACGGAATTATAAAACAAGCCAATACAGGACACTGTAGATAAGAAAAATGAATAACAAAACGGTCGTGCTGCAACTGTCGTTATCTCAACCAGAATTGGCGCCCCAAAACCAGTTAAGACACAAATCTGTTGTGATTTCTACAGGGGTGCCACAAGGAAATGAGGAGAGATAACACACACACACACACACACTCACACACACACATACACTATGTCTGTCGTCCACGAAGGTTCAAAGCAATTATGGCCAGTATGCTCAGTATGCTCAGTTTAAGTATCGTCCCAGCAGCAGAGTACTGCCAGTGATTGGCCAAGAGAGATCACATGGTTATCGCTGAGTCTATAAATAAAAGTGTGCATCTAGCACACACCTTATATACAAAGTTTCTCAACACCAATAATAATCGATGGTTTGACATATTATTAAAATCAATCAATCAATCAATCAAATACTTCAAAAGTTAATTTTCATTAAAGTGAGTAAGTAAGTAAAGTAAAGTCGTCGGGGCGGCCTAATGTCGGTATCAGCCATGCAGCGAGGGAGACTATCCCCTTTTCACTAGCGCTAGACCAAGAACATTATTTTAGCGTCTGAGGTGGAGCACCACACCTACCATGTGCTACTCATACGCTGAGTTGGCGAGGGCGGGTATCGACCTAGGAAACGCTCTACAAAGTTTAATTTCCCATTTCTGACTTTTCCCCATGACCATGTACCATACTAAGATAAGCTTAATAAGTATAAAGTATAAGATTTATTGTTTGACATAGAAGTATTACTTATCTTTACTTTAGATATCAGCTGAAAGAAAAAACGAGAAGTGAAAGAAAAAAAGATTTTCTTTGACGAAACTCGGCAAACGGTTAGTCGACATGTTCCTCTTGTAAAACATGAGAGTGTCTAACCTGACACGGAATAACAAAATTAACGATAGGCAAGTATTTCTAAAAAGAATAAAATAGAAACGACTTTTCGGCCCAACCCGAAAAGATAAGCCAAATTTGTTTTGTTTATTTTTCTAAACATAGCAAGTTAATGTCTATCGCCTCAAATGTTAACTTGAAATTCAACTTTTAAATCCATTTAATTCTTCTGTCTTCTTTAGATCCTGTTACGAGCAGGATATGACACAAGGTCAATTTTTAAGCGCAATACAGCTGTTCTGAGTTTAGAGTTTTTCATCTGCTACACCATTTGCCGTACTAAGGCCCATTCTTCCCTACACAATTATTCCTGTCTGAATGAGGGGAAAGGAGATGGTTGTTTATTTTGTTTAATGGCATAACAACCTATATGGGTTATTCAATGCCTATAGTTTTATATATGATTTTTAAGCAAATAGGTGAATATTTGTTAGGAGGTTGATTTAGAAGGCTATCACAATGCAGTTTGGAATAAATAAAAAATAATAATACGGTAACAATGGTGTTGTGTGTTGACCTGTATTTTTTATTCTTTCTTGAATTTTCGAGGTAATACCTCTTTATAAAAAGAATTGAACTGAAGCAGTCCAGCTATGGCATTTCTTCCCAAATGAATTTTTCTTTTTGAAAATGATGTTATTTTTTAAATAACTGTATTATCGTGTGAGCGTGAATGCGTTTATTTATTTTTTTGTACGTGTGTGTATGTTGTAATGCACGTGACATTAAAAATGCGTGTTGGTTGTGACGTTAAGACTGTATCCTAGCGCGGGATGAGTGGGAATGAAAAAGCGTATTTGTGTTTAGGGCCATGGTGATGTATAATATTTCGTGTTGGATGTAAAATCAATTTAATCATTTATTATTATTATTATTATTATTATTATTATTATTATTATTATTAAAATTAATATTATCATATTTATTTGTTTATTTACTTATTTATATCTAATTCAATTTATCTTCTTTTTTTTTATATATTTTTATAATATTTTTTCAAATATATATATATATATATTTAATTTATTTATTTAATTTTTTTTCCTTAACAACTAGTGTGCAAGGGCTTGTGTGTTTGTATGTGTGAGCGGGAGGTAAATATTTGTTTGATTCTATAAACTGGTAGACAATTTTCATTAATAAATTGGTAGAATTAATAAATTAGTAGTTGACACTCAACCACAGCTTTCTAGCACCTATATGATAAGAAGTGGGTAATGGTGTAGGGAACAATGAGCCTTGGTTCGGCTACTGGTGTAGCAGAAGAAAAACTATGAACTCAAAACAGGTGTATTGCGCTTAAAAATTGACCTTGTGTCATATCCATTAATGTTGGCCATAAGAGCAATTTAAAGAATACGGTAGGGAAAATAATATAGTTGATTTTCTAACCTCTACGCATAAAATAACCCCAGACGGGTTGATATACCGTTGAAATCCATCAACGATCCAACCATCTTTTGAAGTTGGCTGTGTCTGTAGGATGGGGGGTGACAGTTACTTTTGACTTGAAAAATTATTATTATTATTATTATTATTATTATTATTATTATTCACTCCTTTTGAGTTTTCACATCAGCATTAGCTGATGGTCTTTCACTGGAGTCTGAGTGACAGCAAGTCTCCTCAGGTCTCCAGGACTCTTCTAAGTATTCTGGCAGATTGCAGCAGTGCAGTCTTCTGAATGGTTTCAATCCTTCCTCTGATATCCAAACTTTCCAAACCCTTTTCCAATCCTTTTGGGACCGTTCCAAGTGCACCAACTACAATTGGTATCACTTTCACTTTCATATTCCATAACTTTTTCAGTTCTCTGGCAAGGTCCAGATATTTGTCCATTTTTTCATTTTCTTTTAGCTTCACCCTGTGATCTGCTAGAACTGCAAAATCCACCAGTTGACAAGTTCTTTATTTTTTGTTTATCAACACTAGGTCTGGTCTTCTTGCTGGGATAAGGTGGTCTGTTTTTATTTCAAAGTCCCAGAGAATTTTATACGTTTCGTTCTCAAGAACAGATTCTGGTTTATGCATAAACCATTTTGTTGTATGGTTAAAATTAAATTTTTTGCATAATTCCCAGTAGATCACCTTCCCAACCCAGTCGTGTCTAGTTTTGTACTCCCGTTGTGCTAGTTTGCTACATTCGCATAGTACATGGTTTACAGTCTCATCTCTACTACCGCAAAGTCTACAATTTCCTATTTATTATTATTATTATTATTATTAGAATTATTATTATTATTATTAATATTCTCTTACCCCTTGTAAGTTTTTCACGCCAGCGTTAGATGATGGTTTTTCACTAGAGTCTGAGTGATAACAAGTCTCCTCAGGTCTCCAAGACTCGTCTGAGTATGCTAGCCGATTTCAGCAATGAGGTTTCTGGGTGGTCTCGATTCTTCCTCTGATTTCCAATTCCTCCAGTATTTTTTCCAAGCTTTTTGGGACCGTTTCACAAGTGCACCAACTACAATTGGTATCATTTTCACACCCTCATATTCCACAGCTTTTTCAATTCTCTGGCAAGTTCCATGTATTTGTGTATCTTTTCGTTTTCCTTCATCTTCACCCTGTGATCTGCTGGTACGGCAAAGTTTACCAGATCATAAGTTCTCTCTTTTTTTTTGTTAATACTAGCTCTGGTCTTCTGGCTAGAATAAGGTGATCCATCTTTTTATCAAAGTCCCAGAGAATTTTATAAGTTTCATTCTCAAGAACAGATTCTGGTTTATGCATATACCATTTTGTTGCACAATTATTATTATTGTTGTTATTAATATTATTATTATTATATTCTATACCCTTGTGTTTTTGGTAAGAATGTGTGGGGGAACTTCAAATGACATTTTTCTGTTGCCATTTTGTTAAACAAATCCCTCATTTTCTTATTGTTTATTACGGGTTTATATTTCAAACACTGGTCACGTTTCTACCCACAGGGCTGAATTCATTTTTTTTTTTTTTGAAAACAGATTCAAAACAAAAATGATTTATTCAATTTCCTTATCGCCATATTTTGACTTTCTTTCTTTCTTGTTTTCTTTTTTTCTTTCTTTCTTTCTTTCTTTCTTTCTTCAAAATGATATAATTATTTTAATCGGACAACTATTAACCGCCCTGTCGGCTGGGGCTTTAGAATACACCGACTGCACCTCTGCAGAGAGGTAAGAATCCCCTTCCCCAATGTGACCACCTGTTAGCTGTGATGCTTAAGGACGGAATCCTGGTGGCTGAGTCGTCCATGACATGCAACACTCCACTTTGGTCCGTTCTTAGGCTAGACCGACAGTCGAAGAGGCCCCCTTCGATCAATCGGCTGGACATGTCAAGCCTTAGCACCTATATGATTGTCCAAATCCTATTGTCCTTTTGGCAAATAAACCCTTTTTATCATATATGTTAGAAGACGGTGGCTGAGGGTCTTCGTGTCCTGATAATGATATTAAACTCTATCTGATGGTGAGGTTCCAGTTCTAGAGATCTGGGGAATGTGGAGCACCCCTTCATCACCATTACTCCCAGGTCCACTCTGACCCGGAGTGGTTGTACCTATTAGGATCTCATCTATGGGTTAGATAAAAAAATGTGTGAATAAAAAAAATTGAGTACCCATTAAGAATGAATTTATTTCAAAACGTTGTCGGCATTAAATGACCCACTTAGGTTGAAAAACAAACAAACAAACAAATATTAACTCTTTCGCCATTACCATCACGAAAGCAAACATCACCACAACAATCTACTCCAATATGTCTCTTTGGTTTCGTTTCTTTGTCTAATAACACATCAACATTCGTGGGTTATTTAATGCCAAAGCCATCCTTGTAGAAAAACAATAGTGGTACTATTTGACCCATAGCTGAGGAGGATGAAAGGGGTCATACTTTTCCCATGAGTAGTAGTCCAAAAGTGAAACATAACAGCGTTACTGGAGTTCGAACTTGGTTACTACGATGACGTACTCCAGAACATTAGTCACTACTGTACAGGGAATCCCATGTCTTGTAGAAGAACAGTAGTGGTACTATTTAAACCATAGCTGTGAGGATGAGTAATTTCTGCTGGATTATCGATCATATGGAAATTCTATCTCTTTGATAAGATAAAGCGAGAATTCTTCTAAGATATAGCCATGATAGCGTTACTATATGGCTGCAGCATTTGGACTTTAACGAAACTCTTGGAGAAAAATCAAGATGGGAACTACACAACGATGGGTTATGTAAGATTTTTTTATCTTCCAATTTTGCAGTGCCAGCAGATCACAGGGTGAAGCTAAAGGAAAATGAAAAAATGGTCAAATATCTGGACCTTGCCAGAGAACTGAAAAATTATTGAATATGAAGGTGAAAGTGATACTAATTGTAGTTGGTGCACTTGGAACAGTCCCAAAAGGATTCGAAAAGAGTCTGGAAAGTTTGAAAATCAGAGGAAGGGTTGAAACCATTCAAAACACTGCACTGCTGCAATCTGCCAGAATACTCAGAAGACTCCTGGAGACCTGAGGAGACTTGCTGTCACTCAGACTCCAGTGAAAGACCATCAGCTAATGCTGATGTGAAAACTCAAAAGGAGCAAAATAATAATAATAATAATAATAATAATAATAATTCAGACAGATAGATCAAAGACTAGGAAATTAATGACGATGCACAAGGCTCTACACCCTAGAGATGATAAAGATAGGTTATATGTATCAAGAAAAGAAGGTGGAAGAGGGCTTGCCAACAGAGGACTGTGTAGAGGCCACAATCCAACAAATCGAAGAGTACACAAAAAAGTGCAAAGAAAGATTACATATAGCAGCCAACAACAGCAGATGTAATGTAAGGACCAACAGAATCTGCAATTTTTTTAATTGAACAAAAATCAGGAATTAATAAAACCAAACGTCTTTGGCATGAAATGATCCAACAGGGGTTGACATACCCTAAAAACAAACCAACCAACCAACCAATATTTATTGACTCTCAACGTCAAATGTATATATGTTCCTTGGAGAATGATCAAGCCACATCATTTTCGGTCCTCGTCCCCCTCACCCCACTGAATCGGTAACCCCGGTTGATGCCCTTTCATCTACACTATGATAATTGATTTTTATTAACATTTAAAGAGAAGAATGTTACTCAGAAGAAAAGTGAATGATATGGGAATTTACTGCAAGGGAATTAGATAAACTGATTATTAAACACAATGGAACAATGGGTTGATAGGTTGTTACTCCCTTAATGGATTTGAAGCGCAAGGGGTGCTCTGCTCGTGTCGCCCCGAGCATTACAAGAATTAAGGTTAATAAACACCGATGATATTTGTTCGTTAGAAGGCTGAGAGGTTTGCGTACCAGAAGCAGTGATTTGAGTTCGATTCCAGATAAAACAATATCAAAGACTAGCAGGACCTGTGGATATACTCACAGTATGATAATTTAATTTTTAAAACTTTTAATGTTTACTTAAGAGCTATTTCTAAAATGTTTAACATGTAATAAAAAGTATAATAATCTTGATTTAACTCTCTTTCACACATTTTTTCTTTCTCTTCTTCTTTTCATATTTTCATTATGTCCGATTGAAACAGATTAGCGTTATCGTTTCTGCGCGTCCGGGCCTTCTCTCTAATTTCCCGCAACTCTCTTTCTTTCTTTTTTATATATTTTCATTAGCGTGTCTTGTTTCTTCTTTTTCTTTTCAAATAAATCAATTATCGTATCGATCTATCTCCATGTGATCATATCTATTTATCTCAGCTTACACAAAGCAATCTATCTATATCTATATATATATATATACATCTCCCTCTGTCTCTCAGTCTCCCAGTCTCTCCCCCACTCTCTCTCTCTCTATCTATTTATCTATCCACACGCGCGCGCGCACACACACACACACACACACACACGCCTATCCCCTTTTCGCTAGCGCTAGACCAGCGTTAATTGTTTATTATATATATATATATGTATATATATATATATATATAAGAGAAGAAATAACAAAAGACTTAGAGATTTTGCTTTATAATCTATTTCTAAGCTCCCTGAAATCTTTTGTTATTTCTTTACTTATAAATTTGCTTTGTGACTCTAACATTAAGAGCACACATTGAGCTCTCAAACTCTTGTGTTGTAAGGAAGATTTCTTCTCTGGACTTTTGGATTATATATATATATATATATATATATATATATATATATATATATAGCTTTTTATATATAAAAGTTGTTTTTTTAATTACCTTTTTCTTTTTACTTTTACCTAAATGACGTGATATCTTTTCATTTATTTATTTTTCTGTAATCTTTTTCAAAGGTGATATTTCCTCTCAAACTTGTTTGTACTTGAAAAATAGAGGAAAAGAAATCATAAAAGCCTAATTTTGCTGAACACTAGAATTACATGGCTCCAACAAAACTGGCTAAATAGTTGAATGACAAGGTAGGCGAAAATTACGAGGACCTTCTCTCACTAGGGTGATGGAACAGGGTGGGGGTAGGGGGGGTAGGTTGGCGAACACAGAGACAGTTTTTCTTCTTTTCTTGATTTGTTTTTGTTTTTTTTTTTTTTTTCTTTTCTTTCTTTTTAGGGAAAATTGCAAAAATTGGTGGGTTAGGTGCGGTTCACCTCTTTGACTCTCGCTTTCGGGCAGGATTTTCAAAAAAAAAAAAAAAAAAAAAAAAAGAAGCAAAATTTAAAAAAAAAAAAAAAAAAA